>VZRH01007756.1:34165-49703 GCA_013397555.1 Urocynchramus pylzowi | reverse complement strand
AAAAAAAACCACCTGAAATTTCTCACATCAAAATTAATTTTACACAGACAGCTTCATATCAATATGCAGCAGAGTAGTACACAAGTTGGGCGAGCAAGGGTTAGAATTAAATGTTTTCCTGACAAGACAAATAGATGGGGCAAGAGGGCTCAATTATACTTATATCATCACAGGTAGCATTATGGAAATAGTAGAATTTTGTATGATACTTTGTTTCACTTTGAAAAACAACAGTAAGAAAAATTACAGTCAAGCTTTTTATAAAGACAAAAAATGATAAATTGCTCTCACAACTGGATTTGGGGATATGTCCTATTTTAAAATGTTAAGCTTCTGGGAAAANTTATGTTGCTTATTTATGCTACTAAACAAATCAATTTTTAAATGTCCTATTTTTAATCACAAACTAAATATGCAACTGAACCTGAGATAAAACTGCTGCCATGGCAGAGACACTTGTTAAAACTCTGGGAAAAAAAAAAAAAAAAAAAAAAGAAACAAACCAAAACACACAAAAAATAACCACCAAAAGAGCCACCAAAAACCTTCTCATAAAAAACCTAACATCAACCTAAAAAAAACCCCACACATACCAAAGTGTTTAAACTCCAGATTCAGATGAGTACTTGGCTCATGGAACTGTAAACATGGGAAAAAAAAAAAAAAAATCACAGAACATTCAAAAAAAGGGCGGCAAAGAAGACACAGATAGCTCAGGTCTAAATTTAAACCTTTAAAGGATAAGTACCATTTCAAAACAAATTTCTAGGTAAATCCAATTTCAATAACTTTCTTCTCTTGATGGCTGCATTGCCAAGGAGCACAGAAGTGCTTTGTCCCTTCATCCCCCTTTTTTCTAAGTAAAATAAGTTCTAATTTACACAAGGAACAAATGCAGTCTTCATGTATCCTCCATACCTTGCTTTTCCTATAAAGTCATGGAAATCAGAGAATTTTCCTGAGGATGTCTCAAGAGATCAAGCCTTCACCAGGGTTTTTGTAAGATCTTTCAACTTGCTGCCTTAAAAATTTAATGACCATATTCTCTTTCTCTTCAGGAGGTTATTAAAATAAGGGTTGACTTTTACCAGACCCTCCAAAGATGCCAGGGGAATCTCACTCAGTTGGTCTGTGGATAGTGACAATTCATCACTATCCAAGTAAGACAAGTATATTTTTCCAGCCACCACATCATAGCTCTATCCAGTCTGTCTTTCTACAGCTCATCTTCCCTAATTCTTCAAAGGAAGTTAAAGACATTAACACAAGAACCAGCTCATGCTGACTGAGAATGTTTCTGGTAATTTATAATCCCAGTTCTGCTCCTAGCAAATTGGCCAATACTTAATATACAACCTTACCTGAGCACCTCCACAGCCGAGCTTCATAAAAACACTGAAAGATAACAATCGTTGAATTTTGAAAACATAAATTACGGACCTATAATGGAAGGTTTAAGTCTCCAACTCCCTTGGAGAAGAAGAGAAGCTATAAATTCTATGAAATAAAATCTGCAGAAGAATACCTCTGTGAAAGACTTCACTTCATACACCCAGAATAAATTTCCATTTAAGACAGGGGGAGATCTGTTTACTTTCCTGAAAAATGGATGCTACAGAATAAATCTATCTAAAGCCTGATGTATTATTTCTTTGTATATCTTACTGGATATACAAAGAATAGAATTATTAGAATTAGCTGTAAGTCCAAGATATAAAACATAAACACACTACAAGTTACCCCACAGACTTTTCACTATGAGCATGGGTAACAACTTCACATGACATCTTGGCAAACAAATACAGAGCTGCAGATTCTTTGGGACTATTTAGATAAATTCTATTAAAAGAACAGAACTTCTTCATTCTTACCTGGACCTCTAAAGCCAAAGGCTGCAAAGCCGTAACTCCATGGTCCATGTAGAAACTCATTGTCTTGAAATGCATGTAGTTTTAAAGCAACTAAATAGTTCAAACTGCCAGCATTTGAAAAGAAAAAGTCATTATTTTATAGTGATCAGAGGTGTCCAAGGTGCTTCAGAGAATACAAAGAAAGGCACAATCCCTGTGGACCTTACAATCAAATTAACTTAATTAACCATGTTATTCCCCTAGTTCCTAGTACTCCTTAAATCAATGAACTAAGACTTAATAGCAAAGTACATCACTACCAGTTTTATTGATTATATCTGCATACAACACTGACTGAACTCCCAAAGTCAAGACTTGGCACAAAACAGAAAAGATATTTCAGTACCAAACTTCTACTTTATTAAACTAAAGCCCTGTGCAGGTACCAGAGATAGGAAAGAAGTCATCAAGTAGGGCTGACATTTAAATAGTGAGAGAGCAAGTAACCATGGGTTCAATGTTGGTCTACAATGCAAGGAAAAAAAAAAGAGTATTTTTCCATTTTAAAGTTAAAAATTTTATATTTTGTTCATCACCCCTCAAAGGTGAATCCCAGAGCATTTTACAAAGGAGGCCAGACCTCAGATCTCCATATTTCCTGTGGCAGCCTAAAGCCCAGAACAAGCAAGCAGCTCCTCACCCTGGGCAGGCATACGTTTGCCAAGAAGAAATTTTGCAGGTAAATTCCCTGCTGTTCAATTCAAATATCCCCATGCAAGGGACTCTCTAATGGGAGAGGTGCTTTACACCAGCTCCAACTGCACTATACACCACTGCCACATCTCCTCAGCAACAGCGTAACACCCTTTCCTTGTCTGTAACAATTACAGCAGGACTAGTAAAGATTAGACTTAAATTTCAACTACACTCACAAGAGGTTGTTAGCTTTTTATATATATGGTGTGCTGCTTCTTCACCCGTAAAAAAAATTGAGTGAAAACACAGCCACACATAGTGTAGATCAACAGCAGGCACAAGGAGACCCTTTAATCCCCTTTTACCAGCTCTTGTCCAGGATGATCTATTACCAGCTCCTAATGGCACTGAGGAGGTTGTTCATTTTCAAATAGGTCAGTGACTCATCATTTTAACTCACTTCCCTCTGCTAAAAATCAATGAGCTCTTGAAACAGTATTATCCTGGATGATTGGTACTTTCATGTCTCACTTGCAGAGAAAGTAGACCCCAGAGGTCCCTTCCAGTGCTGGGTCACCACAGTCATCCAGGAAGATGGATTTGTTCTCTTGGCTGGAAACAAATACCTCCTGGGAAGAGGACACCTTTCTACAAATATTTTTTTTGTGGCGGATGGGTAGATTTGTGTCTGCCTTCTCTTGCAGTGAAGTGCGAATATTATACACTAGAGGAGAGTTGCACTTCCCAATACCTCCACCCAGTCGTGGCACAGTGTACCTCCATCTTCTTGCTTACTTAGCTGCATAAATTAGTTTTCCTACTCCCCCTATCCATTCCCAAATTGTTGTTTTTCATTCAAATTCAAATTTTTATGACTAAAAATGAGGGCAATACATTTTAAAATATCTCTTCAGAGACCTCTGCTCCTTTACTCACATAATGCTCCCCAAAACACCATCAGCAATACTCTCACAGCACAAATCAAAGTTTGTGTGTCGCCTGATAAGGTCTATTTCAACTCTGACTTGTGAGCCTGACTAACTCATTGTGTCAAAATGAGTTAAATGCCAGTGGCTAACCCACCCAGCTGGTTAGTGGCAGGCTGAGGAGGTGACAGGTAGATAGGATTCACACACCGGCTGTCACATTGGCTCAGAGCAGTGACTCATCACAGGAAATCTGCTGGGCTTCAGCAGGAAACTGAACGAGAAAAGTTGTAGATGGGGAAGAGTTTGCAGTGGAGTACAGTGCCCTGACTTGAGTTGGAAAACCTGTCACAACTTTAGGGATGTCTTCCTGGCTGTCACTTAGTTGGTGTTGAGGTTCAACAGGTCAAATGCTGGACTACCCCACTGTACAGGGCCACAGTGTCCTAGGGTGATATTATGATGCTTGTATCCCCAGTCGTCTGTCCTGTGTGCGCTGGATGTTGTGCTCGGTGCCTTCAAAACTGGCCCTGAACAGTGAAGTTTTGTTTGTTTTATCAGCTTGCTCACTCCCCCACAGTCGGCAGGACAGACAATGCAGTATATTAGTGCTGTTTTGTCTTTTTTCTCTCTCTCACTCTGCTTTTGCTTTGCTTCTTGCTTTGCTCTTCTAACTAGTTTAGTTAGAAGAGCAAAGTACAGTCCAATTTTCTCTGGACTGTCCCCCTTTTCCTTCCCTTGGAGCCATCTGAACCTGCTCCAGGCCAGGACCCAAGGAAACATCAAGAACACCTTGCAGCCTGCCGGGGGGTCCACCTTTCCCAGCGCCAGAGGGACTGAAACAGCAACCATCCACTGAAGAGTGGATCTTTTGTGCTTGTGATCTTTTCAGAGCAGTGAACGCATTTTGTCATCCGGTATTGTTCATTCTGTGTGCTGGGGAGTGCTGGGCCTGATAATAAACAGGTTCTTTCCATCCCTCTCTCTGAGGAAAATCCTTCCCGAACCAGTTGGGGGGAGGGGCCTTGTGGGTTTGTTTTCTGGAGGGGCCCCTTTGGGGGTCTTCCCACAAATTTGCCCTAAACCAGGACATGCAGCTAATAAAAATATTACATTATCCTACTATACTGAGGGGCTATGAAAAGCCTCTAGAGCCAATTCACTCTAGAGTTAAAGTCACATTAAAAAACTTGTACATGGTCATATACACAGGGAATTCCTCAGTGTTTTGAAACTTCAGAGGCTCCCATCATCACCTGCTCCTCCAATGCAAGGGCTGTTTTGTCAGTGGTTTTGCTTTACACAGTGTTGAACAGGCCTCCCCCTTCTCCACGGGGGCTTTGCCAGCATGTGCATCACACCTGAGCATGAGGGATCTGCCTGCACAGCAATTCAGTGCTGTTCAACCTGCACACTGCTGAGCAGCACCTCCAGCCTACAGCCAGCTGTGCTGGAGATGGATTTATATAAGAAGCTCACAGCTGCAGAGGGAGATAACAGTGAAACAAGCCCCCTCACTACACTCCTCCAGTCCCTGTCCCTCACTCCCACCTATGTGCTCTCACCACAGCATTGAAACCAAGAACTACCATTGAAGCTTGCAATTAAAAACCATGGAGTGAATTTGCACAAAAGAGAGGCACAGAAGAACAGCACCCCAAGGACTTAAAGCTCACTAAGTATGTCAGTGGCAAGACAATGAAGGGTAGGCAGGAATCTGCCCCCCCCTGCCCCCGGCCCTGCCCAGAAGCCCCTGGAGACAAGCAGCTGCTCCAAGCAACAGTCAGGGAAGCAGATGGGTGGCAAAGGATGGCGCTCCCTGGCCAAAAGCCACACTCTCCCTCTTAATTATTCAGAGATAGAAACTGGATGGCTTTCACTGCAGTATTGCCTGTCACTGAATCTCTCCAGGGAGTGTGTGACCCTTGGCAAGGGGCAGCCCCAAAGAGCAGGGCAGGGCCAGCTGCCACAGCAGCACAGGGCCCACCAGAGAGCAAGCCTGGCTCTGGGAGCCAAAGGCACACAGGGCTGTACAGCTCATCCCCAGGCAAGCACACCCTACACCAGCAAGCCCTAGAGAAACCAGCATCCCAGACTGGTCTGCAGATGTTTTGCTTCCTGATCCCCCACCCACTTACTAACAAGTCCCTGTATAACAAGTCCCTGTATAAGCACAGTAACAGTGAAGCAATTATATTAAAGTAGGACAGGATACACCAAAAAGCCAATTACAAATGAATATTCCAAGAAAACAACCCAGGAGCCATCTCTAGACATGGCCAACCAGCCTTGGCAGGGGGTGGGTGGAGGAAAAGCAGAATAAATACAATTAAAGAAGCAAGACAGTTCAGCTTTGTGTTACATGTGAAATGCAGTCTCCAAAGGCTGAGGAAGCAGCATGACTGACTAGAGCAAATTTTGAAATTCCTCAAAGGCAGGTTGCCTAGATGTGCAGCCAGAGCCAGACTGACAGAAATGCTGCTAACAGCACTGAATTTGCTAGAGGATTATCACTTGGTGTAACGGATGGAAACTAGATTAGATAGCTGGTAAACTCACAGCACAGTTCATTACTGTACAGGGAAATTTTTATCCACGTAAACAGAACTTCCTGTTCTGTCCAGCTCTATGCTGCAATAGATTTGCAACCCTGTGCCAGAAAGACATTTTCTACCTTATTTTTGTTCAAATATTTGGCACAATTTGTATAATTATGAATATGAAGATACTAAGCAGAGGAAGACAGCTATGAAGTTACACTTAATAACTTCAATATCTGTTTTGATCTCAGCATCAAAACCTTTTAAAGTGTAGTCATTATCCATGTTCTGCAGACACAAAGACTGGGGCATTCAGAGGTTTTCAGAGTTGCACAGAACCCCTCAGTCCCACTAATCTCAAATAACAGAGAAAATACCCCATCACTCTGAGAAACTAAATGATAAAATTATTTTGCTGCAAGCCTTTGCTCAGTCAGGAGCACAGGCACAGGACCAGAAGGCCTGTGGCTCATTCCCCAATACCAACCAACTCATCAGTAAGTGCCAGCCACACTGGAATTGCTGCAGTTACCACTGGGCTGCAGCTTGATCTGTTGGGGAGCATGGCAGCTGTTTCATGCAGCCAGGTGCTACTGCATGAGGTGTTTGGGTAGGATGCAAAGGACACAAAGTCCATGAAAGATTCTGGAGTAGCAAAGCATGGCCAGTGAGCTGGAGCATGCTCACAGCATCAATATCCCATCTAAATGTCTGCCATGGGATTTGCAGCATGCCTGAACTTTGCTTTTGTTTGAAACAACTTGGAGGCAGCACACCAGCTCTCTGAGGGAACAGGGCCCAATCATTTTACCTGCAGCTGAGAAGGAACCTCCACAACTTGAAAGGGAGAACCAGATGGAGGAAGACTGAAAAGATGATGCTCCAAAGGGCAAGGAGACTGAGACAGCACCACCCCACCTCACACGGATCTACCTGCCCTCTAACCTCAAAGGGGAAGTTTGTGAGGGCATTTTTACAGACATGACTGCATGTACAGTATTGAGATTGACTGCCTCCTATTTCAAGATGAAAGAAAACAAAAGAACATTTAATCTAGAAACAAAATATTCATTCCCAACAGTTCCCTCTGCTCAGGATTAACACATAGCCCTGAGACAAGCTGCAATGAATACTAACAGATCCTCCCAGCTCTTCACTAAATTCATCCCACTCTGGCAGCCTCAGGGAATTTCCCCTGACCTCCAATAATCAGAAGCTATGCATCTGGGCAAGATGGTTTTAATGAGGAAGCCCCCACTCCTGGAATCATCATCATTTCCTGAACACACATAGGAAAACTGATCCAGAAAAGCACATTGGTACCAAGTAAGAAGAGACCAACTTAGCATCACTAATTTCTGCAAAACTGTCACACTGCCTGACAGTTTGCCTTATTATCTTATTTTTCTCCTTGTTTCTTTGCATCTCATTTGTTGCTAAATCTTCAAGGCCTCTGCTGCAAGGGGATGCAAATGAGGACAAGCCCTCCACCCCCAACCCTACAGTCTACACCCTGCTCCTGTGGTTACAGCTCTCATCAAACTGGGACCAAAGATAAGACTGGAGTCTTCTATGCACAGACTCTGTACATTCAAATAAACTTTGCCTTGAGAACAGAGAAGAGATTTGAATTTTTTTTTATAAATTAAAGACAGAAGAAAAAAAAATCCAGGGGATAACCTCAGCTCCATCCCATGGGACTCAAGTGAGATCTCTCAGGCTTTATGTAAGTAGCAGCTCTCCTCTTGGGCTGTATGAGGCAATAGTCAAATGTGAACTGGGACCTTTACTTCTTTGTACAGATGAATGAAATGTCACCAGGATGACTAACAGTATCACATGTACAAGAAAAGGCAACAACACCTGTAATACAAATAAATACCTTGAAAAGCCTCTGACTGCAACAAAGCCAATGTTAATATAATTGCTAAAACAAAAGCTATGTAGTGCTTTGTTCACAGTGGAAATTAAGTCATGAAGCAAAAAACCGTGTTACTTCATAGACAACCCGAAGAATGTAGCATTGAATTTATTTTGTGGACTCAGCAAGAGGTTTCTACTCATCAAGACACAGCAGCTTAGCTGGCAGGGTCACTGACACCTCCACTTAACACAAATAAAACATGGATCTAACCCCATCTTAATGCACTGCATTTCCTTGAACTCAAATACCATGATAACCCTCCTCTCCTTAAATGCAGAGTGATTTTGATGCCACATACCTGAAGCTGTCAGAGGAAAATGTTTGAATTAATTTCCCAGTGGAAAGCAGCTCTCCCAACACTCTCAGTGAAATCAGTAAATTTTGCTGAAGCCAGAAAATAGTTTTGGCTGAAAAGTGAAAGCCAGTAATTACTAGATGCCAAGTTCATCTAACATTAATGAGGAGGAGAGTCAGTAACAGGGAAATCACCACAACCGTTAAAACAAATAAATTTTACAAACTTATTTGAATTCCTTTATTTTCCAAAGACAAAGAGGAGGAGGAAACTTGAAGAAAATAAAAAGGTAATTCATTCTTTTGACAAAACAAGCAGACAATAAAAATTCTACTCAGATTTTAAATGAAAAGTTTCATTACATTTTTCTCTCAATGGATAGAGCACACAGCAAGACCAAAAATAATTGGACAAAATGCAGACCCTTCCAAGAGGGAATGTTCCATTCTACTGCGTGGCTTACCCAAACCAAGCATTGCAGAAGGGATACTTCCATTTCCAACAGACACCATCAGCATGGGATTTATTTTCTCAATCAAATGCTGCCCATGTTCCACTCCCAGTTACACCAGTGTCAGTGCACAGTAGCCATAGTCATTTCAGGAACACAAACAGGTATTTAGATGGCATGACTGCCTTTGGCACAAGACACGAGTGGAGGAGCGGTTCCCATACACATGGGATCATCACCAACATTCACTGGAACATGACACGTGGCCTTTCAAGGGACCATCACGGGAAAAAAGTTTTCCCCTTCCTCTAGAAAAGAGAGATTTTCTCTAGAAAATCTAAGCCTTCTGACATAGATGACTGCTCTGAATATCAAGGGTTAAGTCTGACTTTTAAAATAAATGGCTCCATTTATGTGATGCAGAGCTCCAGAAATGCCTGGTTCACTGTCTTGGGGCTTGTCTACAAAGAGGCAATTTCAATAGAGCTCTACTACTGTAATTATTCTACTCTATTTACATCTTTAATTCACTTCATTTTCAAAACAAATTATTTTATTCTGTTATAATGAAGTCTAATAATTAACAAAACAGTCAGTAAAATGGGGCACTTGTAGGAAGGCCTACACAGTCACAGTCTTAACCGTAGAAAGAGAACCCGGCATAGAGCTCATGCCCTCATGGACACCCTTCTTTTGCCTACCACTTAGCAGCTCTGCCACTTGTGTCTACTTAGAAGAGACAAACAAATGAAAAAAAGGCACAGCAAATCATTCACCTCAGACTGGTCACACACCTTCTTTTAACCTGAGCAATTTTCCTCTCAGTGCAACCCAGAGCAGAGGATCTCTGGGTCAGTAGCTGCAATCACAGCTCTGGAACAGTTTCAAAGACCACATCCATTTCTAGGGAATTTCCCATGTGTTTTTCCACTACACTTGGCATGAGTCCATAGAAACACCAACAAGTTTGGAGAACGTGAAGCATGGCCTGATTCCAGACAGATCTGGCAATTCTTCTCACTCTGAAATTTTCCCGTCTACCACAATTCATGGTTTCCATCAAGGTCTTCAGCATCCTGAAAGGTTTCCCCCCACACTTTCCAACCTTGGCAGCTCTAAAGGAAAAGCATGCCAAATCACTGCAGCTGATGCTTTTGTCAGCACTGAGCATCATCACTCAATATTGCTAATGAAACTTCTTCACAAGAATCCCTATAGAGTAATAGCATAAACAAGAGAGAACAAGCCACAATGTCCATACAGTTCCATAAAGCCAAAGTCTGCAGATATGGGAGCACATTCAGGTTGTAAAATCTGGCCAATCACTTCAAAAAGCAAAATAATCATCAATCCCTGTCTTTAATCAAATCTCAATGAGGCTTTAGAGTCATTCCATAAAACCTTTGTGGCTTTATCCCCAGGTTGTGCAGGACTTCTAAATCAGAGTTACATTTTCTGACTGCTGAACTATGGAATCAAAAGCAGCAATCCAAAGTCAGACCAGTGTGACAGCCAGCAAGGAGGGGAGCAGTGAGCACAGTGCTTGGGTGCAGTTATTCACTCAGTGGGTGCCAAATCCCCATCAGCATATTAATGAGTGAAAAAAGACCCCATCAAATTCTAGCAGGATTTGCTCAGCTATTCCATCAGGTTGATAAGTGAGCATTATCCCTTAAGCATTACCACCACAGCCTTCATGCAATCTTAATTCCTCACCACACTTCATTGGAAGGTCAGAACCTCTATTTTTACATTTTTTTTTAAAAAGCAGTGGCCTGTATAATGAATGTTACCAACAAACAGCAGCCCATAAATTCCTGAGCTCTGTGTGAGCAAGTCCTCATCTCTGATAAAGCTTGGACACACTGTAAAGCAAAAGTGTCACATGCAGAAATACATTAATACACCACATACAGTGGACAGATGTAACAGCCCTTCAGCTGTAACATTTCAACTGCACACTACTTAAGCGACAGCTACACAGCCAAATTTCTTTACTGATAATTAAGTGCCAGTATAATAGATCATGTCATTATAGGTTTGGACAAAAGGACTCCGTAAAGCAATGTATTAAAATGGAATAGACTCAACGTGACATTGAAAGATGGTCCTAAGACAACTTGATAACAACAAAAAAAACTCTCCAAATGACTGAATTATTTCTGATGTGGTAAGCACAAAAAAACCCCCACTATATTTTAAACAGCAGAATAGTTCAACTGATTTAAAGTTATGCACACCATACCATTTGCAAGATCAAAATGTTTATGGCTAAGTGAACAAAAGACAGTTCACTTTTTTTTTAGCAGTTATATTTTAGTTATTCTACACATTACATGCATATCACAAACAACATGGAAATCATTGAAAGATCTAATTTTCTGCTAATCATGCAAACCCAGCAAATTTCCATCTTAGCAGGATGTTTCACCCTGATGCATGTGAATAAGTAAAGAAGAATTCCATTTCTAGCCATGGACATAGTTTCAGAGCTATTGAGCAAAACATCCCAGTACATTGTTCTGAGGAACTGAATAACAACCTGATGTCCCAGGTTATAAGCTGTTATAAGCCTCCTCAAAACAGACTGAGATATTTTTACCTTCCTATTATAAAAATTTAAATATCTCTGCCAAAACCATGAAAATCCACCCCTCTGTTAAATTTTCCCTAGGGTCCCACTCCTGCCAAACTGTACCTGCAGCAAGACAGGGCAGCCAAGAAAGGGAAATCTTGCAGTGGGTTTTTACTTTGTTACCCTCATCCTGCAAATCAACCTGCACCATGAAATATTTTCCTTTCCATGCACCACAGGACACCACCTCTGCCCACGGCTGCACAGCAGCAAAATGCCCCTATATGCTTCTACAGCTGTTTCCAAGGTAACAAGCACAGAGCTGTATACAAAGGAAGGAAGCAAATAGCAACAACATAACCCTGCTATATTGTCACTTTTTGAAGCAGGTCTGACTTGGCTCTTTCCCCTTCCCCTCCTTGCCACCTGCCTCATGATTCAAGCAAGGGTTATATAACTCACTTCACATTTTATAATCCCCTTACCTCAGTCTTTCATAAGGCTTGGGCTTGATTTTTTATTTTTATAAGGCATCATATTGGAGTTTTAAAGGTGAGAGTCAAATTTTCTGCTTTTACTCAAGATAAATCTTCTGGGAGACGAAGGGGAATTGTATCAACAACCTAAATTTACACTGAAACTCTGTGTTCCCTCCCCCTAGAAGCAGAAAAACATCTCAGGTTAAGCAAAGGGTGTCTGCCCACAACCGTGGCCCATCTTACACAAGTCCTAGGCATCTAGCTAACACTACTTTTCACCAATTTGGATAAAAGTATCTGCACTCCTCAGTCTGCAGATACAGTTTATCCTTTCTAGACACACAGCTTCCATATCCACTCAGATGTGCCAAAAACAGACTTTCCCACCTGCCCACATACATTCTTGCTACCAAAGCAGAAATTAGCCTTCGCTGCTTCTGCTACTGAAAACCTTGGAGCAGCGAGAATGCAATTCAAGTCATTCAGTCCTCACATAAAGGACAGCAATATAAGGGGCAGAAATTGGGATGGAAAAGGGTCTGGCTTGGCCAACTAGTTCTCACCATTACCTCAAAAGAGGATGAGTTATCAGGGAGAAAAATCAGCAGAAGATCTGGCCACACAGCTCTGCACACACAGTGAGGGACAGAAAGCCAGACCATATGCTTAACCTCTTCTTTCAGGTCTGAGACAACCCCACAGCAATGCAGGGAGGAGCTGATGAACCCCATGATTTTGGAGTAACAGGTCTGTTATCAATGTAGGCTGGAAGAAACACATTTTCCACCAAGTATTTCTAAGTCATTGACATAAATTCTTGTTTTTTTCCTTGCATGAAACACAATAAGCAGTAGAACATCCCATGTACAAGTCTCTTTGTGGTGGAGAAAACCAACATCTTATATAATGAAGCATACTGGCCAGAAGTCACTTCCATCTTCCAGGAGACAGAAATTTTAAGGCAAAACATGCATGAAGAGACTTGCTGTGCATGGTACTTGAAATGGCAATCACACTTCAGCACAGTTTGTGTATACCTTGCATTTCCCTATATGACTTACCACGGCTGACCTTTTCTACCAACTGTGATTAATGAAGCTTCCAATTCATCATCTCTAAATGGCTGCAAATTGCAAGAGGCGCTCATCACTTTAACATTCAGTAACCAAAATATACCACTCTTCTAATTACAACTGTGCTCCTGCTGAACACCAGGACATTTCCTTTGGAAGCTTAAGTACTATGGTCCTCAGAGGAAGTGAACAACCTGATGGGCCAGGGTACACATGCCTGGGGGAAAAGCTTCCCAGCTTGGGCATCAAAAAAACCCCAAACCTATCACAACCACCAAAACTGGCAGATGCCAACAAGGCAGACATAACTTGCCCTGGATAAAGAAAAAAGAAATCAATATTTCTTCATATACTGGTTGGAGGTTGGTTTGCAAAATCAAGATCTGAACAGTGCAGACATTTCTTGCAGTGTTGTTATAGAATGGTTTGGGTTGGAAGGAACCTCAAAGATCATCTAGTTCCAATCCTCCCGTCACAGAAAGGGACATGTCACGATACAAAATCTTCTCTAACATACCTGTTAACACTGCAGTGCTACAAAAACATTACCAAATACTTCCTCTGCTGCCCCTGCAGAGTTATATGGTATAACACAACCATCAAATCAGTTGCCTTGTAGAAAAGGGAAAGAAGTTCCCTACAAGCTCGGCTAATCTTCCTCTACACAGCATATCAGCTCAAGCCTGCAAGATTTATCCATCCAGATAAGCCATTCTGTGATTAAATGGCACCTTCCTAAGACTGACTACTCTGTGAACCACCCACAGAACTAAATGCAACGTACTCAAAGGGAGGCACACCAGGCACAGACTTACTGCAGTGCTGGGACTGAAATCAGAGGGAAGGGGGATGAGAAGGAAAGGCATTACACAGAACCAGAGACAAGAGCCAGTACATACATGTATGAAGTCACAGAGAAAGTACTCCAGCACAGCTGTAGAGCAAGAGGTCCCTGCTGTGAATGTTTAATAAGGCTCCCAAAGCCACCCTGGATCCATGGTGCAAAAGCATCTGTGCCAGCTGCTGCAAAGCAGCGTTACAAAGCACTGCACCATAACAGGGCTGAATTCATGCCAACAGGTCTTGGTGTGTTGAGAAGGGGACTGATTCACTCTTCTACAGGACAGGATTTTTAACAGGTCTATCTCGGGTGGATGGAGGCTCCAAGGGGAAACCATAGTCCTAGAGCAGTCCAGCAGCAGAAATAGATGGTGCTCTCCCAAAGCAGGGGTAGCCAGGAATCAGCATCAGAAAGGCACAGCAGCTTAATGACTCTGTCCTAACACCTTGCAGGGGATCTAACAGCACAATTTCTCTCTGTGCTTATTAACCAGCAGGTTCAGAGAATTCCACGATTCTTGCATTACTCACACAAAATGCTGCAACAGTGCCACTTTATATATTTGTTAAATCTGTTTACAGATTAGAACACTCTAGAGAGGTAGTCTGGGAAGGCGTCCAAAGGAAAAGCCTGCCATTAGCTACTTTACACAAAAGCAGCAGTTTTGTAAAACACGCATTCCTGCTTGTTTCTGCCTATCGCGGATCAGCTCCTGCACCTGAGTCCCATGAGAGCACAGGAGAAACACACTTGATTTCAGAGACATAAACTTTCCCTACCACTCTCATCCCTATTCATCTACAAAGGCAGGAGCCAGAGTGCAACATTTAAACCTCCCTTATGCTGTGCCACCTTGTGGATGTCTTCTCACTACTTTTATGAGCCGCAGGTCCAGCATTTATTTGACATCACACTCTTGAGCACGTAAACAAAAAATTCACAATCACTGAGAGCAACAGTAAGCGGCACAACAGGAATCAGATTACCGTGACACGTCCTCTGTGCAATTGACAAACCCTTTATTCCCCAGGTGGAGTTGGCGCTGGGGAAAATTAGCAGCTGAAAACAGCATCACCAGCAGCTTTAGAAAGTTGGGGCTCAGGTACTACAAGCCCCTCTAAATAGCCAAAAAGGACCGCGCAGCCACCTCGCGCTCAGGTTTGCCCCCAGCGCTCGAACAAGAAAAATAAACAAAAGCAGAAACCAAGCAAGCCCGGGGATGGAAGGGAAGACTGGCTGCGGCAAAGTTTATCGGCACGAAGAGCATCCCCCCTCCAGTCCTTTCATCCGCGGAGATCCATGCCAGCAGAGGATCATCCCTCTCCCAGAGGGACACCCATCACCATCACCACCACCACCCCAAAGAGTAGCGGAAAAGGAGAGGCGGAGGGTAATTCCGAGCACCTCCAGCTCTCCTTCCCCCCCGCCGCGCTCACCGTCCTCTTGCATCCGCTGCAGGCACAGGGCGAGGCTCTTCCTCCAGCCCGGCATCGCGGCAGCGCTGCCGCCCCCCGGGGNGGCGGGGAACGGCAAACTCGGAGAAGCGGGGTAGGGAAATTGTGTCTATATGTATATATTGTATATTTTTCCCACGGGGGAGTCTGTGTAGACTGGATGGGCCCCGCCTACAAACAGGCGCCGGGCTCCGACCCACACCGGCGCCCTGCGGGTCCCAAATCTCCCAAATCTATCTGTCTTCCTGGACAGATATATGCCCAGGAAAGACACGGAGAGCACGCTGTTCCCATTCTACATTCTCATTACGGCTGTACCCAGGCGCCTCTTCCCTTCACCGAGTGGCAGCTGCCTCGCAGCCCCGCACAGGTGAGCGCATTGACGCGTGTGTTTATCCTGAAGTTGAGTTCTCTGGTAAATAAAGTTGCACAGC
>VZRH01007756.1:20212-34116 GCA_013397555.1 Urocynchramus pylzowi | reverse complement strand
TTTTTTTTTTCTGCTATCACTTTCAAGTAGCTGAAGTGTAAGGGGGAAACTTGAAAGTATATTTTCAATTACTTAATAGTCCAGAGGTTTCAGCAGTTTTACATGGTCACAAAGGAGATGCTTATTGCATGTGCCAGGGCATTCCCGTTTTTAATTTCGTGAGGGCAACATATCTCTGCAATCACTAGCAGCTTTTTTTTTTTGTTCTTCATGAGGCCTTTTCTTTTATTAGCTATCTGGTAGGTCTCATTCTGCATCTCTCTGCCTCCCTTTGTGAGAGTTATTATATTATGTGCAACACCTGCTATAACCTAAAATATTAGGGACCAAGCTCTCCTTGGGATAGCATGAGCTAATTCCAGTTTCAGAGGCTGGCATCTCGCACCACTCAGATGGAACAGGGCAGCCATAATAGCAAGAGAATATATCCATCTTGATGCATTCACATGGACCTTGGCTTTTCAGTTCAGCCTTTCTGTCCCTACCTGCATGAAAAGCAGCTGTTGTAGGACAGCCAAGCACCCTGCCAAGGGGCAGCATCTTCGCCCTCTGTGCTCTGCTCACATCAGAGAAGCATTTGCCATTTAGGGAGCTGCCAACCAAGTGTGGCACAGCATATGCCAAGCTGGGCAGCAGGAGTCTGGAAAGCTTTTCAGTGCCTGGTGAAAATGGAAGTGGCTCAATACAAAGGTACTTGGGAATCTTCTTGAAACAACCTCCTAAAGCTCTGAGCACACCAAGGGAGAAAACCAGTTTCTGCAGGAAGGGGCAAAAGCAGAAACCCATGACTTTAGGGCAGTCTGGGCGATGTTAGAGAATCCTAACTGAGGTACTTGAGTTAAAGGCCTAAAGTTAAATTAGCTTCTTCCCCTGCCCCCCAAGTTCTTGAAGAGCAATGTGGGAGCTGGGCTGCAGAGGGTCTTCTGAAGTTACTATTGTAGCATGCTTTTGCAGTAAATTAAGCTAGGATAATTATAAATTCATGAGAACAGACAGCCTCCTTCATTTGAGCATAAGAGTTTGCAACACTGCAGAGGCAGACAGCAGTATGCAATGCCCTAGGACTGCAGGAGAGGTTCCTGCCGCAGCAGAGAGCAGCACTGTACAGGCTGATTCCCTTCCATATTTCTAACCAGAGTTACCCATCAGTTTAAAGGACAGTGATGGGAGTGATGGCACCTGAAGGCTTATTCCAGCCAGCTGGAGCAATCACTTCTAAGAGAGATTTCCTGAGGACTGCTGGCAGCAGGAGCACAGATATAGCTCAGACCTGCTATACCCCACTAGCAGCACAGAAAAATTCAGACATAAAAATATATGTTTGCCTATATTTACCTTCAAACTAGAAACATAAGAAGGGATTGACTCCCCACCCAGCGAAACTTCTTAAAGAGCTCCTTTCCTTGTGCTAAACACAGCACATTTGCACAGCTTGTCCCCTGGAGGAAAACACAACTCCACCACCACCCCTTCCCTGCAATTTCTTTGTATTTTTGGGACTCACAACAAATCACAACTCCACAGCTGGATTGGATCAGGGCACATCATGCTAATTTATAGAAAGTTTGTGATATGCCCCAAATATTTTGATAGCACAACTCAGAAGCTTTTTCAAGAAGGACTAATCTGAAGCCAGGATGCATCCTGGGGAAAGCAGATGCTGCTTCTTCAATAGTTAAAATGCAGCACACAGAGACAACTGCTGTTGAGTTATATGACTAACTCAACCACCCACACAGGCAAATCACCTGCATTTCTGTGCCTTGATTTCCTCAGCTGTATTTTATAATTGCATGATGATAACCAGATTCTGGGCATTAGAAAATTATTTCCAGGAAAGTGATTGTTATTGATCTAATATTGTTCTCAGGAAAAGTAATGAGAATCTGAAACAAACATGATAGAGGAAGAGGCTCTTAAAAGTAAGGTTAAATCAGCACTTTTTGTACCTAAAAGCTCATCTGGTTTTGCCATTAACACTGGTTGTTCTCACAAAAGACTCTTTCCCTGAAGTGTCTTTAGACTGTCATGGCTACAGCAGTACTGCTTTTTAATGGACACTACTACCACAGAAATAATTAAACGTGAAAATAGCAATACTACTAGATGAAAAAGCAACTCAGAGGTCTTAAGAATCAAATTTGACATATCCATTATTGTAGGAAGAGTCAAAGCTAGTGTGGTGAGATTTTCTCGAGCACTAACTTCAGTACTCACATGGGAAACTGGTTTAGAGAAAATGAAACATACCTAGAAGTACCAGTAGGGAATTCATAAGCAGAATCAATGTAAGACAGATGCTATGGTGTTTGTGTGGACGGAAGTCACGGAGGGATATTTCAAGCAGCAGAAAGTCCATAGAAAACTTCAGAAGTGAATAGCCATGTCACTGAGCAATGTCTAACCTGTCTGTATAACTGAAATGTCCAGATGCAGGATTTTAGGCACCACTGTGACATGGATACTGCCACAACTTTAGAAGGCACTGCTGTCCTCCCTCATCCTGCAGAAATGGTTCTCAAACCAAATTTGTGAGGCAGAGATTCCTCTTTGGCCACATGCCCCAGGAAAGGATGACCTGGTTTGATAAACTGAGGACTTTACTGTGCTCTGCACATTGGCGGTTTCAGCAGCTGGTGGTCCTTTCCCCACTGAGGAACACAGAGTACAGCAAGAATAAAGTCCCAGCTTCTCCCAATCTGGGCAAAAGGAAAGGTCTCTGCCCTGCAGTGTGTGCAGCCTAAATAGGCAGCATGGCTCAGTACTAAAACCAAGTTTTCCTTGCATGTGTATTGGGGTATCTCTCTAGGGCTGAAGGAACAATGGAAGGTCTTGAATTAGAGGTTTGCTCTTAATGGGTTGTAGAGAGCATGGTCTCTATGGTCCTGGGTAGCTTCAAACTCTACCCCTCCATCCCAGCAGTTTTCAGTGGCACACAAGAGGGGACAGTTGGCTCCACTGTGTTTTAAATACCACTATAGCTGTAAGGGAAAAAAAAAAATGAAAGCACAAAGTTTTCCAATCTCAGGAGCTGGCAACTGAGCAATGGTTCAGGCCTGTCACAAGTCTTCAAACCAGGATTTGCAAATGGGATGGATCTCGCCCCTCCTGCACACTGCATGCACATGGTGGATGATAGACAGTGATGCCGCCTGTGTGGCGAGAGGAGGCTCCCATGTAAAAGTCCCATTTTCCTGCAGGGATTAAGGGAGAATGTCCAGGCTTTTTAGCTTTCATTTGTCCTTGAACTCTGCCTCCAGGCAGCTCCAGCTCAAACTCTCCTGCCATGTGTTCCCTCACTCTGAGGGTCACTCATTTCATCATCTCACAATGAGAGTAAGCTGGCTCCCTGCAACAAGGAAAGTCAGTGAAATGAGTCAATCTTCACTTTCAGCCCCAAACCAAGTGACTTAAGAGCTCCTCTCTTGCCATGTCTGAATCCATGAGGATCTGGCACTTGGGAGACCCTTAGGAGTGGTGTTCTGTCCACCCACCATTCCCAGCAGCTTGAGTGAAGATGTACCACTAGTGAGGTAGCACCACTAATGAGGTGGCATTACTTCAACAGTGATCTGGAGGCATCATGAAACCTTCTGGTGGAACAGAGAGGACTGTGGGCTCCCTCCCCTTCATATTGGCCTGGTGCTACTGCCAGGCAGCATTCAATAGTTAAGATCAAAATAGAAATTACTTTGACCTATGTAATCCTACACATAGGAAATCTATTTAGGTGTCTAGAATAATCTTTTCATTTCTCACTCCCACTCCTTGACTTAATGAAGTAAAAGATAAATTTTCTTTCTCTACCAAAGCTGGGCTACTACTGCTGAGTATTGAAAGCAGTGCACTCTGTATCCTTACAGCTGTACATGGAGAAAGCAGTGACTATAGGAAATTTATTTCCATCCCACTGTGATATGTAAATAACACATGGCTGCATTAATGCAGAACCAGCCTCTACTTTCACCTCTCAGGCACATGGAAGAGTAGTGGGGGTATAGAGCATCAATTTCTGTCACAACATAGCGTCACAATGGGTTTGTCTCACTGGCTGCTACACTCACTTTTATACCCATACACAGCAGTGAGATCATGGAATTTAATAATGATCCTGTTATGGTAGAAGGTTAAAGGCAATTTTAAAATGGATTATCTTCACTTTGCTACCACCAGAGGTTGATTAATAGCAACTTTACTAATCCAGCTTGGTTCTGTTTTTGCCTTAAATTCAGGCAGTGCAAACAGTTTACTTGTTTTGTTGCCTGCCT
Organism: Urocynchramus pylzowi; assembly: GCA_013397555.1. Taxonomy (NCBI): domain Eukaryota; kingdom Metazoa; phylum Chordata; class Aves; order Passeriformes; family Fringillidae; genus Urocynchramus; species Urocynchramus pylzowi. The sequence goes on along the minus strand of VZRH01007756.1, from coordinate 29,848 downwards.
CCTGTCAGGCACTTCATACTATGGATTTCTGCAGAAGTGTTCATGTCCAACTAGGTTCTGTAGGCTAGTCTGAGGCAATCTGTCATTTTGCCTCTTCTGAGTGATACTCATCTCTCTGAATACCTTTTAGACAGGTGTCTTTGGATATCACTGACACAAATATACACCCATTTATGGGCTCCATGAGGATATGGTCACCTTTGTGCTCTGTTCATGCTGGAAGGGAGCTGAAGTGCTCCTTGTTTCTGTCCCAAAGGCCTGTAAGGGATCAGCTCAGGAGCTGGTACTTCACCTCCTCTGTTGGAAATCACAGCATAAGCACGAAGGGGCTCAGACCCACCCTTCACCTCCTTCCAAAGTTGTCTTCCTTGTAAAGGAACCCTACAAAGTACATGTGCAACAAGCTCTGAGTACTGAAGAAGTGAGGCTTCCTGTGACCAGCCAACCCAGGGGTTTCTCTGCTTGGTTCTCCGCTTCCTGCAACACCACTGTCAGCAGATCTCTTCTCCTGGGCACATGTCCTGTCTTTGCTGAGCTGACTGTTGGGTTGATGCTAGTGCTGAAGCTTTGGTTTTGCTTCCCTTGAGGGTTCTTAACTTATAGATGCTGTTTAGAGCAAGTCACAGACACCAATCACTTTTTCTGCCAACAACATGACATTGGCTGTCCACCTTGTTCCCAAACCTAATCTTGTCTCTTACTGCCAATGCCCCACCACAGAGACTATCCCCATTTACCTGCCAGTAACCCAGCATACAATAAGGTGCTGGGAGGACCACAGTGTAGCAAGACAGAGAAGCTTTGTATCTTCCTCACTTCATGCCCCAAACCATCATTGTTGAAGCAAGACTCCAAGGTCTGTGCCCCTTCCCCTGCTGACAGCAGGGTTTAGGGCCCTGCAGTGCCCCCCAACTCCATTGCACCTGCTGCCTTTTGATTTCCAGGCTACTGAAACATGTCAGAAATTCAATATCCGTTGTGGCCATGCATGCTACATGTTACTCTGTGTACTACCCTTCACATGGAAGCAGACAGCAGAGTCTGAAGCATTAGCAGCTGATACAACTGCTTAATACTGTTAATATTTGTTTACAACCATGCAACATAAGAGACAATACTTTTGGTCCCATCCTGTGTGAAAACCTCCACAATTCAGCCCCTAGACAGCTTTGTCTGGGTCACTGTGAAGCTGCTGTGTGATCTGGAGTGTTACTTTGGAAGACAGGAGAATTTAAAAACAATATTGAACTCAGTCACAGCAATGAAGAGCCATTTTCTAACTTTTCATTGAAGATGGAGTTGCTGGAAACATGTTCCTTCTCTTTCAAACTGCTTACAGAACACCCTCCTTTCCTTTGTCTTATTAGTCTTTCCCCTGCACACAACATCATGTTTTGCCTTAGACACACACACAGCATCACTAATAAAATGTCACCATTTGCACCATGTCCAAGCATTTACCTTCATAAAGCTACATAACCCTCTCAAGAAAGAACTGTGCTTACCACCATTTACCCACAGCAGAAATCTCCAAACCATCCCACAGCTACACCGAGGTTTTCATTCCAGGCATCCACTTAGCAACAAGATTTGCCTCTGGCTATGTAAGGTTTCATCTCTGCTCCTCATTGCAGAGGTGCCCCAGGGAAATTTTACAGATCACTTAAGTGAAAGAGCTGTCAGGTATAGGATAGTTGGCTCTGCACCACCCAGAATGCCTCGTACCAGACAGTCTGGGAAGGTTTCCCATTAGGACATGTTCTACATTTTGCTTTGTTTTCCTCATTGACAAATTGTTTTTTATGTGAAAGGATCTTTAAGCTGTTCCTTCACTCCCAAACTGCATTTTTCTTGGTTACCAGCTGTGCAAGTAAAAAAGTTGATCACCAGTGATTTGTCATTTCTTCCAGGAACAGCTCAGTGTCTTTTAACAACCATGAAAGAAATACGCAATGGAAGTACTTCTGTGCCTTCTATTAACATGACTACAGTATCTGCCATGCCCAGAAGCCCATTCAGAACTACAGTGGAAGGCAAGTCAAATCCAATCCCGGCTGCTCTGGACAGTCAGACTCAGGGTAGCAGCTGGCAGGTCTGACTCCCAAAAGTAGCCCTGCTGATCCAACAGTATCCAGAATCTTATGAACCAGAAGCTGTGAAAAATGAATTTATGAGGTGAGTTACTGTTGTGCATCATTGGCAGATGACTCAGGACATGAAGATAGGCTTGGACCCAGCCTTCACTAATGCCACAGCATCAGGCTCCCTCTTTAACTAGAGCTGGCATTAAGCACTCATCTATTCCACCAAAACCCACTGCACTTGATAATAAGCAGAGAAACACTATCCATCCATCTCTCAGTAAAGCACATGACTGTTTGTATCTCATGAAAACTAACTTCAATATTACCATTAGAAAAAAATAGGTGGTTTTCTTTTTTCTAGTTGATGAACAGAAGCAGTTCAAGCAAAGAGCAGGGTGCAGAAAGCAACACTACATCTCTGTCAACATATGTTAAAAGTCATTACTATGACTGTCTTGCCTCCTCGTCCCTCCCATTGTGACCCAGCTCCAGCTGTCAGTAGCACATTAATGACTGCAGTCTATTTCAGATCAGAGAAGGAGGCAAGACAGTTGCAAATCATCGATATTGACTGTTGGTCTTAATGGAAACACTCTGTAATTTTGCATGGACATTCAAAAGGGATAGAAGAATACAATAATTGCCATTTCAGTGTTCTGATGTCTCCCAAATCAGCTGGCAAGGAAATGAGCACTGTGGGCAAAAGTTAAAAAATGTAAAGCCCCCTTCACTTCCTTGCAGAGTGGGCTCCCTCCTCCAGTGTTTCATAAAATACTGGAATTCACATTTTGTATGGCTCCTTGGTATAGTTGATGGGTTGCTTGGTGCTCATCAAGGCCTTAATAAAGAAATCATTGGACTTTTGCCTGATGTAGTTATTCATTTTGAAGTATTATTCTAGTTCTCATTCCACTTGTCTATATTTGACTAATAGTAGCAGCGCCACACACACTTTCAAGCTCTCTCTCTGCACAGAGACTCAATATTTCTTTTCTCAATTATTGCTAAAATAACATCTACACTCACTCTAAGCGTTTGTAATACATATAGCAACACTTTGGTGCCTTCTGGGGTTCTATTTTAAGTAACATTTGTATGGGAAGGCCTGTATGGGGTGTAGCCTTCATATTAGGGGCTGAAGGCCCATTCAACAACATGGACAGGGATCACTCAAGTAAAAGGAACATGGGTTTCCTTAGGATGTGTGTTTTGGTGTCTCTGGAACACTAACAATCCTTTAGGATAACTCCTTACCTATTTAATCTTCAATCTCAGCCCTTGAAAAGCAGTCACCTGGAAGATTGAAAGGATGGCTGCTATTGCATGTCACTTAACATAAAAGCACTTGTCCAACCTTTATTGCAGAGAGCTGGCCAAAGCAGAACCCCAAACTCGAGTCCCACTAGCTCTCACTGAACTTAGACTGGCAGCTGGAAAGCTGGGGACAGCTCTTCTTGTAGTTCTGGGCTCTCTACTTGTCTTATTTCTCACCTAACTTTACGAGTATGAGACCGGAGGAGTGGGGAGAAGTAACCAATTTACCCCTCCAGTGCTGGCGAGATGCCAGGGAAGTGCAGGGGAGACATTCATTCGAGGTCACCTCTGCCAAGCGCTGACGGTCTCGCTGAGACGGGAATTACACAGCTGCAGTGACAGTCTCGTAGTGCCATCTACAGCCCTGAGGTTCCTCTGCCAATGCGAGTGACACCTCCGGGACATTGCTGCAGAGGGGAGCCGGGAGAGAGCCATCCACCACAATTCCTTTCTTCCTTAGACGCTGCTCTCTCTTTTCCTGGGAAAATTACCTTAAACAGCCTTTTCGAGCCTCTCCTCAATTAATTTGTCCAGAAAGACAACTTAAGTCTTTCACTTCATGTTTTTGGAATAAATGACAGGATGATGGATAGTGAAAGAACACTTTATTGCAGATAAATCTCACTGTAGAAAATAAAGAGAAATCCAAACTAGAGTGGACCAAGGCTTTGAGCTACAGTGGAGGAAAAAAAAAATCCCTTAGTTCTAAAACATCTAACAGCAGCTTTTCACTACCAGAGTATCTGAGAAGGATTATATATACAAGATAGTTTTGTTCTCTTAATAAATTAATCATAGCTGCCACTTAGCCATCTATACAGGCAGATGGTAGATGACTGCTAGGTAATCAATGTCCATATGGTAGAGAAACCCCATCCCCGATTATGCTGATTTAAATCTCTTTGGTGCATCAAGGTAAAAATGACCCTGTGCCAGAGATGTGTCCTGCCTTAGTACACAGATTGGATTTTTTCCAGTGCATCAGGAAATCACACATACAGCAATAATTTGTTCCATTATGCCAGCCCATTTTCTGCTCAGTGTCCCAAAGCTGACCCTCCATAAAGAGTAAGTGTGCAGAAGTGATGTCTTCATGTTTGCATTTCAAAGAGCAATTCAAAGATCATTCATAACTACAGAATAAAGATTTGTGTATACATGCTTTTTTAAAATTATTATTTATTTATTTATTCTTAAAAGAGTCATGTCGTTTACATTTCTTGGATTTCTAGCCTGAGAAGACAAATGAAAGACCTCAGGCTAGAGATTTCTGTTGGTCTAAGGGAAAAAACCATGCTGCTTTGTACTGAACAGAATCCCACCTAGTTCAGATTGCAATGGCACCGTTCCATATATGTTAAAAAAGAATCAACTGCAATTCAACATTATTGTGCAAAGACTAGTAAATATAAATTATTCCCTTCCTCCAAAGTAATGTGCTATAGGACCCAGATTTCTGCCACCATGTCAGAAAACCTGAATCTGCTGCCATAAGCCTGCTGGTTTAAAATAATTCAGCTCAAACAGCGTGATATAAACTGAAGCATTTTACAAGACGTGATATAAATATGATTTACATCATCATCGTGACACTAAATGAACATAAATAACATGATTTAAACTCACAGCTAGAAAGTAGCCTCTTTGGAATGTTACAGCTACAACAAGCATGTGTTTTTCTATCTGACACAATCAATAGCCCAGTGACTTCTTTAAAAGGAAAACAGACCATAAAGTAGGTACTTGAGCTTTAGAGTTCCCAAATGTTATGCTCTGGTAGATGCTTTTGATAGACAACTTTACCACCACAAAAATTCTGTTAGGCCAGGTTCAGATTAAAGACAGAGCTGTAAGCAAAGCAGGTATGCATTCACTAGCAGCATCTAGACCAGCATTTTGGAAGGGGAACAGATTTCAAGCTGAAAATGTGCTTTCTTATGGGAAAGCTACACTGTGGATTTTTTTCTTTTAAATAAAAAGTCACAAGTTTTGGGATGGATCCTGCAGCTTTAACAGTATCTATGAGCAGAAAAATAAGCATTGAACTCAACCCCTTCCCATGGGCATCCCCTCAATTATAATCTCCCCTTTGCTGTCATGCTCCCCTCTTGCCTTACCTCTGCCCTGCATTCTCTGCAGACAAAAAACAAGGCACTTCCTCCAGCCTGGCATCCCAAACCTAGAGACAAAGAGATACAAGTCTGTAGTGTCTCAAAGGAGTTTGCAGATGTGCAGCTGGAATGCAAAACCCATCTTCTTTATAGGGCTACACCTTGACAAAGAGGCAAGTCCATCCTGCTTGCAAGGACAGGAAACCTGCTGCCTGCAAAATCCTGACTGTGAACTATCCAGGCTGCTTTTTGCTGCAGGCATGGAGCAACTTCGCATGTCCACAGCAGAAGCAGATGGTGAAATAAGGGTGGACAGATGAATGGGTAAATCACAAGGAGTTGAGCAATTCCTTAAAGGGCATGTTTGTCTTTTATGCCAACCATAGAGAAACCACAGCAAACACATGTAGTCCAATAAATTAGAATTCCTGTTCAGGGGATGAAAATATCCACCGCCACACACCAATGAAATTAATAAGCCAATTTCCTTTGGAAGTTTCCTTTTTACATCTTCAGAGTAGAAAATATATCTATTGGTATATCTTAGTACAGGAAAACAGCGAAAAAACTATTTTTCTTTTGAACTCATGCTCAATTTTTTTTCTTACGTCCATCAGGCTTAAGAACATGCACACATTCCCCAAAGGAGAAAGGGTCACTATGCCCATTGGCAGCAAAGCTTGCTAAAATGCATACTAAAAAAAAAAAATCATGGCTATCAATAACAGTTTTCTAAGCTAATTCTGGTTGCACTAACTGTGTCACTCCTACATATTCAGTTGCAAGATGACATTAAGCCTATTTCTGATTGAAGCTGTTGGATGCTCTTAGGAAATCTCTACTTTCAAGCTGTATTTGAGAGGAATTACAATTTCTATACAACTAGCACATAACAGCATTCCTTCTCTCATAACATATATGAAGACAGAAGAGAGGACAACACTGTAGATACAAGACAGGATTTAAAGTGCATTATAAAACTGAACATAAAATACTGGTTCCCATAGAACAGGACAAGGCTCTTTTAGATCGCCATTCAATTTAGCATTAAGTCATCATCAGATTTTTTTCCTTTTTTTTTTGACTAATTTTTAGTTTGCAAGCAAAACTAAGATAGCACAAAACCAATCTGGCATTGCAGCTTGTGACCCAACAGGCAAAAAACCAGAGCAGCACACATGACAGTTAAACACTTACTATGTACCTCTTCTGGTTTTGACTTTCTGTCTAGGATCATGCAAAAGAGCTCAAACATTTATCAAACCTTTGGGATTTTTTTTCTCCTAGTCTGCATGCCTGCCAATTACCTACCCAAATGATTCTAACTTTCAGTGTTCCTGAAAAAAAAGTTCACAGTGTCAATCCAGACTTTCTACCAAAGGTCTTTTGGTTTCTTTTTTTTTTTTTTTTTGGGTTTTTTTTTTTTTTTTTTTTTTGGCTTGTTTGTTTTGCTGCAGCAATTGCACATTTCTGAAAATACAATACAAAACTATAAAGACTTTTCTTCTAGGCTTTTCTTCAGGTCCCCTTAGGAAAATATACAAAAGTAAGTAAAAAAAGATATGCCGGGACTTGATTTTGGGAAGAGATGTAATCTTTTCTGGGAAGGAAAGAAACACTTTTGGACCTCTGACACTGCAAGGATTCATTTGCAAACAGTTTTGTTTGATTCACAGTCATTTTTGGCCTCACACACACTAAGACACACAAGTTCCACAAATACTCCAGCTAACCAAGATCACTATGGAAAGCAAAACAAAAAAAAATAAAACAAAACAAAACAAAACCAAAAAAAAACCAAAAAAATATATATGTAAAAGAAAGCCAGAAGGAATTTCTGCATCCCTCAGAAAAATAGATGAGTTGTCTTATGTTGAGTGGCTCTGAAAGTGTATGAGGACAGTGCCCTAGCACTAGGGCTAATCTCACAAAACGTCCAGCTGTTATTTACTCACAGTTTTATTTCATCTTAAAGCCAGGATATAGAAAAATAAGATAGAATATCAAGGCCGTAGGGTAGGATGAAACCTCAGTGTCTGAGATAAGAGAATCAGTCTCAGAAGAACAAAAACCTCCAAACATCAATTACATTTGGTCTGCAGCTCCTACAAGTTTTGGTAGGGGGGTGTAGGAGAAATCCACACCAAAGCTTTGAAACTGATTCATTTCAAGTTTGTGCAGCACCTGTCACCAATTTCATGAGACAGTGAAACACCACTGTTTTATAAAAAATCCCCTTAGAACAATCCACTGTGATCCCAAATCTTCCTCAAAAATAATAAACAAGCTTTTTGTGTTGATGCAGCTTTGTGGAAACAAACACAATTAGACCTCATTCTAAAATGAGCAGCATACTAATTGAAAGTGATGAATCAATTATTCCCCAGGAATTCAGGGCTATCAGCAGTCTGAGATCAGACGTGGTAGTTTATACAGCTTTCACACATTCCTGATAAAAAATAAGCACAGAAAAGCCACACTGATCTTCCACTGTACACTGAAACAGATTCCTCCCCTTCCTCCCTCATTAGAATTTTATTAATTCCTGTGGGCTGGATTAAAAACATGCACAGAACAGCCCTTCACAGGTTAGAGTGGACATGGAGCCTTTCTGAGGGAACGATACGTGTGAAAGCATGTCAGTTCTTAGGCTGTAAATCCAAGACCACTGAAGTGACACACCGTGCTCCCTAAACCATGTCTCTGCATGTGCTCTCAGTGCTGAATCCCCCAGCAGCAGAGCAATCCCACGGCTGAGCAGGAGCAGGGCTCCCCTCTGTCCTGCTCCCTGTTTTTCCCTGCCTGCTGATGCTCCATGAGAATCTGAGCTGAAGGTTATCTCATTACACACGTCCCTCGGTTCTGTACAGCATCAGTGACGCTGCCTCACTCCCAATCCAGGCATGCCTAGCCACACCCCTGCTACCCACAGAACAATGCACAGCTTCTAGCAAGAACACAAGTGCCATCTCTGCAATCCTCAAAGCAGCATGAGCTAGCTTGGAATTTCTAGGCTTAATTCCTTTTCCCACATCCTGTCATGCAACTCAGTAGCACAAATTTTCCTTATAGACTTGGTGATGAATCTCACCCTCGACCAGAAAGGAACATTTTAAGAACCAGCCCTGGCCTGGGTTTGGGCTGTTTTTCCTTCTCAGTGCTGTCACTAGGTGAGGTTTGAACAGGCAACAATGAATGATTTGTTGAAGTGTGATTTAATTAGAACAGCACAGATGTTTTCATTCATTTGTCCTATTTTCCAGTAATACGCGTTTCTCCTCTTTCATTGCAGATTAAAATACTTTATGGCTCTAATACGACCTGCACTTCCCTGTACCTGATGTCTCCCACCAACTCCCCTTTTAAACAGCCAAAAGCAAGACAGCTTCACTGTCAGAAATTGTTTCATGAGGGCCAGAAATTGTTCTTTCTCAATTGCACACTTCACTCCCTGGAATACAGGTGCAGCTTTCTCAGCAACTGATGATCCCCGTCAGCTTTGCAATTCTGTGTCCATGAAGTATTGAACACATGCCTGACCCAGCCTGCCAAACACAAAAGCAATACATTTCCAAACTCAGAAAAACTGTATCTGGCACTTCTGTCAGGTGTCACACTACCAAGCAACAACATCAGAGCACCTTGTATTTTTCCACTTTATTAAAGACAAGTGAGAGGCAGCTTCTTCTTGCAATCACAGATAACTATGATCTTCATTATTTCAATTAAAACCTATCAGAGGGTCCTTTTTCTTCATGGGGATAAAAAATTATATAAAGAGCTACCCAGTATAATTAAAACCCTGAATCTCACTCCCCAAGAGCTCCTGTGCTCCTCTTTGAGGTTACAGAGCTGGATCCATCACATGTAGGTGTGTTTATACTTGGCTGTTTAGTTCAGGTCTCATCTCTGTGGCACTCACCAACTAAGGCAGGAAAGAGAGTTTTAGTTTGGGTTGGTTGGTTTGGGTTGGGTTTTTTCCTGGTTGTGTTTCGGGGGGGGTTTTGGTGTGGTTTGATTTTTGGGGTTTTTGGGGTTTTTTTCTCTTGATGATACCAAACCCCTCAAGTTTTGAGGCTCTCAAGGTTTTGATAGGGGGTTGAGTAAAACTTTGCTTTTTTTTTTTT
>VZRH01007756.1:5508-20180 GCA_013397555.1 Urocynchramus pylzowi | reverse complement strand
TTTTTTAGGTATTAATCAGTAGCTATAGCTGGATGGTATAGAGACACCAGGAGTGAAGTCAGAACTGAGCAGTACATGGGGAAAGGTGATTCTAGCAGTAGATCTTGACAACTCATTGACCTCCTACTCAAAATGAGCCTCAGACTCAAGTGAAGGGAAGAACTGTGCCTGCAGACTAATTAGCAGGAGAAGCCAGAGATAGAACTAGCAAATAGGGGAATTGAGTAATCTGTAAGGAACGTTGATGCCTTTGTTTATCAAGTTGTATAAAGTGTGTGAAGTCTGGATGATCGGTGAATTAACCTTCCATGGGTCACCACCCAGCTCCCCACTCTGCACAAATGAGAATAAAAAACAGGAATACCTGGCCTCAGCATGTTTCTGACACCAGGTAACGAGCCCACATTGATGCCAAGCTTGAACCATGTTGGAACCTTCATCTAGCCCCACCCCAGCTCTGGGCCAGCCTCCAATCCTGCCAGTTTCTGGCCACAGCGGCCACCCCCAGCCCAGGGCACCCCCAGCTCTGTCACAACAGCAGCAGCTCCAGCCCCGCGGCTGCACAAGGACATTTCCAGTGGGACACCTGAAGGATTTGTCCCGCACCCGCCAGAAACGCGCATTTTCTCACTCGGTTTCAGCACGGGCATTACCCAAAGGCAGGGAAGCCCCGGACGGGAGCGCTCCTCCCCGCCCAACCCACACCAGGCCGAGCCCCCACGACCTCCCCTGACCTCCCCAACATGGCGGCAGCGCCCGCTCGGCCGCCCTCAGCAGCACTGTCGTGATAGCGCCGCGCTTCTGCCGCGCTTTACGGCAAGGCGGCCCGGCGGGGAAGGAGGCGGTGGCGGCGCCGGTCCCGCCATGGACCGGAGGAAGAAGCCGCTGGACGTGGCCGCGTCCTCGGTGAGTGACTGAGCGGGGAGAGGGAGAGGCAAAATGAACCCCTCCGCCTGCCCACGAGGTAGGGCTGTGAGGTGTGCTCAGCCGCGGGGCTCCCGCGGCGGGGTGGGCCTGGCCGGCGCAGGCCGTGTGGCTCGACCCGGGGATCCGATGGTGCCGCCGCTTGCAGGGAGAACAGCTCACCTGGGAAGGGCTGGAGCTCTGTCTGCTCTCCTTAACCCCACTGCGATGTGCAGACATGGCAGCAAATGCTGGATTAAAGGGCTGTGGTAAGGCCGTGTGCTGCATATCGGGTCTGTGACAGTGTCGGGGCTGAGTTTGTCCCCTCACCGTCCTGACTAGGCGCACGCCCTGCGCTCCAGGCCCGAGTCTGCCCGGCCTGGGTTTGCTCGCATTCCTGATGCAACGAGTAAATCAGACCATAACAGGGAAAAGCGTTTTTCCTAGGGAGCAGGAGGTCTGTGCTGTGGCAGATGAACTTCCCACCCCTTAGGGATGGTGAGGTGATGCCCCATGCTGCTCTCCAGGACACTCACGAGAGATTCTGCCAAACACTTCAGATGTAGAGTTATGTAAATAGTTAATGTATGATAATAGTAAACTGTGAAGTATTTTACGTTGAATTTTTGGATGATCACCTCTAAGCAGAAGGGGGAATGGGTGATTTTTAAGACATTGCATTTCATTGTCCCAGGGACTTGAAAAGCAAATGCTTTAGTGCTTGAGACAAATATTAATTCCTAAGTCTTCCATTTTCCTGGTTTAATGTACATCTCTGAATTTTGTCATCTGTAGGACTTGCAGGAAAAGTAGCATAATATCCTCTTCCAAACTAGTTTTGTAATTCCAAGATAACACCCCTGCCAGTGATCTTTCTTAATAAAAGCTGAGATGGACCTTGGTCACAGATGGCAATGCTATTCATATATTTATTTAAAAAGAAGAAAAAAATCTAAAACTATTAAATAGTACATAACAAAGTGAGGAAAATATATATTTTACGATAGCAAGCTTTCATCAGTTATTTTCTGAGACAGGATTTCATTAATTATCTAATGGTTAAAAGTTCCCTCTTCATATTCAGTAGTGTTTTTCATTACTCCTTCTCTATTTGTTTGCCATTAGGAGGCTGGTAAAATCTAGACAGAGCTATGCCTCTCTTATCCTCGTTGTGTAGCATAGGATCAAGGATATTTTTGGGGACTGTTTTAATCCCTAATCATAATTTGCATTCTGTGTTTTTTTTATTTTATTTGCTGTAAGAGGTGATCTTGGTGATCAGATCAGTGCTTCAAAGTTCCATGTAAAAATGCAATCAAATGCTCCTATAACTGTAACTAACAGACTGTTTTCCTAGAGTTACAGGTATTTATTGAAGTAGCTGATGTCTGTGCCTGTGATCTGTTATTTATGTGTTGTTTTGCTGCTGGTGTAGCTGGTGGATCTCAAAGCCGAACTCTTCCGAAAGCAAGAGGAATTCAAAAAAGAAAAGCTATTGAAAGATGCTGGTGTCTTTGCAAAGCCCAGAACCTCTAATAAGGTAAAAATAATCTTCCGTTGTTGTTTTTGTCATTCTTTCTCCTGAAAGTAAGGAAGTCAATATTCAGATCCAAATAACAGTAAATACTCAGAGCTGTGTTTCTAGTCAATTATAAAGTGTACATGATGAGAACGTTCATTTCTAGGTGAGATATCTGTGCATAGCAGAAAGCTTAGTCCTGTGCTTCTGCCCATCTAAATCCCCACTTAATCTTCATTCCCCAAGGATCCACACCCTTTAATTACAGGAAAAGATGTTTCTTTTTTTATTAAAGGATTTTGTATGATGCTGAAGGATGGAGGATGAGAGACTCTTCTAGAGTCATTGAATTTCCTTGATAAATGCCCTGCTATCTGTTTGTGGTGTACAGTAATGAATACACAATTACCTCTCTTGTTTTGCTCTATACTGCACTTTGGGTTTTGTTCATTCTGTAGCTTTCTAGAAGCAGAATGTGCTGTTCCTGCCATATTTGAAGCACATGCAGTATTTACAGTGTTATGCTGCAAACAGGCTGCCCGATTGTATTTTTTATCTAAAATGGAGACAATAGAGAATAGAAACATTTTTAACTTCGTTAGTACGTATTTAATCAGCAAGATCGCAGGATTGGGTTTTTTTAACCTTAACATCTTTGCCAGAATAGTTTTTGTCTGATTTCTGAGTGTCTTTGGGTTTTTTAAGGCCTAGTCAGCCTGCCCTTAACTATGATACCGTCCTGCAGTCTGTGTTAGTTCAGGGTATACCTGCTGTATCCTACAGCACTGGAATACTCTCAAGTCAAACATGTGTAAGATGTTATTTACAAAATCTTCCATGACTCATGGGTATTGTTTGCATTATAGAGTTGAAATAGTTTTTAGTTGTACCATTTTCAATATTTTCATCTATTTGTTTGTTGTTACAAAATTGTCCTCTGCAGAAACCAAGTATCTGGACCAAGCAGAACACGGGAGTTGTAAATCGAGCTGCGAAAGATGTTGAGCAGAAGGCAGAAGAGCAGGATATATTGGATAAATCAAGGTAGCTCTTATTCTCTGTAAGAAAGGAATGCTTTGCAGAATTTGTTCTTTGGTATTTAGAAAAGCACAGAAAGAAGTTTTTTGGACCAGCAGTTCTCATTAGACCAACCAGTAATTCCAGCATCCTCCATACTTTTTACCAGTAGCATGCAAACTGCATCTCAGCAGTCTCATGCTCTCATGACCTCACATTATCACAGCTGTCTAAATGTGTCAGGTTACAGATTTTTTTTTTTAAAGTCATCTTTAGAATTACCAGCCAGTGCAGTGACGTGTTAGAATTCTATAGCAAAGTGTTTCTCGGGCTTGACAGAAAATGGCTCACATTTTCAAGAATTACCTCATTTTCTAAATGGGTTGGCTGTACAAAAAGATATATGTAGAAAATGCCATTTATAAAACATTTGCTGTGCTTCTGTAAGCAGTTCCTTGCTCTTTGAAATTCCAGAAATTAGCTAAGGTTTTCTCTTCAGTTCCTAAGATTAAGTGTAACTTTGTATTATCTCTTTTTTTTTTCCTGTAAAAATGTCTTTCAGTATCTGCAAATAATGGTTTCCTTTCCAGTATTTATCTGACAGCCCACAGTACTTAGATAAAGGTGGAATTCTTGTAACATCATGTTTCTGGCTACTTGACAAATTACATTTAAGATTAAATTATTTTCAGTATAAATTCTTGAACTGGAAAAGACTGTATCTTCAGAAATGCTAGTGGAGATTCAAAACAAAAGCCAGGCATAAGTCAGCTTCTAATAAACACCTCAAGCGCTCCCAGATTTTCCTATTCCATTTATCTAAGGCTAAATAGGTCACTTTAAGATGTGTTTGGAATTGGTGGGATTGCAAGGTTCATTTTTTTTTTCTTTTTCAGGAAGAAGCTTGAAGAGAAAGCAAAGCTTTATGAGAAAATGACAAAAGGAGACTTCCCAGGTGAACAATACTATTCCAAAATAAGCATTTATATATGCATAAATTCTTGGAATTGTTATGCAAACTGATTGACATCGTTTATTCCACTTTGAAAAGGAAAAAATATACATTTACTGGAGAAAATAAAATTACTTTTAAAGGGCAGCCTGACCAGATAAAGCACTGCAGGCTTGTTTCACTCATTCATTAAGTGGGTGGACTATATTCTGGTTTTTCAATACAGTATCTCAGAAAAACAAAAAAAAATTGCTCTCTGTTATGCGATATTTGGATTGCGTTGCTGCTGCTCTGTCCTGCATTCTAATTGTTGGGCCTCTATGAAGAGAAGAGGATCAGGAGAGGAGTCTGGCTGGTCCATATGTGAATGCCAGTCATGCAGCTAATAGGGATAGAGAATGCTAATCTATTCCTTTCTTCTCTCACACATTCAGTCTCTTTCAAAAAGTAATTATTAAAACAGAATACAAATCTCCTTGCAGTTAATCTGTTTTCTTTGCCACTGTCCATCTTCATCCACATGACCCCACCACTTTCCTCTACTTTTCTAAAAAGTACCCTCATGAATGCTTGGCTCCTGCCAACATACCAAATATTAAGCATCAAAAAAGTATTTGAGCCATTACATGACAAATCCTTTGCTTATGAAATAGTTCATGAGCAGAGAATGTTTTTCTGCAGAGAATGCAGCCTTTTCTGTGCTGCACACAATGCCCTGAAGCTTTGATTCAGAAATAGACATTATCACTGTGGAGCCACTTGATAGCTCTGGGTTTGGCACTGAATGAGATTTAAGTACTCCCCAATACTGTGGTCAAGGGCATTGCTGGCAGCTGAAAAGCTGATTGTAGCTATTTGGTATTGATTTTGTGCTCAGTTCTGTTCTTTTCATGGCTGTTTGCTAAGAATTGATTTTCTGCCTTAGATGAAGAAACTGAGGATTTGTACCTGGTGGATTTCACTCAGAAGATCATAGACAAACAGCACGAAGTACAGGAGCTGCAGCAGAGCGAAGCTGCTGGGAAGACTTCAGAAAGAGACACAGATGAGGAGGAAACTCAGCCTGAAGCAGACATTCCACCACCAGAGGACCCTGATGAGGAATGGTTGGTGCTACTGATTGGGCTCATTTGTCCTGGCCACTCTTATTCTTGAGACTTTCTTGAGAAAATACTTTTCTTTTTCAAAATGTGTGAAGTGGCACCTTTATTTTTCTTTCTTGTTTAATACTACACATTGACAAGGAGGTGTTAACATTCTTTCATTTCTCCTATAAAGACAGTCCTCCATGACACTTTCATTTCCACCCACATAGGTAACACTGCAATAGAATCTACATCTAGGATCTTGAGAAATTGCTATGAAGGCAATGTACTATAGGGGGATAACATCATCTCCTCTCTTATTTTCTTGCATAATTTATGCAAGCAGTCATCACAGTATTTGGTACCATTTTATGCTTCAATGTGCTGAATTGAAATGTATTTTAGCAAAACTTGAGGATTTTATGGCATTCATCTTCTCTTCTTTAATTGTGAGTGACTTAAAAATGAACAGCCATTTAACTGTACAGCCTTCTCTTAAAGGAGAGAAACTCTGGTTGGAATAAGAACACAATTCTCAGCGTTTCTTCCACTTTGCTGCAGCACAGCAAATAGTCTCTGACAGTTTTCTGTGTCATTCCAAGTAACCGCTGTTTTTTCATCTGAGACATTAGGAATAATTATGAAACTAGTCCTGACTAAACATTTTCATTGCCCATTTGTTTAAAATGCTTGTGGAACAAAAGGTTTTATGTCTAGTAATCAGTTTAAACCAGCAGTAACCAATACAGAACAGCACCCACGTTCCTCAAATACTAAACTGTAGATATCCTTAGAAACTATGTAAAGGACTTACTAAAAGCACAGATCTTTAAAAGTTTGGGGGCTGGGAGCTAGATTGCCAGTCATACTTTTTCAGATGTAATGTTCTTTAGAATGGGATAATTGAGGCAGCTTGATGCTAAAGAGCTTTCCACATTACAGGACAGTAAGTGTAGCTTTTAACAGCTTTTTCAACAACTGTAAATCAGGTTTTCAGTATTATAAAGAATTGAATATGAAGCACAATAGCTTCAGAGGAACATTTTGCTTGTGTTTTAGTCAGCCTTTGTTGTGCCAGTTGAATGCACGCTATCAGTCTGTTCTGAATGGCCTTTAGGCCAATAATATCCACAAGAAGTCAATGCTGCATCATTATCTTCACCATGGGAAGCAAACAGTAGGCTGAGTTCTATTTTGTTGTGAAAACTACGTGACATGGTTACATTTGAACATTTTTTACACCATTTTATTGCCCAAGCAAACAGGAGTCTCAGAGGGAGATTGACTAAATGTCTGGTAGAACTGTCATATGCCCCATATGTATTAAGTGAAAAGTAGGAGCAGCTGTCACAGACAGACTGCGAGGTGACAGATACTCTTTGGAAAGGATCACTGCTTCTGTCTTCTGGGTAAGACTTCTGTTAATCTGCAAATAGAAGTTTTGGATCAGTTTTCTTTTTCTTTCATTACAGGGTTGATTATGTTGATTTCTTGGGCCGATCTAGACGCTGTATGAAGAAGGATTTACCAAGTCTACTTAAAATGGATCAGGAACTTCAAGGGAAAAGGTGTGGTTTCTCTAATGGAGCTGCATGTTCCTTTCAGTATTTAACATATTTTTTTAATGAGAAGGAAGAGAGGATGTGCTTTACCACCCTATTCTCAATCCAGAGTTGATGTTACTGCTTTCTCTAGATTTGCATAATTTGTAGAGAAAGGTTTTAAACAATCTCAGATATTTGTTGCATCTTTTAAAAACTGGGATGTTTGTATTTCATTATACCTTCCATAAAATGCCAGGAAAGTGATTCCCAGTTCTGTTTAATGTGGAAATTGATGATAATCTTTTAGCAATTCCATATTCTTCATTATGTTCATAGTTAATTTGTTAGACCTCCATTTGTTTAGTTTTGTTGTTCTTTTAAACAGCTGTTTAACATCTCTTTTGTTAATATTACTTCCTTATTAATATTAGGGTATTAATATTTGAATATTAATATTTTGAGTAGATCTTTTTGGTAAATGCTTAGCTTTTTGTTACTTCAAATGCCTTTCATTTTCTTACATTAAATCTGAAACATTCCTATATGTGATTGCTAGAATCCCCACAGATGCCAATAATTGATTATTTCATCTCCCATTCTGTGATTTGATTCTGTAATTTTATGAATTATTTCATAAAGCTTCTGAGAAAGGATATGATTTTATTTGTCTTTTAATAACATGTTCTACCAGTACCTTGTTTCAGAGACAGTTTTGTATTTCATACATAGTCATCAACAATGTATCACTAAATAGTGTTTACAGTGATCTGTGTTTTGTGGAAACTGCAATAGTGGATCAGACCAAATCATACTTGCACTGTTTGGTACTGACAAACTGGTAAATTCTGCTCTGTAATCCTTAATTTTTTTAATTAGACAAGAACCTGATGGGAATACTCTATTATCTGAAGACATGAGAAGAGAACTTCAGAGGCAGCAGTGGGAAAAGGAAGAAGAAGAAGCCCTCAGAAAACCCATGGGACCCATACATTATGAGGACATTCGAGAAAATGGTACACTGCCATACTTTATATCACTTACCTTTGTATCACCAAAGAAATCAGTTGTAGAGGGAGCAAGGGAAAGTTACTTCCTGTGCCTGGGTGGCAAAGTGTAGGTGTGTGTTAAGCCATGTGTGTAATAACTCTTGAAAGTTACCAGTGCATAAGTCTAGATTTATTTTTTGTTCAAACTGTATTTTTCTCAAATGCTTCTCTGCCTCCTCCTCTGTTCTCCTTCAAGAAGCTTCACTTTATGTATTATCTAAAGCAAGCCTTTTTTAGCTATCTAAAACAAATCCAGTGTTGGGAATAATTCTGTGCCTGAAAGCAGGGTGCCTGGAGGCTGTAGTTACTCTCAACTATAAACTGAGTTTAACTTAAACCTATTGTGTTTCTCCTTTTTAGAGGCCAGGCAGCTCGGTGTTGGTTACTTTGCCTTTTCTCGGGACCAAGAACTCAGGCATAAACAACGGGCAACCCTGGATATGCTGAGGGAGCAGGTATGAGAGTGAAGAGCAGACTGGGCTGCAAGGGCAGAGTGGTTTCAGTGGTTACTGTCTTTGATTTGTTGTGTAAGTGCTACATTAGGTGATGCCTGCAACTGACTCTGAAGAAGCCAAAGAAATTTGGCTGCTTTTTTCCTGTTGAAACCTGGTACTTGATTAGGGTCGCTTTTAGTTGTTTTGTGAAGGAAGATATTTGTTTACTTGTTTATAATAACAAAGGAAAATTAATTCATGTTTTCCTTTGCTGTTAAGACACTTGATCAGAGAAATAAACGTGAACAGCTGAAGGAGAAGAGGAAGGCAGCTCTAGATGCAAGGCTGTCCAAACTTCGAGCACGGAAGATTAAAAAATTAAGGGAAGCTGGATTAGAGGAAGAGGCAGAAAAACTGGAGAATGGAGGTATGATCTGTTGCCTTTTTAAGTTAAATACTTGCTATTTCACCTTGTTCTTGATCTGTGGACAGATAGATTGTCATTTATATTCATTTAGACATTCAATATATTGGTATTGTGTATTCTATATATACAATTAACATAACTTTTAGGATATTGAAGCTGATGTAATTGTATGTAGATATAAAATCATGCCAGAAATAGCTTAATAATGCAGGCAGAAATATGGTATGTAGATTGTAGCCTTTTTTTGATTCACACCTGACAGCAGGTACATGGGATAATTACACAGGTTGAGGCTAGAGCTGCTGACATTGTACTGGCTTTTTTTTCTATGAAGATGAGGTAGAATAAGTAGTAACAAGTCAATTTTGATATCATTCAATATACACTGTGACAGTTTCAGTGCAGTGTGTGAACTGGAGATACAGCTGACTCTAGGATTTAGGATAATGAATTTGAATTCTAATCCTGTCTCTGTGCTGTCTCCCTTACGACACTGATAGTCAACTTGTACTGTCTGTCTCCCACTGGAAAATGTAGCTAATATTTTACTGTGTCAGAATTCCATGCAAGTGATTAACTGTGAAGTGTTCTGGAAATGAAGAACAGCACCGTGCCACTGCTCACTGTTATGGTTGTTCAGAAGAATAAAATTTAAATTGTTTCCTCCAGTAAATGAAATAGAGATACTGTTCTTATTTTTTCGTATGAGAGTCATACAGATTTTATTCTGTAACTGACAATTTCTGCTGTCTCTTCCTGTAACAGAGGCAAAAGGTGCTGCTGAGGAACCAGAACCTCCAAGAGTTACTGCAGCAAGTAGGAAGGTAGAGGTTATCATCCAGGAGAGGAGAGATACAAAGCCTGGAGTGCCTTATGTCCGAGAGTGGGATAAAGGCAAAGGTAAGGAATTGTAGATTGAGGAACATTGTTGGGAAAGAGCACGGACACTGCCACTTCTATTTTGTGACCAAAGCATGGTAAGACTGAGAAGCATTGAAATCCTTTCTGCCTTGGTACTGATGATTCTCTAGTGTCCAGGGCAGTGACTGACAAGGATGCCTTAGTGCCAGTAGCTGCTATAATGTCCCCAAAAGTTTTCTTCTATACGAGTTACTGCATTTCTGAATGATCTTGACAGGTTGACAGAATGACAAATTCTGTGGTTCAAAAGATGTACAGTGTGATCTTTTCTTGATATATTCCTGTGGTTTCTGGTACACAATAGGATGTATCACACAAACAGGTATAGCACAATACTAAAACATGATGCAAGCAGAGACCACTTCAGTGCCTGTGTCCCATTTTGAAAGATCTTCCTTGTCACAAAGTGATGGCTGTCTTGTAGGTCCTTCCCAAAGCTATTAACTAATTTTTTTAAACTATTAATCTAAGCTCATGCACATTCTTCTCATCTGATGCATGACTTCTAAGTAAAAGCAAACAAGGAACATACAAAGCACATAAATGCTTACCTTCTTTAGTACTATAACAGCACTATTCCTCTTCTATGCAATACTGGTATTTCCAGATTCTTCTTACTTTTCATTTTTTATGCTCCATTAATGAACATCACTGTGAGAGGAATTTCAGATCCTATCTCATAAATCTTTATCCTCTCTGACATTATTTTTTTCCTTCCTCTGAGGAAGCCTGGTATCTCACCAACACCTAGGCATCACTGCAGCAAATACAGCACTCAGAAAGCAGAGGACAGCTTACTCTAAAATGCTAAGTGAGCTAACTGTGGCTCACCGAAGGAATCTGCACTAGATTCTTGTATTTCCATGTAGTATGAGGTGGAAAAGGAACTTCAGGTGACTTTACACAGTTGCATCTTCTTTGTTCGTCAGTTTGTTTTCCCTCCTGTCTGACTGACCTCCAGACCTTGAAATCTATGCTAAATCTACCATTTTCTGTTTCTAACAGAACTGATGTTTGGACAGTGGGAAAAGAAACAGGAAGAACTTAGAGATGAGCGAGACCCAGAATTTGCACCACCTTCTGATTACTTTTTGGGACAAAAGAAAGATGATTATCACCGAAGTCGGAATTTGAACAGTTCTGAAACCTCCTCTGAAAAACTGGTAGCGGAGAGAGCACAAAACCAACAGAGGCCATCAGTGCCAGGGGGCAGTGGCAGCAGCACTGGAGATGTGCCACTGTCACCACAGCCTTCCAACAGCAACGTTCCAGTTAAGCCAGGGTCAGCAGAGCCCAGTGGCCATGACACTCAGGGCATGTCATCAGCAGAGGATGACAGCAGCGATGACGAGAATATGCTGCCACCAGCACAGGCTTATGGCTACAGTGCCCGAGGTGTGCCGCCCCCCCTGCAGGGTTATGGCTACAGCGCCCGGGGCGTGCCACCACCCATGCCACCCTATGGCTACGGCACTCCCGAGGTGCCCTTCCCAATGCAGGCTTACGGCTATGGAGCACCAGGAATGGTGCCACCAATGCACGGGTATGGCTACGGCACGCCTGAGATGCCCTTTGCAATGCAAGCGTATGGCTACGGCACCCAGGGTGTGCCACCAGGAATGCAGAACTGCGGCTGCAGCGCCCAGGATGTGCCACCAGGAATGCAGAACTGCGGCTGCAGCGCCCAGGGTGTGCCACCAGGAATGCAGAACTGCAGCTGCAGCGCCCAGGGTGTGCCACCAGGAATGCAGAACTGCAGCTGCAGTGCCCAGGATGTGCCACCAGGACCACAGGTCTGTGACTTCAGCAGACAAGATATGCCACCAGGAATACACACTTGTGGATGCAGCAGCCAAGATGTGCCACCAGGAACACACACCTGTGGCTGCAGCACCCAAGAGATGCCACCAGGAACAGACACCTCTGGCAGTAGCGCCCAGGATGTGCCACCAGGAATGCAGGCCAGTGCCTGCAGCACCCAGGATATGGCACCTCCTGTGCAGACCGACAGCAGTGACACTCCAAATCAGGAACCACTTTACCAAAGTTTAGATGATATGCTCTCTTATTATAGACAAGTGACTTGAGCTGAGCAAAAAGATAAACAAGAACCATGATCTAAAGAACTGAAATATAATTAATTATGTGCTCGGCAGAATATTATTTTCCCACATATGGGAAAAATAAGTTTCTGTAAGTACATCAGAATAAATCTCCTGGACACCTAAGCTGTTTTACATCACAGCTATATTTTGCCCTGTTGATTTTTTTAATTCTTGTCTCTTTGCTAAAATTTAACTCTTTGACACTTACACCTGAACTTAAGGGTATATGAATTACTTGCTTTCAAGAGATAAACTCTTTTAGTTGGTTGGTCCCAGCTGGCTTCTGATTTGGAGGTACTACAAGTTCAGTGACATCCATAGAAACAGTATGGAAATGGTAGGTCCTCTGCTGCCGAATACAGAATGATTTTGTTCCTTACTTAAACGCCTGTCTTTTGGAAGTGCAGAATATTATCTAGTGAACAGTCGTGGTTCACATGACCTCTGCATTCCTGAGGTTCATATATAGCTCATAATTCTGTGCAGCATTTTAGAGTGGAGACATTGCAGAAATCAATAAATAATGATAGGTAGGCTGAAAATAAACAAAACACTGAAGCAGAAGCCTTGACACCTGAAATTACTGTCTTACTGGTTTAGAAGATCCTCTCATAATTCTCCAAGCGTGTTTTTCTTGAATAAGGAGTTACATATATGGCTTTATTTAATACTTTTTTTCCAAAAACTGTGATATTGGAGTCATTAAATATAAAAGCAGACCAATCTCTACCAAACTAACTTTTATTTCAGAATCTCAGTAAATGAGAATACTTACTTGCCATGTAGAAGATTTTTATTTACGAAGGTAATTTAGATCACTCCACTTCTATTTTAAAAGCCTCATAACCAGCCCAGGTTAGAATGGACAATTGCATAAATTGTTAAATGGCAGAGATAAAATCAAAATAGTGAACATTTAAATGCAACAGTGAACTGGCCAAAGAGACAAAACTGGTGTGCTCCTCTTGTGTGCTTCAGTCAGATCTCAGGCTGCTCTGCAGCCTGGTGAACAGCAAGACGTTCAGTGTGGCTGAAGGATGTGCAGAACATGTTCTGTCCTCAAATTCTAATTTAGCCTCAGCTCCTACATCACTGGCTTTTGCACTGCAATTTGCAGAGTAGGAAAAGTACATTACAATTATATATTAATTTAACCTCAGAATACTATTCTGAAGTAATATAATACCACTATCCCAATTTTGAAGAAAAGGAGAATGAAAAATGTCTTAGAGAAGGTCATACCCAGTTTTCCAGGCTGGCTGATTTACACTAAAGTTTCCTCTTCTAAGACCTCAAAGAATCAGTATCTGGAAGCCATTCAGAGCAGGGTATAATTTCCTTGGAGCTGAACTATAAAGAGTGGGCAAAGTCTTTTCAAACAGTAGAGCTTGACTTGAATTGATTATGGCAATCGTGTCCTTCAATGGATTTCCCTGCAAAGAATATTTGTGTCTATTTTGCTGCTATTTTAATTGACATCTATTTCCAACTGCCTTGTGGACTTTGTTTTTTCTGTGCCCTTCAGACTGTGATAATTTTATGTATATCTATGATTTAGGAGTTATATTGTCTTTGCATTAGTTTAACATTGAGGTGGAGCTGCAGTAAGGAATGAAATGCCATTTATTACGTAGTGTTATGTAAAAAGATACAATCAAAGTGTTCCTTTGTTTAGCTTCATTTCCACAGCCTAATATTAAACAGGAGGGCTCTTGGCCAGGAGGGTGGTTCAGTGCCTACATTAAAGTTAAGCCTGTTGAGAACAGCTCTCCCACTGCAGTGATCTGTCACTTTGCCATTTGGTCTCCTTCCCTCTAGTCTTGCTTTTTTGCTGAAATGCTTTTTGCATATTGTCTCATGCTGTGGAGCACATATTTCTGTTCACTGTCCTCCCCTCAGACCACCTCAAGTTAGCTTGGCTGGGATCAGCAACCTCATTCATTTCATTCAGTAATTTCTGGGGCAAATAATTCCTTATTGATACACTGCCAAAGTTTTATTTCTCTCATATTTTGGAGCATGTTGTCTCCCTGTCGCTCTTCCTCCTCATTTAAACCACCCCCAGGTTACACATCAGTGGAAATGGGGGTGCAGGTGGGCAGTGTGGGCAGGGATCTGCCACCATCGGTGTGTGACTGATGAAAGTGAAGTAAAGCCAGCTTGTGCTCTCACTGAGCACGCAGAACTGTGTGAGCACACTGTCTCTGGTTGTGTTTCATGGGTTGGAGCTCTGCCCCAAGAGGTACCAGTGGTGGCTTGTGTTGTCTCCAGTGTTCTGCACAGATGCAGGAGCAGTCCCTGCTCTATATCTAAGGCAGCTTTGTCCTTCGTTTTTGTGTGAATAATTTTCTGTTACCAAAGGTATCCTTATCCAAAATTCAATGATGCAGTCTTGAATTTCAGCCTTCACACGCTCTATCTGGGTGGCAGTACTCAATCTGATGTCCAGTAAAGTACTTTTAGAGAAGACAATTTCCTCAGTATCACCAAGGGCTGATTTATCCCCTTTTGAAGAGCAGCAGGGATCTGATCTTCCTATGAACCACCGGCACGCGAGATGAGGCTGATACACGGGGTAGAAACCACATGGCTGCAGCTGTGTGCGCTCAGGGGCCGACGCCGCGTCGCTCGCTGGCTCCTCGGGGCTCGGGCACAGGCGGCTGGGGAGCACAAGCCGAGGCCCTACGGGCAGAGCCTCCCGTGCCCAGCGGGACGGCTC
>VZRH01007753.1:1160-12829 GCA_013397555.1 Urocynchramus pylzowi | reverse complement strand
TTTTTTTTTTGTCTTGGAGCATGTCTCCATTTAAGGAAATCCACCAGCTGGATTGGAAAAAAGTAAAAGTATCATTTTTTGGGGAAAAAAACCCCCTTGGTTTGGGTCTGGTTTTATGATTTGTGGTTCGCTGGTTGTTGCCCACGGGGTGTCAACACTGAACTTCCAAAACCACACATTTTCTCCACCTGGAAAAACAAATCCTGAGAGGTTTGGGAACTGCACAATGAAACTGGCACAAATTCCCAGGAACAGCAGAGAGTTTGGAGTGAAGGCAGCTGGTTCCACATTGTCCTGATAAGACCTGGATTAATGCATGTCCCAACAAGCTGCTTTGGGATCAGCCTCAGTGATGGGGACTTATTTTCTGGTCATCAACAATCCACCAGTTGCAAAAGTTGTCCCTCCCATCTGTTGATTCCCTGAAGGTTACGGGAAGGTGAGCTTCTGCCTGGCACCAGTTGCATCACAAGGCAGGGAATCAGAGGGTGGGAGAAGGGATGGTGGTTTCTCTCCAAATTGCTCTTTTCTGGTTTTATTTTTTTTTAATTTTTAAATTTTTTTTTTAATTTTAAAATTTTTTATTTTTTNGCAGAGGCACATCTGCCCCCAGCAGGGACAAGGTCCTTGGGCTTGCATCTGCCAGTCAGCTGAGCCTGGATTCCACACAGCTCTTTCATGTGTGTCTGCAAATTACAACAGTCTCTTTTTTAATTTTTTTTTTTTTTCAATATTTTTTAAATTTTTTTTTTTTTTTTGACTTTTCTCAATGGAAGAAGCGGGATAATTAAAAGTGGGGTTTCATTCCACATGCTGTGTGTGTGGGAGAGCCCTTGGGATGGAGGAGGGTGCTGACCTGGGAGCGTTTCCCCGTGGAGATGAAAAAGGACTGCTTATGTAAAGCACAGGGAAGGGAAAACCCCTACGGATTTATTAACGAGATAATTAGCCCTAATGAGCCTCTGGGCCGGCAGGCACAGGCTGGAGAGGTGTGGGCAGGTCCTGTTGAGGAAAGATCCCCTTTCAAAGCATTTTCTTGTCCTTCACTTCCTGCTCGCCCAGAGGATTCCCTGAATGCTCCTGTTGCATCTGCCCGTGCCAGTCTGAGGCAACACTTCTGGGACTGGGGGCACAATGCAAGAAATGAATGCAGCAGGGGGGAGTTTCTTGGGTGAAACTGTCCAAAATTGGGGTTCTCCTCGTGGGAAGAATGTGGAGCTGATGGAGGAAGGCCAGAGGAGACTGAGGCTGAGGAAGTTGGGGTTCTCTTGGAGAAGTGAAGGTTCCTTATTGGGGTGATCTTACTGGGGCTCCCAGTGTTTGAAGGGAGTGGATATGACAGGGAAAAATTTTTATCAGGAATAGGAAAAGAAAAAAAGACAGAAAATTAGATTAAAAAAATGAGTTTTTAGGGAAAATGTGTGACAGAAGTGGGATGTGAACCCACACCTCCACTTGGAGACCAGAATTCACACAGGAGGGATAGCAGGGCCTTGAGTCTGCAGCCTTAGGCCACTCAACCATCCTGACACCACCAGGCACCTTCTTCACCCTCCTCATCCTCAAGGATCCATCTTCCCAGCACTTGGGCTTTCCTGCTTCCTTTGCAGCCCCCCCTCTTGAAAATTTCATTTAGTTTTGCCAGCAATAAACCTCTTCTCAAGCTGTTTTCTACTCCAAAGGGGTGTGGGGTGATGGGAAGAGCAATTCTGGAGCTGCTGGCCTCTGTAATTGCTCCCTGCTGGCTGCTGGAGCTCTTTGGGAGCCCTGAGGATCCAGGGGTGCCCCAGCCTGGGGGTTTAGGGATATTTATCCCACCACTTTTATTCGTGGGGTTGTGATAAGCGGCTCACCTGGAGTTTGGAGGGGAGAAAACCCACTTATTTTCACCAGAAAAACACCATCAGGGATATTTTTTCCGGGTGGAAAACATGAATTTCTGGCGGCCTGCTGCTGATTGGGAACCAGCAGTGTCCCCTCTCTCACCTGGGCGGGGAATCCCAGCAAAACCCTTCCCAACACACCATCCATCCCTGCTTCTGCTGCCCCAGTCTTCCTGGCAGAGCTCCCAGCGGGCTCCTCAATCCCTTGGGTATGTGAAACACAAAGTTATGTGTCGTGTCAGGTAAATAAAATAACCTATGTAATTGTAATTGTGAAATGTGTGGAACACGGGCATGGGACAGTTACAAAGATGAGTCCTAATAAACAACCAAGGAAAGTAAAACATGGAAGAAGGCCCTTGAACCAATCTTTTGCTTGCAATTAACTTTTATAACTCTTGAGCTGTTTTGTAATAAGAACCTTTGAATTATAGATTTAGAATGTTGCTTTGTATCAAGGATTTTTAAACTGTGGCTATAGAATGTATAGAGGATTTGAACAAAAGAGGGAAGTGAACCTATCCTAAGTTCCTAATGAAACAGGGAAAACATTCTGAGAAAGAAGATGGCTATCAATGTCACTGATTGATGACTTTGAAAAGGGAAGCTGGACATCGATACCACAGATTAATGGTGCTAAAGCTGGACCCCACCATCTGGGGTACACATCCTGGGACACTGAAGACTGGAATAGATCACAATAGAGTACAGAAATTGGAAAGAAACCAAGCAATCATCATCATAGATTTATGATCCTGAAGTATAGAATTGTGACATAAAAATTTGGAATAGAAACTGCTGAGAAATATGCATGAATGTGATCAATATGCATGAATATGATCAATAAACACCAGCAAGCCCAGCAATCAGTGTGCAGTT
The DNA here is from genome assembly GCA_013397555.1 of Urocynchramus pylzowi. NCBI lineage: Eukaryota > Metazoa > Chordata > Aves > Passeriformes > Fringillidae > Urocynchramus > Urocynchramus pylzowi. The sequence goes on along the minus strand of VZRH01007753.1, from coordinate 10,067 downwards.
GGAGGGGAAACCCCCACCACTGTACCCAGCGCTGGTTTTGCTCATATTTTACCATATTAATCGATAAATTGAATTACTGCTTGATAGATTGGCTGAGCCGAGCTGCTCATTTCTAACAAGCACCAACCTCGGGGGGGTGAAAGAGCCGGGGCAAGCGGAGCGGGGGGGCCCCGGTGCCGCGTGTCCCCACGGTTCCAAAGGGTTTGTAGGAGGTTTGGGGACGCGTTTGGGATTGGGTTACCTCTAGAGGGCTCTGGCTAAGCCGAGCTGCTGCTCGGCCTCTCATCTCCCTCCCGGATACCGGCTTGGGCTTCCGGAGGCATCGCCTCCATTGTGTCCTGCTGGGGGAGGCTTTGTGGTGTTGGGGGTGCCAGGGGCGTCTGGGCATCGCCCCCTCCCTCTTAGGACACTTCTCCGAAGGAAAAGCGCTGTGGAAGCCCAAGGGGACGGCAGGTAACGGGGAGAAAGAGGAGCGGGGATGTGGTTGGCTCCCAGCGGGGCTGGAGGGGCAGCGGGGTCTGTTCCCGGCAGCAGCAGCTCCTCTGGGGAGAGGAGAAGGGATAGGCAGGATGGAGAGGGAGCCCTGGGATGGGGATGCTCCTGGATGCATCCCGCTGGATACATCCCGCAGGGCCCCACCGCTGATTCCCGGCAGCAGCAGCTCCTCTGGGGAGAGGAGAAGGGATAGGCAGGATGGAGAGGGAGCCCTGGGCTCCGCAGGGATGGGGATGCTCCTGGATGCATCCCGCAGGATACATCCCGGAGGGCCCCACCGCTGATTCCCGGTGCCTTGGGAAGGGGGGAACCGGGAGGAAGAGGATGCTGTGGGATGGGGTCTGCCAGAAAGGCGGGGGGCAAAGCCGGGACCCTCCTGCCCCGCTGTTCCCGCGGTGCTCTGCNTTCCCGGCAGCAGCAGCTCCTCTGGGGAGAGGAGAAGGGATAGGCAGGATGGAGAGGGAGCCCTGGGCTCCGCAGGGATGGGGATGCTCCTGGATGCATCCCGCAGGATACATCCCGGAGGGCCCCACCGCTGATTCCCGGCAGCAGCAGCTCCGCTGGGGAGAGGAGAAGGGATAGGCAGGATGGAGAGGGAGCCCTGGGCTCCGCAGGGATGGGGATGCTCCTGGATGCATCCCGCAGGATACATCCCGGAGGGCCCCACCGCTGATTCCCGGCAGCAGCAGCTCCGCTGGGGAGAGGAGAAGGGATAGGCAGGATGGAGAGGGAGCCCTGGGCTCCGCAGGGATGGGGATGCTCCTGGATGCATCCCGCAGGATACATCCCGGAGGGCCCCACCGCTGATTCCCGGCAGCAGCAGCTCCGCTGGGGAGAGGAGAAGGGATAGGCAGGATGGAGAGGGAGCCCTGGGCTCCGCAGGGATGGGGATGCTCCTGGATGCATCCCGCAGGATACATCCCGGAGGGCCCCACCGCTGATTCCCGGCAGCAGCAGCTCCGCTGGGGAGAGGAGAAGGGATAGGCAGGATGGAGAGGGAGCCCTGGGCTCCGCAGGGATGGGGATGCTCCTGGATGCATCCCGCAGGATACATCCCGGAGGGCCCCACCGCTGATTCCCGGCAGCAGCAGCTCCGCTGGGGAGAGGAGAAGGGATAGGCAGGATGGAGAGGGAGCCCTGGGCTCCGCAGGGATGGGGATGCTCCTGGATGCATCCCGCAGGATACATCCCGGAGGGCCCCACCGCTGATTCCCGGCAGCAGCAGCTCCGCTGGGGAGAGGAGAAGGGATAGGCAGGATGGAGAGGGAGCCCTGGGCTCCGCAGGGATGGGGATGCTCCTGGATGCATCCCGCAGGATACATCCCGGAGGGCCCCACCGCTGATTCCCGGCAGCAGCAGCTCCGCTGGGGAGAGGAGAAGGGATAGGCAGGATGGAGAGGGAGCCCTGGGCTCCGCAGGGATGGGGATGCTCCTGGATGCATCCCGCAGGATACATCCCGGAGGGCCCCACCGCTGATTCCCGGCAGCAGCAGCTCCGCTGGGGAGAGGAGAAGGGATAGGCAGGATGGAGAGGGAGCCCTGGGCTCCGCAGGGATGGGGATGCTCCTGGATGCATCCCGCAGGATACATCCCGGAGGGCCCCACCGCTGATTCCCGGCAGCAGCAGCTCCGCTGGGGAGAGGAGAAGGGATAGGCAGGATGGAGAGGGAGCCCTGGGCTCCGCAGGGATGGGGATGCTCCTGGATGCATCCCGCAGGATACATCCCGGAGGGCCCCACCGCTGATTCCCGGTGCCTTGGGAAGGGGGGAACCGGGAGGAAGAGGATGCTGTGGGATGGGGTCTGCCAGAAAGGCGGGGGGCAAAGCCGGGACCCTCCTGCCCCGCTGTTCCCGCGGTGCTCTGCGGATGCTCAGGATTAGAGGGACTATGAAAACCCAAAATCCCTCGAAGTGACCACAGGAAAAGCATGAAATCTAGCAGGAAGCACTGTGGGGGGGATTCCTTGATTTCGAGGGATTTCTCCTCCCTGCAGGGGATTTTGGGGAGCCCCGAGGGAGGAATCTGCGCTGTTCTGGTGCTCCCTCTGCCATGGAGCCGTGGGTGCTGCTGGATCCGCGGCAGAAGGCCCTGTACCTCGACGTGATGCACGAGAGCTACGAGACCCTCATGTCCCTGGGTAAGGACACCCCAAAAATCTCTTTCCTTGCTGGATGTCCCCCTATCCTTTCCTTGCTCCAAGCAAAGCAGTTTGGGAAGTGGAGCGGAGGGATCTGGGCAAGTTTCCAGGAGGATTTCCCCAAGCCCCAGCCCTCTCCTTAATTATTTTTCTTCAGGAAAATGATATTGATCTCTCCTAATTTAAATTGAAAATTCTGGCCCTGGAGTGCCCTTGGCATCTCCACATTTCCACTTCAAACTGGGATCAGGTCTGTGTTGTACCTCTGTTCCTCCTCTCTGGGAGAAGAAGATTTTTAAGGGGAATCTTGTTGTTGCTCTATTGTTTTAAATCCTACCCCTGCTCCAATCAGGGCCATGCCCTCCCCTTTTCCTCCTTCTCCTGTTTCCCAGCACCTCAGGGGCTGGTGAGTGAAAAAAGCGAAATTTCTAAGGAGAATCCCGTTGCTACTCCATGGTTTTAAACCCTGCTCCTCAGGCTTTCACCTCTTCCTGCTTCTCCCCTTTCCCAGCAGCTCAGGGGCTGGTGAGTGAAAAAGCAGTGGAGAAGGGAGCATCGGAGAGCAGCGCTGGGCTCGGACCGCACTCATCCCACAGCCCGGACAGGGAGAAGCCCCTCGGCTCCCACAGGCGCAAAGCGAAGCGCCCAGACAGAGCCGTGCCCCCTGGAGCCCCGAAACCCCCCGTGCTCCCCAAACCGGGCTGCGCCAAAGCCCCGCGTGGCAAAGGAGCAGCCCGGGAGCGGCCGTTCGGCTGCGCCGACTGCGGGAAGAGCTTCCCGTGGGCGTCGCACCTGGAGCGGCACCGGCGCGTCCACACGGGCGAGCGGCCCTTCGGCTGCCCTGAGTGCGGCGAGACCTACAGCCAGAGCTCGCACCTGCTGCAGCACCGCCGCACCCACGCCAGCGACCGCCCGCACAAGTGCGGTGACTGCGGGAAGCGCTTCGCCGGCGCGGCCGAGCTGGCGGCCCAAGATCGGNAGCGGTGCCATCGCCGGGAGCACTCGCACCGCTGCGCCGACTGCGGGAAGGGCTTCGTGTGGGCGTCGCACCTGGAGCGGCACCGGCGCGTCCACACCGGCGAGCGGCCCTTCCCCTGCAGCAGCTGCGGCGAGCGCTTCACCCAGAAGGCTCACCTGCTGCAGCACCGCAAGACCCACTCGCCAGAGAGGCCCTACAAGTGCGGCGACTGCGGGAAGCGCTTTGGGGAAGCCCCCCTGTTCCTGGTGCACCAGCGTGGCCATGCCGTTAGCAAGAGCTACACCTGCAGCGACTGCGGGAAGAGCTTTGCCTGGGCGTCCCACCTGGAGCGGCACCGCCGCGTTCACACCGGCGAGAAGCCTTTCAGGTGCCCTGAGTGCGGCGAGGCTTTCAGCCAGGGTTCACATCTCACCAAGCACCGCCGCGTTCACACCGGCGAGAAGCCTTTCAGGTGCCCTGAGTGCGGCGAGGCTTTCAGCCAGGGTTCACATCTCACCAAGCACCGCCGCGTTCACACCGGCGAGAAGCCTTTCAGGTGCCCTGAGTGCGGCGAGGCTTTCAGCCAGGGTTCACATCTCNGGCTTTTGGCTGGGGTTCCCACCTCACCAGGCACCGCCGCGTTCACACCGGCGAGAAGCCTTTCAGGTGCCCTGAGTGCGGCGAGGCTTTCAGCCAGGCTTCACATCTCACCAAGCCCCGCCGCGTTCACACCGGCGAGAAGCCTTTCAGGTGCCCTGAGTGCGGCGAGGCTTTCAGCCAGGGTTCACATCTCACCAAGCACCGCCGCAGCCACCTCCCCAAGGCTGCGGGGTCCCTTGCCAGGACACGGCTCACTGGGGACGTGCCTGGAGCTCACAGCGGTGAGGACCCCGAAGGACTAAGACGCCCCTCGGTGTGATGGATGCGGAGAGGCAACGGAGGGAAAACCTGTCTTGGGGACAAGCCAAAGGACACCAAGTGACACTTGGAGGGCACTGGGGTGGGGGACACGGGTGCTCTGTCATGGCACAGGGTAGGATTTATCTGCCCTGATGTCTCCCTACAGTAATGAACATTTTTGAACACTTGCACCTGCTGCAGTCCAGACCCCAGAAAAGGGACAACCTGGGGGAGAAGGAGCCTATTCCCAAAGAAAACAGTGCTTGGCTCCATCAGGGAAGGGTGAGGAAAGAAGGGCTGGTTCTGACGTGAAAATCCAGTTGTATTGTGCCCACTTTGTGCTGCCAGCAGGTGGGAGAAGGGGATGGAGGGGGCAAGATGCTCAGGGTGAGCAGGAGGTGCTGGCACAGGGCAGGAATAAACTGGGAGTCCCGCACCTCATGGTCACCTGTGTCTCTTTGTGCTCCGATGCTTTCCCTGCTCCAGGCAGGACACTCCACAAGCACTTTATTCTTCCCCAGAGACAAAACCACACGGACACATATGGGGGGGTTTTGCTTTTTGGCTCAATTGCCTTTTACTTTATTAACTGTCCAAGCCCAGGAAACCTGGCCTGGCTTCTTCAGCATTCCCACCTTAATGCATCCCAATCTGTCCCTTTTTACACCCCCAGTAGAGTCTGGGGAGGTCCCAGCTGTGCTGGTGATGGGTACAGGTCCCCAGGGCTCTTTTCCATGCTGTTTGGCCCCAAAAATACCCAGGGAACAGGGTTCCCTGTGTGTTTTCATTCTACCATGCACCCAAGTTACGTTCCCCCCTTTCACCCCCCTACTAGTACAGCAGAAGATGAGGAGGGTTATAGGGAAAAGTGTCTTCCCACCACCCCAAATGATATCCACCTCTCCCCAAATCCACCCTCAGCCTCCCCCATCCCTCCTCTCCCTTCTCCGCCCAAAACCCTCTTGCCAGGCACGGCTGCCCCTCCCTGTGCCCCCTTCCCACCCCTTCAGCCCACATCCCCACCCTGACCCTCATTCCATGGTATCCTGGGCCCCCCAAGACCTTTCCCATCCTAGGGCAGGAGCACAGACCACCCTCCCACCTTGGCCGTGGAGTGTCCCCAAAAGCGGAGGGGGACTCTGAGCACCCCAGCCCCACTTCAGGAGCTGGGAGGAGGAAGGGACACCCAGGGCTCTGGTGGGGCTGTGGCATCACTTTGCAGGGTGTCCCCCTCTCCAGGCCTCCACACCCCAGTGAGGGGCAGGAGAGCTTTGGCCACCCAGCCCCTGGGCACTGCAGAGGAAGGCAGGGGATGCTTCTGCAAAGCAGAGCTGGGCTCCTCAGGCCAGAGCTCAGGAGGTGTGGCTGTCCCCCCTCGTTGTCCCCCCTGCCACCACGTGGGCAGCAGCAGGGACAGGGGGCTGCGGGTGCCGCCACTGTGCAGGCGCTGATGGGCCGCCAGGGCCTTGCTGAGGCTGAAGGCTTTGCCACAATCGGGGCACACGTGGCGCTTCTCGGGGCCACGCTGGGCGTGGGCGCGTTGGTGCCGGTTGCGGTGGGAGCTGCGGCCGAAGCGCTTCCCGCAGTGGGAGCAGGAGAAGGGCTTCTCCCCCGTGTGTGTGAGCCGATGCCGGTTGTAGTGGGAGCTCCAGGAGAAGCCCTTCCCACAGAGCCCGCACTGGTACGGCTTCTCGCCGCGGTGCAGCCGCCGGTGCCGCTCCAGCCCGGCCAGCGAGCTGAATCCCTTGCCACACTCGGGGCAGGCATGGGGTCGGCCGGGCTGGGCGCCGTGGGTGCGCAGGTGTGCCAGCAGCGTGGAGCTGACAGCGAAGCTCTTGCCGCAGTCACCGCAGCGGAAGGGTCGCTCACCCGTGTGTACTCGCCGGTGCCGCTCCAGGTGGGAGCTCACGGTGAAGCCGCGCCCGCACTCCCCGCAGAGGAACGGCTTCTCCCCGGTGTGCACGCGGCGGTGCCGCTCCAGGTGTGACGCCCAGCCGAAGCTCTTCCCGCACGCCCCGCACGGGTACGGTTTGGCCGCTTGCTCTGCTGCTGGCGTGGCGTCCTCAGTGTTGTTGGGCGGCTGCTCGTGGCCATGCTGGTGCTTGACTGGGACTGTGCCACAGCGGCCTGGGCGGTCCGGGCGGGAATGCAGCCGCTTGGAGCCGTGCAGGTGTCGGTGTTTGAGCAGGTCCGAGCTGTGGCTGAAGTGCTTCCCGCACTGCGGCGCGGGGCCCATGCCGGCCAGCGGGGTCTGCGTGCCCTTGTGCTTATAGCGCTGTGGGTCTGTCTGATGGTTGAGGCTCTTCCCACAATCGGCACATTTCCGTGGGGCTGGCGGTGGCTCCTCTCCTGCCTCCCCACCCTCCTCATCCCCGGCGGGGATGGCAGCGACGTGGGTGCGCATGTGGCGATGGAGGTGGGAGCTCCAGGCGAAGGCTCGCCCGCACTCGCTGCACTGGAAGGGCTTCTCGCCGGTGTGGATGCGCCGGTGCCGCTCCAGGTGGGAGCTCCAGGCAAAGGCCTTACCACACACGCCGCACTCAAAGGGCTTCCCACCCAGGTGGCTCTTCTGGTGCCGGGCCAGCGCCACGGCGTNGTAGGGCCGCTCGCCCGTGTGCACACGCCGGTGGATGGCGAGGTCGGAGCGCTGGATGAAGCCCTTCCCGCAGTCGGGACACGCGTGCGGGCGGTCGCCACTGTGGATTTTACGGTGCTTGGCCAGGGCTGATTTGTGGCTGAAGATCTTTCCGCACTCGCTGCAGGTGTTGGGAGCGTGGTTCTCGCTCCGGCTCAGCGGGAGCTGAGGGTGCTCCTTGTCCTCAGCGGGTTTTTCCTGAGGCGCTTCCTGCCCCGCTCCATGTTCTGTAGGCAGATAAAGCCAGACACAAAGGAAAATAAAAAAATAAAGGGGAGCTGAGGGTGCTCCTTGTCCTCAGCGGGTTTTTCCTGAGGCGCTTCCTGCCCCGCTCCATGTTCTGTAGGCAGATAAAGCCAGACACAAAGGAAAATAAAAAAATAAAGGGGAGCTGAGGGTGCTCCTTGTCCTCAGCGGGTTTTTCCTGAGGCGCTTCCTGCCCTGCTCCTGCTCCATGTTCTGTAGGCACAGACAGCCAGACACAAAGGAAAACCGAAAAATAAAGTCCCTAATGAATGTGCTGGGTTGGAAACATTTCTTTATTTGATATTTTTTTTGTTCAACGCTGAAGGCACTTTGGGATCACTCCAGCAAAAGTACTGAAAATTTGAAAAATAATTTGAAAAAATAATTTGAAAAAATAATTTGAAAACATACTTACACATTTTAGCAGAAAAAACAATTATCACTCATTGCCTCACAAGGTATGTAGTTATCTTCATTAATTAACGTTCTGTCTTCTATTGCTTATTTTCTTCTCTCTTCTCACACTGATTATCCACATTTTCCACCTTTTCACTACCTTTTTTCCTGGAATGGGGGAACCCTTCTCCTTTTTTATTCCACCTGTTTTAGGGAGGCATGGGCAGCAGAAAAACCCCTCCTGCACGTGCAGGAGCAGGATGGGAGCCTCACCTGCAGCCGGGGTATCCTGGGATATGTGGAGATCCAGGGCTGTCGCTTCCTCCCTGTGGTCCAGGCGGGACAGCAGGTCAGGCTTGGAAATGGGGAATTCTGGAAAACAGGATTTGTCATGCCCAGAGCTTGAGTTTGTGGGGAAATCATGGAAAAGCAAATTCCCGTTGCTCCCCTCGCCCTTCCTCGTCCTCCTCAGGAAGCAGCAGATGTGTAAGGATCCAATTATTCATTTCATTTTTATTCATTTATTATTATTCCTGGAGGACAGGTTGGAAAAGGGTGGATTTACAGGTTCTGAATGACTTACTGATGGCGGGAATAAACGGCTGATTTCCAGCACAGATTCCTCCTGTTATGTTTCCCTTTATTTTTATGTATTTTGGAGCCCCCACCAGCATCTCATGCCACTTCATTTATTCGGTGTTTTGCCATCCTGCTAAAATAAATGGAAATAAAAGGGTCGACACATCTGAAGGGAAACCCCCGAGGGGGAAGGACAACGGGGTGGATTTTGGGGTGAGGGGTGGGGGTGTGTTGGGATTTTTTTGTCATTTTCCCCCTACCCTGGGACTGGAGGGAGGAAAATCCCGGACCCTGGGGGGAGGATGGAGGAGGGAAGGACGGGTATGGGGAAAACCAAGCTATTTTTCTGCCTTTTTTTCCACATCCCAACCCGAATCTCCCCGTTACCTGCAGGTCCAGCTCAGATGGTGCTGTCGGCAAAGCCCCCCCACCCCTTTATTTTTTCCTCCCCAAAAAACCCCTTTTTCCCCCCCAAAAAAATGGGGACGCGCAGGTGGGGAGCGGATGAGCCGGGTCCCTCCGATATCCTAAGCGATAAGAGTTAAAAAACGGAAGGGAGG
>VZRH01007749.1:102612-113607 GCA_013397555.1 Urocynchramus pylzowi | reverse complement strand
TGTCCCCCCGGCTCGGGCTGTGTGTCCCCCCGGCTCGGGCTGGCTGTGAGCCGCGGGCCGATGCCCTTGCCCGCTGCTGTTTGGGGTTTGGGCACCGGGGGCCGTGTGGGGCCGGGTTACCGGAGAGGGGCTGAGCCATCGGAGCGGGCTGGACAGACAGGGGGACAGGGGGACAGGGGGACGGGCAGGGAGGCACAGGGCGGGCACAGGGCAGGGCCAGCCCCGCGGTGGGGCTGTCAGAAGCGGTGCGGGGCAGGGAGGGGTGTCACAGGCGTCGTGGGGACCCTGGGGCCGGCACCATCCTCTCCTGACCCCAGGGCACGCCCTGCCAAGGCAGCTGCCGTCCCCTGCCTACCAGGGGGACACTGCCAGGGGGCTGCGGGATGCTGGGTGCCCGGGGGCTGCCCGGGTGAGGCAGGTCCTGCCTGGCTGCTGTTAATCAGCTCCCGGGCCGCCCCAGCGCAGCCCCCGCCCTGCTCCGTGCGCCCCGAGCCGCGGGCAGCCGAGCGTGTCGGGGTGCTAATGAGGAGAGAGCCGGGTGTGCGGCACCTTGCACTTAATTGCTGCTGTCTGCTGGCTCTTAATGAAGCTCGGCTGCAGGAGAAGCGGCAGCCTCTCCTTGTCTCCTCTCCCTCCGCAGCCTGACCCTGCCAGCCCTGTCCCCTGCCTCGGGGGGTGCGGGGTGCCCTGTGCCCCCTCTGGGGTGGGAGGGGGCCGTGGCAGAGGCTGCTGAATGTCACCCCCATCCAGCTGTGACGTCCCCAAGGCCCATCCCCTCTCCCCGTGCTCTGCATGGCAGCTCAGCCCTGCTGCACAGGCTGCAGCATCTCCTGCCTCCTGTGCTGGGCAGGGAGGGACTGTGGCCGTGGGGGGGTCCCCACTCCTGCCAGGGCCCAGCAGTGACTGGGCATCACTCCAGCAAGCCCAGCTTTGGCATCCCCAGCTCCCCACTGTCTGTGGGTGCAGGGCAGCGCCGTGGGGCTGAGCTGGCTGGTGGCCCTGGCCCTGCCTGAGCAGTGACAACCCCGTGCTGTGCTTCTGTCCCTGCTGCTTGAACGGTGGCTGGGTCGTGGATGGGAGTTTGGATCATCCTGAGGCTGAAGGAGAGGTGCTGGAAGGGTCAGGGGGACTCTCCCTGCCAGGAAGGCTGGCCAGGGCTTGACTGGCTCTGCTTGAAGGTGGTGAGCATTGGTTGGTCAGCTGTGTCCCAGGCACCCCCTGGGCCGCCTCCCCAGCCGTGCAGGAAGGGGTTAATGGCTGGCCCATACCTGCAGTTGCATTTTAAAGATGTGAAATTAAAGCCCGTAATTTATTCTCCCCACACACGAAGGAGCAATTAGTTCTAAACACGGCTTAATCAGTCAGTGCGAGATTGATTTCTGTAGACTTGGATTTGGTGGCTGCTGGCGAGGAGCCAGCCTGGGAGCAATCTCCAAATAAATGAAGTGCAGAGAAGTAAGCCATTACATAATATGATAGATGAGGCTGGAGCTCACTTGCCTCTTCATTAGTATTCCACTGTACACCACAACAGCACCAAACTTTCTCCCCTCTGCCGTGGGTTCCTCCCCCTCCTCGTCCTTCTGCCCCTCCTGCAGCTGGGAAGGGGCTGGGGTGGTGCCTCCCCTCCCCAGCAGCCCCTGGCCAGCCCTGAGCCTTTGGGCACAGCTGGGGAAGGGTCTCTGCACTGCAGACCCTCCCCTGGGTTCTGCATCTTGCCTTTTTCCTCTGGGGAAACTGAGGCACAGGGAGCTGGGGTGGCATCCCTTGAGCTGCGTGTCAGCAGGGAGAGGCAGGTGACAGAGAATCCCACCCTGGTTTGGGTTGGGAGGGAGCTCAAAGCTCACCCCATCCCAGCCCTGCCATGGCAGGGACCCCTCCCAGTGTCCCAGGTGCTCCCAGCCCCAGTGTCCAGCCTGGCCTTGGGCACTGCCAGGGATCCAGGGGCAGCCACAGCTGCTCTGGCAATTCCATCCCAGCCCCTCCCCACCCTGCCAGGGAACAATTCCCAATTCCCAATCTCCCACCCATGCCTGCCCTCTGGCAGTGGGAGCCATTCCCTGTGTCCTGTCCCTCCAGGCCTTGTCCCCAGTCCCTCTCCAGCTCTCCTGGAGCCCCTTCAGGCCCTGGAGGGGCTCTGAGCTCTCCCTGGAGCCTTCTCCTCTCCAGGAGAGCACCCCCAGCTCTCCCAGCCTGGCTCCAGAGGGGCTCCAGCCCTGCAGCAGCTCCGTGGGCTCCTCTGGACCAGCTTTAACAGGTCCATGTCCTGGCTGTGCTGAGGATCGCAGGGCTGGAGGCAGCTCTGCAGATGGGGTCTCACAAGAGCCAAGGGGAAGAATCCCCTCCCTTGCCCTGCTGGCCTGGCAGGCATTTGGGGACATGGTGCCAGCAGGCTGTTTTGGGCTGTGGGGGTGCTGATGTGCCCTGCACAGGGCATGTGTCGGGGCTGAGGGTGGAGGGGAGCACATCCCGAATGATGCCAGGCAGGGGAAGGGGCTTGGAGTCACCTCCAAAGGGATCCCCTCTGCCTGTGGAGCTGGTGGGGAGCGGGCTGGGATCTCCACAGAGCTGCTGGCTGTGCTGGGAGCAGCCTGTGGATGTGCTGGGTACGTGGTGGGCTTGGGCTGGGAGGGATGGATGGAGAAGCCCTGGGCCTGTGCGTGGTCCTGACCCCGTCACTGCGTTTGTTGCCTCTTCACCTTGTCCCTCTGCAGGCTCCTGCCAGGGAAGGAAGGTCCCCTGGGAGCTGGCCCTGCCTCTGCAGGTCCCTGGGATAAAGAGACTCCCTGTCCCCGACAGGGAGTGACAGGAATTGTGCCAAAGACAGAGCTGGGAGGCGCAGCAAAGGGCTGTGACCCACGGGACGCGGCAGGGACCTGCCTGCCGAGCTCTCGGCTCAGACACCCCGGGGGACGGAGCCCAGGTGTCCCCGTGCCCCGCGTACCACCGACCCCCTGGGCGTCCCTTCCCTTCGGGGGTGCTGTCCCTGCTGCTGACCCTGCCCCTGTCCTTGCTGTCCCCGCAGAACTCCATCCGGCACAACCTGTCCCTGCACACCCGCTTCATCCGCGTGCAGAACGAGGGCACCGGCAAGAGCTCCTGGTGGATGCTGAACCCCGAGGGCGGCAAGACGGGCAAGACGCCGCGGCGGCGCGCGGTGTCCATGGACAACAACAGCAAGTTCCTGCGCATCAAGGGCAAGGCCAGCAAGAAGAAGCAGCTGCAGGTGACGCAGGAGCGCGGGGAGGACAGCCCGTCCTCCCAGCAAGCCAAGTGGTCGGAGAGCCCCGCGTCCCACGCCAGCGATGAGTACGACGCCTGGGCGGACTTCCGGACGCGGGCCAACTCCACGGCCAGCACGCTGAGCGGGCGCCTCTCGCCCATCATGGCCAACCACGAGCCGGACGAGCTGGAGGAGGACGATGGTACCCCCTCGTCCCCGCTGATGTACCCCAGCCCTTCCAGCACCATGTCTCCCTCCCTCAGCGCCCGCTGCTCCGTGGAGCTGCCCCGGCTGACCGACCTGACCGGCACCATCAGCCTGAACGAGAGCCTGGGGGAGAGCATGCTGGAGGACCTGCAGGACGGCTACAGCATGAGCCCCTCCCAGCAGCTCCCCCCGGCCGCCCTGCGGCAGCGGAGCTCCAGCTTCACCTTCAACTCCAAGTGCTCCAGCATGGGGGCCGCCTCCAACACCTACTGTGGGACCATCTACAGCCAGCCGGCCATGGGCCTCATGCGGCGCCTGCCCATGCAGACCATCCAGGAGAACAAGCAGGCCACCTTCTCGCCCGTCAGCTCCTACAGGAACGCCTCGCTGCAGGACCTGCTCTCCTCCATCTCCTACGCGCACAAGGAGAGCATGGTCCCGGGGGACCTGCCCCTGCCGCAGGCCAGCCCCATGGGGCCGGCCCGTGGCCACAGACACAACCCGCTGCTGTGCGGGGGCGGGGAGCAGGGCCTGTCCTCCTACCCGCCCCACCCGGGCTCTCTCATGAAGAGCAACGCGTTGTACCACCCGTCACCAGCCGGTCACCACCCTGCGGTCAACACCAGTGCCTTAGCCAATCCTGTCAGCCTTATGAGCCTGCCCAGTGACTCGTGCAGCATGACGGCCGTGCCGCACCACGGGCACCTGCATTCCTACGCTAATAACCAAGGGGCACACATGAGCTTGCTGGATTCGCTGCAGGGCCCCTACCCGGGGGCCGTCCACACCCCCGTGTTGGGCCAAGACAGGTTCCCAGCAGACCTGGACCTGGACATGTTCAACGGGAGCCTGGAGTGCGACGTGGAGTCGATCATCCTGAATGACTTTATGGACAGCGACGAGATGGACTTCAACTTCGACTCGGCCCTCCCGCCGCAGAACGGGCTCAACGTGCCCGCGCTGCCCGGGGGGCCGCAGCCCACGAACCAGAGCTGGGTGCCCGGGTGACCCTGCCCCGGCGTGGGCTCGCCACCGGGAAGCCACGAGGGGAACATTGAGACTAACTTTTTTTTTTCCTTTCTCTTCTGCCTTTGTTTGTTAAAATAGGCGAGAGCCATCAGTCTGAGCTTAAGGTCGAACACGAAACGCAAACCGGAGGGTCAAATGTTGAGATGGGGGAGGACGCCCAGCCCCACGTGTGCCCGGTCTGCAGGTCCTGCCAGCATCCTCTGGAGGACACGGGGCAGGTGGGTGGGAGAGGCAGCCGGAGCCAGGCAGATCCAGGGGGGTAGCAGGAAGGGAAAGCCTTTCCAGATGGTCCCGGTGCCCCATGGTAATGGTGCCAGTTTGATTTGCCCTTGGGCTGGGGGACAGAGTGGTGATAGCTGGTGGTGTGGGACCCCCCTGGCATGGGCATCCCCCCTGGGAAAGAACTCTTCTCTGAGCCACCTTGAGAAATGAGTCCTCTGGGAAGAAGTGTCAGGAGTGGGGACCCTGCCCCAGGGCAAGGGGGGGCTCGTGGCCCCTCGGTCCTGGTGGAGATCGGAGCTCTGCTGAGCCCACACCCCCACTGCGGTGTCCTCGTGTCCCCAGGCAGTTCCTTGGGGAGCAGTGAGGAGGGGGTGGTGATGGTGTGCAGCCTGCAGCCCTGGCAGCAGCGTCTGGGCAGCCCCCGGGGCCTGAGGGTGCAGGGCAAGGCTGCAGCCCCTGCTCGGAGCAGGCTGGGCACGCTCCAGGGGGGTCCTGCTGGGAGCCAGGGTCTGCTGAGCTGGAGGCTCCGGGGCAGCTCGCAGGGGCGGGGAGGGGGGCCTATTTATTTGTTTTCATGCACTCTTTTGCCATTGAGTTTTTGCATTGGAAGGAAGAAAGGGTCGAGCTTAGGGAGAGCAGAGAGAGGCCATGGGCAGCGCTGGTGGCTGTGTCCCATCACATGGCTCATCTTGGCTTGGCCATGGGGGGGTTGGATGTTGGGGTGAAAGCTGGGGGGCTGTGATGTGGGCTGTCCTCCAGGAGGGGCTGTGTGTGTGTGAGGAGGGGAGGGATGTGGTGGCCAAGCCTCTGGACGCAGCGTGGGCTCCATCCTGCTCCAAGCTTGGGTGACCCACATTGCTCAGGGAGGTGCCACAGGGGCCCCAGCCAGGGCTGTGGGGCTCCTGGGGGGTCAGTGCCACCATGCCTGTCCCAGTGTCTCACTGCCCACCCCTGGGGTGCCAGGAGAGCTGATCCAGGAGCTGTCAGCAAGAAGGGTACACCCACCTGCCAGGGGCTGGGGCTCCATGGGGGTGGGGACCATAATTCACACATGGTCCTGCTGCGTGTCAGGACCCCAAACTGACCCCACTGGGCCAGGAGAGGGCCAGGGATGTCCCAGCCATTCCACACAGCTGCCAGGAGCAGCAGGGTTTTGAGGAGTTCAGGCTGGTGGCCTGCAGGAGCAACTGGTCAGGAGACGATGGAGGGGCTGGGAGGAGGTGCTGGGAGCTGCTGCTCTGTCCCACGGGGTCTCTGCTCAGCCATTCTTCCTCCTGGGCACCACAGGCTCTCTGTGACCCCCAGCCCCTGGCTTGCAGCAGGGTCATGCACTGATCCAGCACATTTTCCCAGCCCAGCTCTTCCCTTCCTGCCCCAGCACCAGCTCCTCTGCCACGGAGCAGGCGCTGGCTCCCAGCCAGCCACAGGGACAGCGTGGCTGCCCCAGGTCAGGGCAGGGGGACCTGCAGGTGGCACCTCCTGCTCCTCTCCTGACCCGCACGGCTGTGGCAGAGCGTGACACAGGAGCCCCAAGTGCTCACCTTCACCCAGGGCACACGGCAGGCACGGTCTCTAAAGACATTCTTACAAGTTAATTAATTATGTTTACATTATTTGATCATGTACAGAATTTAATATATTCTATTATATATAATCTTTCTTGAATGCTTTTTTAAAAAGGATTATTCTTTGGTCAGGATCATTACTGCATTCCTTTTATACACCACCTCTCGTTTCAGGCATCTTTCAAATTCTTGGAAACCGATTGCAAATGGCTATTTAATCCCGACCCCCCGGTTCAGCACGTGGGTGTGAGGGACCCAGAGGCAGGAGGGGAGGGCAGCCGTGGCTGCCCTGGAGCAAACGGGGGTCTCTGCCCCCCAGGAATGGGAGAAAGGGAGGGAGTCCTGGCTCTTCCAGGCATCTGACCTCCAGGCACAGATCCAGCAGCACACCAGCGTGCCGGGCAGCAAGCAGGCAGCTGGAGGTGGGATTCTCCCAGGCTGGGGTCCCCGAGCCCCCTTCGGTGTCACAGACACCGGCCGGCCACCACCGTGGCGGGGGAGCCCCCCAGCAGCAGGAGGGAAGTGTCCCCTTGTCCCCAGCCCCAGGAGGGAAGCGTCCCCTTGTCCCCAGCCCCAGGAGGGAAGTGTCCCCTTGTCCCTAGCCCCAGGAGGGAAGCGTCCCCTTGTCCCGTGCCCGCCCTGCCGCCCCCCGCCCCTGCCCCGCTGCGTGGGCGCGGCCCCTGGCCAAGCTGTGTCGTGGTTCGTGACCGTGGGGTTGTCGTGTGTGCGGTGCAGTCGTGTTGGTAACGTCGTGTGTTCAGTCGTCCTGCGGGGCGAGGGGCGGCGGGGCGGGCACGGCCACCCCCGGGGCAGCACGGAGCCCGGCGACAGGGTGGCTGCAGGGGGGTGGCACAGGCTGGCCCCGCCAGGGGACCAAAGGACCTGGGCAGGTGGGGCCGTGCTGTCCCATGGGTGTGGTGACGGATTGGGGGTGCTGGGGCTGTGGGGCTGGCGTGGCTGTGTGCCCCCTGTGACTGCCAGCGTGGGGAAGGGGACACCAGGGCTTTGTGTCACTGGCTGAGGCTCCGGGTTCCCTCTCTGCAATCAGCGGGGCCACCTCACGTCCCACCTCCCTCCCTGGGCTTCATGCTCCCCTCTCCATCACCCCATTCCCCCACCCAGTGCCCCTCGGGGCCCAGGAGCTCCCTCCCTGCTCCCGCCCTGCCCTGCCTGGAGCCGCTGTGGGGGCACACCCAGGACCCCCCCGGTTGCTTCCCCCGGCGGTTTTGGGTCCGTTTCCCTCGTATTTATAACTGTACAGACGGGGGGGGAGGGGCTCATCTCTCACACGCATCTATCGTAGGCAATGGTAACTTTCTTGGTTGTGCTATTAGAGTTTGTGTATGTGGCAATGTAAAGAACTGTGTATAGTGCATTGTACAGCATATTTTCATGAATAAAATTGTTTTAAATATTACAAGGTGGGGCTGCTGCTGCTGTCAGTGCTGGTGTGTCTGGGCTGAGAGGGGGGATGGTGCCCCAGGGAGGCTGAGAAAGGGGGGATGGTGCCCCCAGGGAAACTGGGGAACATGGGAGAGTTACCAAGGGGAGATGGGGTGTTTGGTGGAACTGAGCTTGCAGCCAGAGCATGGGGGAGGTTGGGCTGTGGAGGACATAGAACCATAGAATCATCATAGAAAAGGAGACTCAGGGCTGCCCTCATCACTCCCCACAGCTCCTGAAAGGTGGCTGTGCTCAGCTGGGGCTGGGCTCTTCCTCCAGGCACTGCCACAACCAGAGGACACAGCCTCAACTGCCCCAAGGGAAATACAGGTTGGATATTGGGAAAAAGATTTTCACAGAAAGAGTGATAAAGTTGTGGAATGGCTGCCCGGGGAGGTGGGGGAGTCACCATCCCTGGGGGTGTTTAAAACAAGCCTGGATGTGGCACTGGGGGCCAGGGTTTGGTTGAGGTGTTGGGGCTGGGCTGGACTCGATGATCTGGAAGGTCTCTTCCAGCCCAGGGATTCTGGGAATTCTGTGAATTCTGTGAATTAAGAAAAGTTCTCTAAGACCAGTGAGTGCGACCACTCCCCCAGCACTTCCAAACTCAGCACAAACCCATGTCCCCAAGTGCCACATCCACTCATCTTTTAAACCCCTTCAGTGACTCCACCAATGCCCTGGACAACCTGCTACTTACAATCCTTCCCATGAAGAAATGTTCCCTAAAATCCAACCTGAGCCAGCCTGAGGCTGTTCCCTCTCCTCCTGTCCCTGTTCCGTGGGAGCAGAGCCCGACCCCCCTGCCTGTCCCCTCCTGTCAGGAGTTGAGGACAGTGAGCAGTTGTGGTCTCACCTGGACACAGATCTCTGGACATTGTCCTGGCCACTCTATAAATGAATGTATTTACTGACTTCTACCAACATTTTCTGAGACATGTCCTACCTCAGTGTCACTGCTGCAATGGTAGGGGACAGTGTCCAGCTCGTGTGGGTGCTCGAGCCCTGCACCCAGTGCCCCAAGCCCCCTCACCTCCTGCGAGGCTCCCTGGGCAGGGCCCCCAGCCACTGGCCTGGAAATAATCTGGAAATCCTCCTTTCCATCTGCTGTTGGAGCTGTTTGAACTGAAACTTCCCCTTCACAGAATTCCCAGAATCCCTGGGTTGGAAGAGACCTTCCAGATCACAGAGTCCAACCCAGCCCCAACACCTCAACCAAACCCCCAGTGCCACATCCAGGCTTGTTTTAAACACCCCCAGGGATGGTGACTCCCCCTCCTCCCCGGGCAGCCATTCCACAACTTTATCACTCTTTCTGTGAAAATCTTTTTCCCAATATCCAACCTGTATTTATTTCCCTTGGGGCAGTTGAGGCTGTGTCCTCTGGTTGTGGCAGTGCCTGGAGGCAGAGCCCAGCCCCAGCTGAGCACAGCCACCTTTCAGGAGCTGTGGGGAGGGATGAGGGCAGCCCTGAGTCTCCTTTTCTCCAGGCTGAGCACCCCCAGCTCCCTCAGTGCTTCCTCACAGGGTTTGTGTTCCCAGCCCCTCTCCAGCCTCGTTGCCTCCCTGGATGCACTCCAGTGTCCCAATGTCCTTCCCAAACTGAGGGCCAGAGCTGGGCCCAGCACTCCAGGGTGATCTCCTGGTTCTCCTGGTTCTCCTCCCTGCACTGCAGCCCCCCCGTGCTGGCCATGCCCAGACAGCCCCAGTCCTGCTTCCATGGCTGTCCCCCGTGCAGAGGCTCAGCAGGGCTGAGTGCTGACAGCCTGAGCCTGCTCTGCACGCACTGACCTTCTCCCAGTGCCATCTCTGAATGCCACCATGTCACCAGCAGCCCACATGCGAGCCCGGCTGGCAGCCCGTGCGAGGGTGGGATTTGATTTGTGCCAAGAGCTTGGGCAGGAGAGGTCAGAGGCTGGTGTGGTCTGAGCTGTGGTGGGAATGCAGCCTGGCTCAGGGACACCCTTCCAAGGAGGGGCTGCTCTCCTGCAGGGGGGCTTGGAGCGATCTGCTGCAGTGGAAGCTGTCCCTGCCTGCTGTCTCCAGGGTCCTTCCAACCCAAACCATTCTGTGATGCTGTGATTTGCACCCCACCAGCAGCTCAGCCACGGATACCCAGGATACAACCAGCCTGGCACGCACATTTAGGAATCCTGGCTGCTGGGGAAGCCCAGAATTTAGGCTGCTGGGGAAGCCCTGCTGTCCTGCCCTTTGGCAATGCCCTCCCAGGCATGAGCCCAGAGCCACCCTGCAAACGGCCAAGCCAGCAGCCAGGCACAGTCCCAGCAGGGCTATTTCATGTGGCTGCAAGGATGGCCTGCTCTGCACATGTCCCCCCCTGAGCCCTGCTCTGCACATGTCCCCCCCTGAGCCCTGCTCTGGGCTTTGGCAGGAAATGGGGGAGCAGCTGCAAGCTCCTGAGCCAGGAACAGCTGCACACAAGGTGCTGGCAATGCCCCATGGCCACAGAGGTGCTGCCACTCTGCCAGCTCTGCCCAGGTCCCACTCTGCCAGGATGTGCTGGGAGGTGCTCAGGGGATGGACACCAGCTGCAGGTGGCAGAGCTGGGCTCCAGGTGAGCTCAGGTCCTCAAGAGGAAACTCTGGAGGTGCAGAAGGAGGCTGAGACACCAGGAGCTGATGCAGCTGTTTTGTCTGGGCTACACAGGACTGCCCTGACTGCACAGTGAACCCTTCAAGAGACTGCACAAAGCCCATGAGGGACTTCCCTCCCCATCCCAGCTGTCCCAGGGAGCTGGGTGAAGCCAGCAGGGCTCAGCCGGCTCAACCCACGCCTGGGAGACTCCGACTGATGGCACTGGAAGGGGATGGCCAGCACCTGTGTTCCATAGGGTGTCCCAAACATCCCATCGAGGAGGCCTCCCCAAGAGCAGGAGGTCCCTGCTGTGGAGCCCAGAGCACCCACACAGAGCTGAGGGATGTGGGGAGGTGCTGTGAGGCAGCAGGAGAGGGACTGGACCAGGCAGGGGCAGAAGGAGTTTGGAGAGCTCCTGGTGACCTCCTCAAGAGAAATTCCCTGACATGGGGAGCGCTGGGGCGTGAGGAGCAGCGGGATGGGGCAGCCCAGACAAGGAGCCCCTGGTGCCCAGTGACCCTGGAGCCTTGGTCCTGCCCACAACCAGCCTGTACTGGCCTGTACTGGGCTGCACTGGGCTGTACTGGGTGCTGCACTGGGCTGCACTGGGCTGCACTGGGCTGCACTGGCCTGTACTGGGCTGCACTGGGCTGCACTGGGCTGTTCTGGGCTGCACTGGGCTGCACTGGGCTGCACTGGGCTGTACTGGGC
>VZRH01007749.1:78634-102278 GCA_013397555.1 Urocynchramus pylzowi | reverse complement strand
ACTGGGCTGCACTGGGCTGTACTGGGCTGCACTGGCCTGTACTGGGCTGTTCTGGGCTGCACTGGGCTGTTCTGGGCTGCACTGGGATGCACTGGGATGCACTGGGCTGCCCTGGACTGCACTGGAATGCACTGGGCTGCCCTGGGCTGCACTGGGCTGCACTGGGATGCACTGGGTGCTGCAGGGGAAGCCGAGCCCCCACGGCGTTCACACCCCGCTGCAAGGCCCCGTTCCCCATCCCATTCCCTCAGACGAGCTGGCCAGCACAGCAGCACGGGGAAGGAGGATCTGGGGGCTGAGGGAGGCTGGGGACCCCAAGCAGAGCCCCAGGAGCGTTCTGCCTGCTGGTGGGAGTGGGGCAGTGCCTGGTGAGATGCTCTGGGCCGAGCAGGAGGGGCAGGCTCACCCCACAGCAAAGCTGAGCCCCAGGCACTGCCTGTGTCCCATCCCCCCCCAGGAGGAGGACAGGGAGCTCAGCATCCCCAACAGGAGCCGGGGAATGGGCAGAGGTGGAGATCCAGCATCTCCCCTGCTGTCCCTGCCCCGTGCCAGCTCCGCTCTGTCTGTGCGGCAGGAACATCCCTGAGGGACAAGGGACACATCTGGAGCCACAGAGATTTGTCTTCACTGACAGGAGGGTCTCTGGCAGCTGGGGCTGTGCCCCTGACCCTTCACACCCCATCCCACCAGGGCACAGCTGGCTCGTCTCACGGGCTGTGGGCTCGTCCTGAGAGCATCCTCTGACACATTTCACTGTTCTGGGAGATAACACCAGAGAGGATTAATTGCAGAGCTGCAGAGTGTGCAGCTCTCTGCCCCTTTGGGGACAGCAGTCCCTGTGTGGCCACCAGTGCTCTCTGTGCTGCACCAGCTCCCTCTGCACTTCCCCATGATTCCAGGAGCTCCGGGGTGAGCCGGAGGGATGCAGCCCACAGGCTCTGTGTTATCCCCAGCTGCAGCCAGGCCCTGAGGGACAATGCCTGCTGTAGGCTGCCCTAGAACAGAGCCCAGACAGAGCTAAAGAATAAAGCAGGGATTTATTGAAAGGATCTCCTCCATGGATCCACCTTGGGCAGCACCAGAGCCCAGCCAGGGCTGCACCCAAGGTGACCCAAAATGGCCCCAAAATGCACGGCCGCTCCCGGGGGCTCTCACTGGGATCAGCTCTGCTCCGTTTGCACCTTGGAGTTCATTGTCCCATTCCAGCTTTAGCCCAGGCAGCCCCATCCTGCTTGTTTTTCTCTCTCCAGCCCACGTTGTTTGTGCTCTTGGGCCTGAGGTTTGGATCATTTGTCCTTGGTCCCCAGCTGGAGCAGGAATTGTTTTGTCTCCCTGCTCTGTGCAGAGAGCTCAGCATCCCCGAATGTGAACCCAGCCCCACACACTAAAGCAGCACAGAACCTGAAAAACAGAAAATCCAAACCTGAGGCATCAGGGGCAGGAGCTCCCTGGGCTGGGAGCCAAGGCAGGGTGCAGCATCCCCCTCCCAAGAACCCCACGGGCAGATGTCCCCACAGCTGCCCCTGGAGCGTGGGGAAGGGGACAGGGACAGAAGGGTGCAGACAAATCAGGAGGAAAGCCTTCAGGAGCATGTGTCTGTCATAAGATAGTCCCTCGCAGAAATCTTGGAAACCTTAGAAAGAGTTTTTGCTCAATGTTATTAATTAAGGCAAAAGAATCCCCATATGGAAAGAGAAACAGTCAAGTTATATTTTTGCTAAATACGCGGCACCATATGGTAACATACAGAGAATTGGCCACATAGGCAGCCTAGAATATATGTTACCATATGTTCATATGTACTTTATAATTTCTTTGTTTTTGAAAAAGGGCATTGTCTTATGGGGCAAAAATGAGCAGCCCACCCCAGGGAGGAGGAGGAGCAGCACAAGCTGCTCGTGCTGAATGAAGCCCAAGGAAGCAGCCCAGCCACCTGGCCTGGGGGCTGCCAGAGGGGCCAGCACCAGGGCAGCCAGGGCTGCCTCCCTGCTCCTCATCCTCCACGGCACCCCTGGCAGGGCTGACACACCGAGAGCAGGCTGGGCACACCCGGAGCAGGACGAGCTGTCCCCAGGAAACCTTCCCTTCCCTGCAGCTGAAAAGAGAGGGAAGGATCCGCTGGGGAAGCGTGGAGACCTTGGGGAAGTGCAAAGATCCTCCCTCCCCAGCCTGTGAGCGCAGCACTGCGCCCGTGGGTGTGCCAGGGGTGTGCCAGGGTGTGCCAGGGGTGTGCCAAGCCCGGTGTCCCCGGGAGGTGGCTGTGTGTGTGTTCCGCACAGGTGTGGCTGAGTGCGCGCCCACCCCGGCTGATTTCAGACGGCTCGGCTGCTCCTCCCAGCCCCCCGAGGGGCTTGGTGAGCCGCCAGCCCGGGAGGAGCTCGCAGGGAATGCAGCTCCAGCTGGAGCCCCTGGCACCAGGTGCTGGCAACTGAGCGTGCCACAGCTGCAGGGGTGGGCACGGGGGGCTCCGGGGCTGTGCCCACCTCTGCTGAGCTCTCGCTGAGCTTGTCCCCCAGCATGATTGGGCAGAGGGTCTCTCTGGTGTGTCATTTCCTGCTCAGGGAGGTCGGCAGGATGTCCCCAGAGAGCGGGTCCTGGCAGAGCAGAGTCCCAGGTGTCCTGGGGGTGGAGGGCCAGGTGCTGCCTCCCTCCAAGGGCAGAGTGCTGGCCCTGGGGGAAGCTGGGCAGAGGTGTCCTGGCGTGCTGCCCTGCTCAGGACAGCCCTAATCATTGAGTTGGGGAATGGTCTGGGTTGGGAGGGACCTTAAAGATCATCTTGTTCCACCTTCCACTGTCCCAGGCTGCTCCCAGCCCTGTCCAGCCTGGGCCTGGGCATTGCCAGTGATCCAGGGGCAGCCACAGCTGAATATCCCACCTAACCCTGCCTTCTGTCAGTGGGATGTGCTGTCACTCCAGCTCCTTGTCAAAAGTCCCTTCTAACTGCCTTTCCCCCTCTCCATTTCCCCTCCATCTGCCCTTCCTCCTCCTCCAAGGACAGGCTGGAGCTTTGTCCTTCCCTCCCCTGGCACAGCCCCAGCCCCAGCANCCCAGCCCTGTCCAGCCTGGGCCTGGGCATTGCCAGTGATCCAGGGGCAGCCACAGCTGAATATCCCACCTAACCCTGCCTTCTGTCAGTGGGATGTGCTGTCACTCCAGCTCCTTGTCAAAAGTCCCTTCTAACTGCCTTTCCCCCTCTCCATTTCCCCTCCATCTGCCCTTCCTCCTCCTCCAAGGACAGGCTGGAGCTTTGTCCTTCCCTCCCCTGGCACAGCCCCAGCCCCAGCAGCACCGCTGGCTTTGGGGAGCAGCAGCAGCTCCTGAGGAACCCAGGATTTAATCCCAGCCCCAGGGCAGGGACTCGGTGCCTGTGGCTGCTGATTCACATCCATGATTCTGTGGGATTCTGTGGGATTCTGTGGGATTCTGTGGGATTCTGTGGGATTCTGCCTTTCCCAGTGTCCTGCAGGTTCTGGGATGCTGCAGGAAGCTCTGCCAGGCTGGGACTGTGCTGAGCACTGCAGGTGATGCCCTCTGAGTCCTCCTCCCCAACCATCAGCCTCAAACCCATTCCTTGGCATCACCTGTGGGGCCACAGCCAGCTGGGCAAGGCCAGGCCCCTGCTAGCAGGCACCTTGGCTCCTGTCACTGCCCTTGCTCCCAGGTGACATCCCAGGCTGGGCTCTGCTGCAGACACACCTGGCAGGTGCTCAGCCCCTCTGGGAACGCAGAGCCTCCTCCCTGCTGAGCTGCTCCTCTCCTGGAAGTTCTTGGCTCTCCTGGTGCCTGCCCTGAGCATGGAAAGGGCTCGATGGCAAACACGGCTCTTGGTCCAGGAAGGTGAAGGCTGCAGGGGAATTCTGTGTCCCAGCAGGGAACAAGGGCTGCTCAGAGCTGAGGGAGTGGCACCCAGTGTCCCCATCCTGCCCAGCGTTCTGGGGCTGTCCCCACTCCCCACTGTGTGGCTTTTCTCCAGCCACGGGCAGGAGCAGCGCCTGGATCCCTCTGTCCAGGAGCACCTCCTGGTCTGTGCGGGCTCTGGCACCTGGTGCTGCACCTCCAGGGGTGCTGGTGCAGCTCTGGGGGAGCTCTGCCCAGCCCTGAAGTCCTTCCAAGGTTCTGACAGGCTTGGCTCATGCACGGGGGTGGGCTGGTGCCCCCAGCCCTGTCTGCACCAGCCGGAGATCCATCCACGAGGTGCCGGGGTGGGTGTGAGTCCCAGCCCCACGTGCTGCAGGAGGAGGAGGGAGATTCCCCTGCCCCACACCCACACGGGATGTGTTTTGTAGGGGATGAGCTTCTCCTCACTGATTTCCCAGAAAGAGGAGGGCGTGCTGTGCCTGGGGGAGGGGGGCTGGGGCAGCGCCCAGGCTGGGGTGTGCTGTGGGGAGCACAAGGAGCCTGACCCTGAGCAAGGCAGCTCCAAACCTGCAGCCCTGCCTTGATGTGGGTCCTCCTGGGTGGTCCCAGCTGCACCAGGGTGGTGGGACGAGGAATGGGTGGGTGCCCACCTGCCCGAAGAGAAGAGACCCTTTGGAGGGGGAAACAGCCGGGTGCAGACACAGCCAGGGCTGAGCAGAGCCCCCGGGCCCCCAGCAGACCCCCAGCCCAGGGCACAGGCAGGGTCCCCTCCCTGGCAGGGCAGCAAGACCTCCAGGACCCCCTACCCTGACAGGGCAGCAGGACCTGCAGGGCCTCCAGGACTTCCAGGACCTCCCACCCTGGCAGGGCAGCAGGACCTGCAGGACCTCTGGGACCTCCAGGACTTCCAGGACCTCCCACCCTGGCAGGGCAGCAGGACCCCCGGGACCTGCAGGACCTCCCACCCGGCCAGGCCAGCAGGACCTGCAGGCCCTCGGGGCCTTCCAGGACCTGNCTGCAGGACCTCCCACCCTGGCAGGACAGCAGGACCTGCAGGACATCTGGGGCCTCCAGGACCTGCAGGACCTCCCACCCTGGCAGGACGGCAGGACCTGCAGGACCTGCAGGACCTGCAGGACCTCCCACCCTGGCAGGGCAGCAGGAACTGCAGGACCTCTGGGACCTCCAGGACTTCCAGGACCTCCCACCCTGGCAGGGCAGCAGGACCCCCGGGACCTGCAGGACCTCCACCCTGGCAGGACAGCAGGACCTGCAGGACCTCTGGGACCTCCAGGACTTCCAGGACCTCCCACCCTGGCAGGGCAGCAGGACCTGCAGGACCTCCAGGACCTCCCTCCCGTCCCCTCCCGGCACGGGCAGCTGCCAGAGAGCCCTTTGTGCGAGGGCTGGGTGGCTGCAGCCGCCCAGGCAGCCCATCCCAGTGCCCCCCAGCCTTCCCCACCGCCCAGCCAGCCCAGCCAGCCCTCCCCAGCTCCCTGGCAGCCCACCCAGCCCTCTGCAGCCAGCCGGACTCCACAGGCGCAGAGGCAGCCTTTGCTTCCAGCCCCACTTCTGAGCTCCCCCTCGGCTTTGGAGCAGCTTCATTAAAAGGAAACACAAACCAGAAGCAGAAGGAAGCACTTTTAAGTTGCTGGCAGCTTTGCCTGTCTGTGAGTTATGAGGTCTTGCTTTATTCATGGGGCAGGAAAAAAAATGCTTATCTCCTCGGAGTCCATTATGTTTCATTTGGAGCCCGGTGCAGTCGGTGCTTTGGCAGAAATATCCCGCTGCCCCGCTCGCCCTCCCCAAACTTTATCTCCCTATTTCATTACCGGGAGTTGCACTCGCCCCGGTTTATCAGTGGTGATGGAGTGGATTGCTGACTTCTCTGCTGTCCTAGCAAAAATGAGGATGGAGACATTCTGCTCCAGGTTCCTGCTATTTTCAGAGACCTTGGCTGCATGATTTATTCATAAAAAAGCCATTATTTATGCCAAAGAAAGAAGACAGAATGGGTTAGCTTTTTAAGTGCTTATAATGCATTATATGGTACCTTAGCCTGCCAGACATCATTTATAATTGTAGAATCCCTTAACCTCCTTTTTCTGTTTTCCCTACCCTTCACATCAGTGCAGAGGGTGATAGCAAACTCGGTAATTAGCAGAAGTTGACAGATGTGGCAAGGAGAGGTAAGGTGAAATATCATCGAAGGAGACGTTTCTCCAGCACCTCAAGTGAAGGAAGACCCTCCCTCCTCCCAGCCTTGATCTCCCAGCACAGGCAGAGCTGGGAGTGGGGCACCACCACGGAGGATTAGCTCATGGGGCTGACTCTGGGCTCCAGCCAAGCTCCTGGCCTGGCCTTGGTCTTTTCTGGTGGCCTGCAGATCTCCCAGCTGGCTGCTGTCCTGAGAAGCCCATCCCTGCTCTGCCTTGGCATGCTGCGGGCTCCTGCTGATGCCACAAGGGCTCCTGCCCTGGCCATCAGGGCAGGGACTTGCTGTGCCCCAGGCCTTGGGAGGTCCCTGCTCCCCAGGCCCCCCTCCCAAGCTCGTGCACAATGAGAGCAAATCTCAGGATGGCATCGGCCAGAAAACCAAAGAAGCCCCAAACCTGCAAATGTTGAGTTGAAGAGCAGAGAGCCTGTGGGCTGAGGCTGGCACAGCTGGAGCTGCAGCTCTGCCGCCTCCATCACAGTGCCAAGGCCACCTTTTGTCACCAAGCAAGGCTGTGTTTGTCCCTCTCGGGGCTGTGCTGTGCTGCTCCAGGTGAGAGCAGCCCCCAGCTGAGCTCAGCTGGGCACTCCAGGGCAGCCAAGGTGCTCCGTGCCCCCCGTTCCTGGCACCAGCCCCCCGCAGGAGGTGGGGAACGCCTGCTCCAGCCCCTGCCTCCAGAGATCAGCCCCTCCTGCAAGCACGGCTCTGAGGGGGACTCCAGCCAGCTCACAGAGTCATTAGGGGTGGAGAAGCCCTCCAAGACCATCGAGTCCAACCATTAAGCTCTTTCCTGGGCCTGCTGCTGTCACGTCTGTGTCCTCTCATCACTGCTCAGGGCCTCATCAAGGCTGAAAGCAGTGGGAAAGGGATTTATATCCCTGAGGAGAGCTCAGCATTCCCAGTATAACCCATTCTGCAGTGGGTGTGGATATGATTTTAAAAGCAAATTTAAATCCCAGCTATGAAATCTGTGTGTTTGGGACAGGCTGGAATACCTGCCCTGTGCCTGTGTCAAGCTCTGAACGGGTGCAAGGAGGGAAGGGGCTGGTTTTCCACGTGGTGGGGGGTGGGGGGCTGCCCAGTGGGTGCAACGTGATGGCCACGGGGTCACAGCCCCCCACCAGATCACCCCAACTTTGGGGGGGTTGTGCTGTGCTTGTTCCCACCTGGAACGAGACGCCCACGCTCCGGACTGTGAGACAAACCACGAGAAAAACAATTAGTGATGGAGGTGAGAGGCAGCCTTCCCCTCCGGGCTGCTCGCCTGGGCTGGATTCAAGTAGGAGAAAATCCCCATTAAAAGGCAGTGCCATTTCCAAGCTTCTCGAGTTCAAAAGCAGAGACAGAAATCTCAGCTCTGATTTTGCTTTTTAAGCCTAAGATAAATAAAAATGTAAGAGACGGGAAATAATGTAATGTAATCATCAAGGAGAAGAGGAACCAAAGGCTCGGCTCTCACACACACACGCAAATATAAACACACACGCAGAACACATTTTAAAACCAATTAAAATCCCTTTGCAGAGAAAGCTCTTTCACCCACTCTCTGGGATACAGGCTATCTGCTTCCTTGGCGCGCTGGATATGAATAATTAAAAGCTAAACATATGTTAAAAAATGCAAACAGTACATGATCCTGGAAACTTCCTCTCCTTATTATTATTTCCACAAGAAAGCTGTTAAATGGTTATAAAACTCGTGAAACGCGCCAACCTTGGCATCTCGTGTGATTCCCTGCTCTGGCTAGGAAGGAGTTAAAACCATTTGGCAGAGACTAACCCATTAGGCCTAATAATTATGAAATTATAGAGGTACTCAGGTGACTGTTAATTTCACACATACTGTTCAGCTCGGTGGCTAATGAGAGCCTGAAGAACTCAAGTGCCTCATCTTTCTTGTTGAATGGTGACCTGCAATTAATGAGCTTCTGCAAGAAAAGGCAGCATTTTGCACTTGGGGCTAATAAGATGGCTTTTGTGCAGCAGCATTGTGATACCAGGAGCTTTCGAATGAAGATTAAGAACTTTTCTCCTTATTTATTTATGAGCTCTACGCAGTCCAAGAGACCACACATGCAGAGAAGCGGCCCTGGTGTGAGTCTTGGAAGAAACTTAAGAGCACAGTTGCTCCGAGGCAATGGCAAAAATCCTCCTTCTCCTGCACTGGGTAGTAATGAGAGGGAATTGCAGCCCCCCATCCCTGGAAGTGTTCAAGGCCAGGCTGGATGAAAGCAGCCTGGGATGGTGGAAGGTGTCCCTGCCCGTGGAAGGGGGGTGGAACGAGATGAGCTTTAACCTTCCAGCCCAAACCATTCTGGGATTCCAGGAGTCTCTGAGCTAACTGCAGGGTAACCACCTGGGGTGGGGAGGATGGGGCACAGGGGGTCTGGAGAAAGAAACAGGCCAAGCCCCCTTTCCCAGCATGGGTTCCCACACACTCAGCCATCCCTGAAAGACCCCAAAATAAGCCACAAAGACCCCAAAATCAGCCCCTTATGTGACCAAGCACAGCTCCTGCCCTCGTGACAATTTCCTGAAATCAATCCCAGAGGTTTCCAGAGGCGCCAGTGCATTTTCTGCCTGTTTCCAGAGCTGCAGAAGTGCTGTGAACAGTGCAGGAACCCCCAGGGCTGCAGCTGCTGGGCAGCAGAACCAGACCCCAGGCAGACCTGCCCAGCCCAAACAGAACCACAGAGTCCCTGAGGCTGGAACAGCCCTCTGAGACCATCGAGTCCAGCCTGTGACCTTTCCCCACCTTGTCACCAGCCCAGAGCACTGAGTGCCACGTCCAGTTGTTTCTTCTCCAGGGATGGTGATCGAGGCCCCTTCCAAAGCCTGACCACCCTTTCAGTCAAGAATTTCTGCCTAATATCCACCCCTGGCCCAGCCTGAGGCCGTTCCCTCTCCTCCTGTCCCTGTTCCCTGGAGCACAGCCCGACCCCCCCGGCTGTCCCCTCCTGGCAGGAGCTGTGCAGAGCCACAAGGTCCCCCCTGAGCCTCCTTTTCTCCAGGCTGAGCCCCTTCCCAGCTCCCAACCCCAATCTGGCTGCAGCCCTCCAAGCACAGACATTTGTCAGAATCCAGGCCATCCCTGCCCTCGCTCTGCCGGTGTTTGCACAGTTATTCTTGGTGGCAGCATTATCATAATCATTATTATTAACACCAATTTTATCTTGGAATGCCTGCTTGCATTGACATTTGCTTCATGCTCACACAGAGAGCACTAACCCCCCTGGAGCTGAAGCCAAGCAGCCCCTGAGGGTGTTCCCACCGTCACCTGTGTCAGAGCAGCTCAGAAATGCCTCCTCCCACAGCCCTGGCCATTCCCCCTCCTCGAGGTGACCCTCTGGCTCTTGACCTCGCTCCAAGCTCAGGCATTCACAGAGAAATGAGAAGCTGGACCAGAGAGAGAAGCCCCACAGGTGTGTGGAGCAGGCAGCTGGGATCCAGGAGGCAGGGGCTGCTTCCATGGTCCTTTTCCATGGGTTGGGAGCCCATCCTGAGGAGGTCTGGCTCTGGTTTGTGCTCCTGCAGCTCCCCATCACTAAAACCTGCAGCCTCTCCCCCCTCCTGGAGACTCCAGCTGATGTGCCAAGAGTTTCCCACAAAGAAGTTTAATGGAGGAGATTTCTGGACACCCCAGCAAGGTCTGTCCCCTCTTCCAGGTGGGTCCTGGTTCTCCACGGGTTCATTCTTGTGCTGCTTTTCCAGAGTGAGCTAAAGATGGGGGGTCCCAAGTGTCTCACAGAATTCCCAGAATCCCTGGGTTGGAAGAGACCTTCCAGATCATCGAGTCCAGCCCAGCCCCAACACCTCAACCAAACCCTGGCCCCCAGTGCCACATCCAGGCTTGTTTTAAACACCCCCAGGGATGGTGACTCCCCCACCTCCCCGGGCAGCCATTCCACAACTTTATCACTCTTTCTGTGAAAATCTTTTTCCCAATATCCAACCTGTATTTCCCTTGGGGCAGTTGAGGCTGTGTCCTCTGGTTGTGGCAGTGCCTGGAGGCAGAGCCCAGCCCCAGCTGAGCACAGCCACCTTTCAGGAGCTGTGGGGAGTGATGAGGGCAGCCCTGAGTCTCCTTTTCTCCAGGCTGAGCCCCCCCAGCTCCCTCAGGGGTTCCTCACAGGGTTTGTGTTCCCAGCCCCTCTCCAGCCTCGTTGCCTCCCCTGGATGTCCTCGAGCATCCCAAGGTCCTTCCCAAACAGAGGGACAGAGCTGGGCCCAGCACTCGAGGTGAGCCCCCAGCAGTGCCAAGGACAGGGGAAGGATGACCTCCTGCTCCTGCTGGCCACGCCATTCCTGATCCAGGCAGTCTCTCAGTCCTTGACAATGCACAAAAGAAGTTTGGGTTGGAAGGGACCTTAAAGATCACTGACAGAAGCTGTTGACCCTGCTCCAGCACATCCAGACTTCTTTGAAACCACGGAGTGCAGCTGTGCTTTCCTTGGCCCCGGTTTATCTTCGAGGCTGCAAACAGAGCACTCAGGTCCTGGCAGGTCCTGGCAGGTGCCTCCTCACAGTAATTCTCTGCCATTATTTCTACAGTTTATTCTGCAAGGCCTTGAGACAAGAGCAAACCTCTGCCCATAGCACAGGGGAGCCCATGGAGCCCGCCCTGGCCAGGGATGATCACGCAGGAGTACGTGCAGCCAAAGCAAGGCCGTGTCAATGCAGAAGGCAGGTGCAGCTCATGGAATCATAGAGCAGTTTGGCTAAGTGACCTTAAAGATCACCTGACTCCAGCCCCCTGCCACGGGCAGGGCTGTCACTCACTGGATCAGGATCTTCCCTGTCCTGCAGAAGCTTCTCCTCCCCGAGCCATCGCCCATGTCTGCCGCTGTTGTATTGAGGCCGGGGGAATGAAGCAACTCAGAGACTCCAAGGTCTTCAGAAGGCAAATGCAATCTTATTAAAAACCACACACTTTTTATAGTCAGTTATGGTACAGGTGGAGCTGGCTGGTCCCCAATCAACACCCCTCAAAACATTGGCTAATTAGGAACAACCCTTCTTGTCAACATCTTACGGGAAAACAACACTAGCTGCAAAGATTAGGAATTGTTTTAATTCCTTCTCTGAACTTTCCCAAAACTTCACAGAGCAATGTCTGGGAAAGTTTATCTGGCTTTCTCTCTGAGCAGTTCTCAGCATCCACACACGTCCTGCCCTGGCTGGAGGCTCTCCTGGCCCGGGCGAGGCACCAGGACTCAGCTGCTGCAAGGCCACTCCACAATCCCCAGCTGCTCCAGTGAACTGTGGGGACAAAGGGGACTTTGGGGAGCTGAGGGGGGTCTCTGGGCACTGCTGTGTTCAGGGTGCATGCCCCGGTGCCCTGGGTGAGGGGACAGCCAGGCAGGGCCCTGTGCTGGCAGCAGTGCTGAGTTCAGAGGTGCCCACCAGCTCCTGCTGCCTGTGGACACTGTCTGCTGTGGGGACAGCCCCTGTGGGCAGGGTCACACCACGGGGACACCTGAGGGCTCCTCAGGGCTCCCTGGCCCTGTGGCTTCCCACAGGGACCCCACAGGTCACCTGTGAGTGGGACCTCAGCCTGCAGACACGTGTAACCACGGCTGTGCCACTCAGCCCAGGGGCAGAGCTAAGGTCACCCACCAGTTTGAAGGAAATGATTTCCCTCTGCAGGAGCAGTGGGTTCCACCCTGTCAGCACATCCTGACCTCCCACTGCTTCCCTGCCCCGTGCCTCCATCTCCAGTGTCACTGAACCAGAGAACCACCAGAGGGTTGGGTAGGAAGGGACACTAAACATGATCCGACCCCCTCCATGGGCAGGGACACCTCCCACTGTCCCAGAGTGCTCCAAGCTCCATCCTTGGACACTTCCAGGGATCCAGGGGCAGCCACAGCTTCTCTGGGCACCCTGTGCCAGGGCCTCCCATCCTCCCAGGGAACAATTTCTTTCTGATGTTTAATCTAAATCTACTCTCTTTCACCTTGAAGCCACCCCCCCTTGCCCTGTCACTGCTTTACCCCACAAAACCCCCAAATCCCTACAAGATCCCCTCCAGGCACCTTGTGTTTCTTCCTGGCACTGCCTGGGGGGCTCATTCATGAGATAACCCCGTCCCTCTCCCTCTAGCCCTGCCCCCTCCCGTGTGTGCCACAGGGGGCTCATCCCCTGCCACCCTGGGCTGCTGGAGCCGGGGCTGGCACCCCCAGCCT
Source organism: Urocynchramus pylzowi (assembly GCA_013397555.1). Taxonomy (NCBI): domain Eukaryota; kingdom Metazoa; phylum Chordata; class Aves; order Passeriformes; family Fringillidae; genus Urocynchramus; species Urocynchramus pylzowi. The sequence continues at coordinate 90,021 of VZRH01007749.1, read as the reverse complement.
GTGTCCCGGGGTGCCACAGCCTCGCTGCCTGCTGTCCCCTCCGCGGGGACCTGGCAGGGTGACTGCTGCCAGCTGACAGAGACAGACAAGTGTCACAAGGGGGGAGCTGTGCCGTGCTGACGAGCTGGGGGGAGGACATGGGAGCTGTCAAGAGCTGGCACTCGCCTTCCCGTGGGTGGCCTTTGGTTGTTTTGCCTGCTCCTCCTCGGAGGCCCCCCCGCCCGAGGCAGCAGGGAGGCACTGGGATGGATCTGACAGCGTGGGTGACAGCTGCCACCCCGCCCGGGCTGGGCTCACCAGGGCACGCAGGGGAGGGCTGGGACAAGGTCTGAGCTCTCCACCCTGCTGGGACAGCTCGGGGATGTGTCCTTGCAACGGGTCCCCGGCCGGGTAATAATTAGCATTGATTCCATGATTGACAGAGGGCTGATCAATAATAACAATAATAATCTTTATAAAGAAACCCATCTCTTTTATAGACAGTTATGATACAGGTGGACTTGACTGGTCCTCCAGTCCAAACACCACCACCAGTGGCTAATTAAGAAACCACCCTTTGATAAACACATCTCCACATGTTCACAACACCAGGTGCAGCAAGTTAAGATAAGAATTTTTCCCCATTCTTTTCTCTGATCTTCTCACAGACTTTTCCCAGAACAATGCCTGGGAAAGTTGTTTTTCTCGCTGTGGCCAGAGAGCTGCTGCCACAGGGATGTGGCCACTTCCCAGCCCCATGCAGCATTTGCTGCTCTCCTCCAGGCCTGGCCAGCATCCCCTCCTCCAGCCAGAGCCAGCCTCTGTCCCTGCTGTCCCCTCTCCTCGGCTCACCTGTCTCTGCTCCCTGGCTGCTGAGTCTCTCCCTCCTCCAAAACACTCATATTCAGACATTTTGCTTATGTGTGTAATGGCTAAATGGGCACATGCATCCCAGTCCCTAAAAATGTCTTGTGTTGGAAGCCCAACATTCCCAAAGGGACAGGATCCTTTCTGCATCATGCACCCACAGCCTGAAAATGAAGGTGTTCAGATGGAAAAAATGTTATTTTAGGGGTGTCTGGGAGCCCATGGGAGCTGCTGGAGCCCTGTAGAAGTACCTGCTGTCGTGCAGGGGTGAATCTGGGCTCTGCTTGGCTGGAGAAGAAAGAGCTGCCAGTGTCCAGCAGGGCTGGGGGCAGGTCTGGAGGGTGATCCTGGGTGCAGAGTGACCAGAGATGCTCCCTAAAGTGGCTGCTTGAGCATCTCAGGAGGGATAATGAGGCTGGGCTGAGCTCCCCTGGTCCTTGGGGCCTGCTGCTCACAACATCCCCATCTCCCCCTTCTTCTTTGGGCTCAGCCAGTTTTGGACAGGGTTTTTTTTAACCTGGGGTACCCAAATCCCTCAGCAGAGCCCGGGCTGGGCTGGTGCATCCCACAGGCTGCTCCCACAAGCACATCCCTGGAAGTGCTTGGCCGTGCTGTCCCGTGGGATTGCTGCAGCTCTCTGTGGGGTTTGCCTCCATGTGCCCCCTTCCCTCTCGCATTCCCAGACTGCTCATGGAGGAAAAGGGGCACTGGAGGGAAAGAGCCAGTGCTGAGCTTCCCAAAACCCCTGCACTGCCCCTCGCCTGACTTCCCTCCCATCCATTTCTCCAGAACTTGCCTGGGACAATGTCTGGAGTAGTGACCCTGTCAAGGGCCCTGTGCATGTCTGGGTACGAGGCACAGCCTCAGCCAGGAGCTGTGTCCTGGTGAGGAAATGGGGTGTGTGACACACTCTGCCCCTGACACACCCTGCCCCTGACACACCCCGCCTGGGTGTTGCTCATTTCCTCGTTATCTGCTACAGATTTGCAAGAGCTTCTTTGACTGATTGTTCCAGAGCTTTCTGGGGAATCAGAGTTAAGCTGACACGTAGGGCAGTCCTGGCTGTCCTCTCCTGAATCTGACCTTTCCCAACCCCAAGAACTGTGGAGCTGCAGCCCCAGGATGGCCCTGTCCCAGCTCTGAGCCCCCTGACCCCACTGGCTTGGCTGCTGCTCCTGCGTCAGCCTGAGAGCTTTCCCCAGTGCCACCCATCCTGTTGGGATGGGAAAACTGGGAACATCTCCTCCTCCTCCTCCCTCCAGCCCTGCCCTGCCTCACACAGGGATCCTCAGACCTCTGCAGAGAAGATGCAGGGTCCTGGGGGCTGTGTGTAGGATGATGAAGGGATTCTCAGACATCTCAAGTAGGGTGCTTTGAGCTATGAATGGCTCCTGTCCTGCTTTGCTTTCTCCCATTCCTGGGAGCTCAGCACATCCCAGGAAGGGGAAGAGCAGGTTTCTGCTGTGCCACACCATGGGGAGCCCCCTTGGAGCTCCCAAAGGCTCTGGGCCATGTGTGGTCCCAGTGAAGCCACATGTCCTGGGCATCTCTGCCAGGGCAGGTGTCTTCTGGGCAGGAGAGACGAAGGCTGGACCCGTCTGTGTCCCCAGCAAACCTGTCCCTTGTCAAAGCGATGGGACATCCTGTGCAGAGCCTCTTCCTTTGCTGGCCTTGGTGGGTTCTTGTTTGCCACCTGGCCATTTGGCCGGTCCTGTGTCACTGCCAGGAGGCAGCAGGGGCCCTGCAGCCCCCTGTGCCCAGAGCTCCCTGCCAGCAGCTCCTGGGGGCTTCACCTGAGTGGGGTGACCCCCCTTCCACCTTGGCAGGCTCTGAAGTGGGGTGACAGCAGCTTGCCCTGGCTCTGCAAAGGAGCTGGGGCACAGGGGCTCTTCCTAGAACCATAAACTGGTGAAATCCATGAACCACGCTGGCCTGTGCCTCAGTTTCCCCACCCACACGATGTGAGCTGTCCCAAGGGAGTGGAGAGAGGAGCGGGAGCTTTCCCTGTGAAGTCCTTGCAGCAGGCAGAGCTGAGGGATGCACTTTTGTGTGGCCAAGGAACGCTGAGGAAACAGAGGCGAGGCAGGGAGGCCCCTCAGCTGCACAGAGCCCTGCAGGGCAGCAGCCACTGCCCCAGGGCAAGGACAGACCCCCGGGGCAGAGCCATCCCTGAGGGCAGCCCCTGCCAGGGGAGGGCAGGACAAAGCCCTGCAGAGAGCTGCAGTGCCTGGCTGCTCGGCTGTCGGAGGAAGGCTGAGAAGTGTTTTGATTGCAGCGTGTAAGTGCCTTCATGGGGATAAAATCCCAGGTACTGAAGGGCCCTTTAATCTGGCTGTGCAAGACAGAGCAAGGAGCAGCAGCTGGGGCAGATCCACAGGAGGTGGATCCGGAATGAGGCCCGGTGTTGATGGATGTCGCAATCCAAGCCATTCCTCTCCGTGCCCCAAACCCTGGACAGGGGTCTGGGCAGCCCTGGCAGGAGGCCAAAAACACTTGGGGCTTTGATTTCAGCCCATGGGACAAATTACCAACCTTATATGAGGAGTCACAAGTCACAAAAGTTTAGACAGCACAGTAGCAGTAGTTAGAGGGTGAAAGGAGAAAATTTGGGATTTGGTACAGGGGGGTCTAAAGCCCTAAGATGGAGGGATTGGGGCGTGCCCTGTCCTTCTTCCTTCTTCTTCCTGACATCCATCTTTTAGGTGGTGCTGGCATTTTTAGATTGGCTCAGAGTAGAAAGTCACTGTCTAACACAGGTGTTAGGGGTTGGCACACAATTGTAAATATCTAATAGGTAGTTCATGGTATAAAAGACAGCACCAGCCCCGTGGGAGGCAGTGTGCCTTGGACTGACCTGCTGGCCAGAGCTCGGGGGTCAGACAGAAAATATTTTAGATAAGAGACAATAAACATCACTGAGAACACGAGCAGAAGACTCCTGACTCCTTCTTGGACAGCTGGGCTGGGAAAAGCGGCTTCCACCAACACCTGGGGTCATCTCAGAGAGCAGAGAAGACCCCGACAGATGGAGGCAGAGAGAGGGGAGCCAGCGCCCAGGGATGGCTCAGAGCAGGGCTGGGCCCCCCTGGCAGAGTCAGGGGTGCAGATGGGCCACCTGGAGGACACGCCCAGCACAGCTGTGGTGGTGACAAGGCCGTGTGGCCCCACGACACGGATGGGGAAACTGAGGCACGGAGGGGCAGATGTCGAAAATCCACCCCCGTGGGCTGGGAGGGCCGGGTGTGTGCACACACGGATCAGGTGTCTGTGTTCAGGTGTGTCCCCTGGCAGCCCGCTGCTGACACCCAGGGCCACCTGAGGCCCCCCAGGGTAGCCCACCTGGCCGCCATCTGTCACGCCAGAAGGGCGCAGGTTTCCCGTAGATCCCGTGTCACATCTGCCAGCCCTGTGGAGGTGGCTCAGGTCCCCCTGAGCTTCTTGAATTGCAGCAGGCACCTCTGCCGAGGGCCTGGGCTCCCCCCTCCCCTGCAGACCCCACTTTTGGCACAGTAATTATTCCGCACAGACTCTCGGGTGAGAGAGGCCCTGTTTCATGTAGCTCTCCCCAGGCACTTCATTACAAGAGCCCGACATGAGCACTGCTCTGATGCAGGCCCCTGGCAGGCTCCCTCCTGCCTCTGGAGAGCTGGTGCTGCACGTGTGGCTGCTTCCCCTCGCGGCACAGATGTTCAGGCAGGACATCTGATACAGGAGGATTAGCTCAGTTCTGTAATGAGGTGCCTGAAGTCTCAGGTAGCCCTGGCTCCTGTCAGGTGCTCGGGGCTCCGAGCCCTGCAGGGTCCCTGGGGGTCAGACACTGCTGTGAAATGGGGTTGGTGGGGTGGAAGTCATCATAAAATCGTCACAGAGATGTGCAATGGTTTAGGTTGGAAGGAATCTTACAGATCATCTCATCCCACCCCTGCCATGGCAGGGACACCTTCCACTATCCCAGGGTGCTCCAAGCCCTGTCCAGCCTGGCCTGGGACACTGCCAGGGATGGGACATCTGTGGGACCTGGAGCAGTCCTCTGTGGTGCTGGAGCAGTGCTGGGAGCAAAGGCAGGAGCCACGGGTGCTGCTGAGGCTCTGCTGGCTTTAGGGGACAGAGCGAGGTGCCAGTCCCACTTCCCAGGGCATGGGCACGGCCCCGAGGCTGCCAGAGCTCCAGAAGTGTTTGGACAATGGTCTGAGGCGCAGGCTGGGATTGCTGGGGTGTCTGTGCAGGGCCAGGATGATCCTGTGGCTCCTTTCCAGCCCAGGACACTCTGTGGTTCTCTGATCACTTCGATTCACACCACTGGAGATCCCAGCTGGCACAGAAGGGCTCCTGGCAGTGCTGGGCTGAGCTCTCCGTGTGCTGGAAAGCCTCTGCCTTTCTCCTAGGGGAAGATTTGTGGGCATAGAGCCAGTCTGGAGCCGGGGAAGCAGCAGGAGCTGCACAAAGGGCTGTGCAGTGGAAAATGTGGGCTCGTAGCCACCCGAGTCACACCTGTGAGCTGCTGAGAGAGGCTGAGGCAGCAGCAGCAGAGCAGCAGTGCCCTTTGAATGAGCTGTGCACGAGCAGGTGTGTCATTTACCCGTTGTCTGGAGGCACCAAAACACGTGCCTGGTGTCTCTGCCCTGCCAGGCTTCCCAGGGAAGTCTCAGCTGGGTGTGGAGGGCAGCTGGGAGATGCCCCCAGCCCTGGCATACCAGCCTGGGGAAGGGCTGCCGTGCCCAGCACTGGGAGCTGCTGAGCCCTGCTGCCTGCCAGAGGAGCACACTCAGTGCCAAGTGTGGTGGAGAGGGAAGATCCTGCCCCTGTGCTGTTTTGCACAGCAAACTGTGGATGAAACTGTAAAACCCCAGGTGATGCTTCAATCTGCCCAGCTCTCCAGGGCTGGGGAGGAATGGCAGGGTCACAGCAAGCAGGAGGCTTTCCAAAGCTGTGTCAGGGCTCTGTCCCTGGCTGCAGAGCTGGGAAAGCACCTGCCAGCCCGCCTGGGAGGTTTGGGGACGCCGTTTGCTGGCAGGTCTCCATCTGCACAACCTGTGGTGCTGACAAGCCCCACTGAGGCCTGGGAGGGAGCCAGCATCTGCCTGCCGACCATCTCTCCCCTCCCTGGCTCCAGCAGCACAAAGGGCTGCAAATCACCACGAAAAAAGTAGCTGGAGTGTGTGTGTGCATGCCCTGGGGACACCCTGCCACCTTGTCACTGTGGCACGGGCACAGGCTGCTGCCCCATGAGGTGCCTGGTTTTGGCTGCTCCTCTCATCAGCCTCCTCTGGGAATCCTTGGCTCCCTCCCCAGGAAACGAGCCCTGGGACCAGGCTGGAAGATGACACTTCCAGGATTGCCAGCCCCACAGAGGCCTCTAAAGCTGCAGGTGATGACTTTACCCTAGGGGAAGGTGTGGCAGCCAGGCCTGAGTTACAGTGGAAAGGTAACTGCTCTTTGAAAAAAACAGCTTTTCTTAGACGTGGGGGCTGGGGGCAGAGAGGTGTTTGGAGCAGCATCACAGCAAACCTGCTGTGACCCTGCATACCCAGCCCGCTCCAGGCAGCTCTGCCCCCACTCTCTTTCCTCTCAGGTTTGGTTCCCTGGTGCCTGGGTCAGGTCATGAAGGCTCTTTCCAGTCCATGCTGCTGCCATCCCCCCAAAACCGCCCTGTGGTTCCATTCCAGACAGGAACCCCAGTGTGTCCCCAAGCTCAGGAGCCCAGGTAGGGCTGTCAGCCCAGCTAGGTGACACATCAGCCACAGGTTAGCCCAGTTAGGTGACTCCTCAGCCACAGTAAGGGCTGTCAGCCCAGCTAGGTGACTCCTCAGCCACAGGTAGGGCTGTTAGCCCAGCTAGGTGACACATCAGCAACAGTTAGGGCTGTTAGCCCAGCTGGGTGACACATCAGCCACAGGTTAGCCCAGTTAGGTGACTCCTCAGCCACAGGTAGGGCTGTCAGCCCAGCTAGGTGACACATCAACCACAGTTAGGGCTGTTAGCCCAGCTAGGTGACACATCAGCCACAGGTAGGGCTGTCAGCCCAGCTAGGTGACACATCAGCCACAGGTAGGGCTGTTAGCCCAGCTAGGTGACACATCAGCCACAGGTAGGGCTGTCAGCCCAGCTAGGTGACACATCAGCCACAGTTAGGGCTGTTAGTCCAGTTAGGTGACACATCAGCCACAGGTAGGGCTGTCAGCCCAGCTGGGTGACTCCTCAGCCACAGGTAGGGCTGTTTGTCCAGCTAGGTGACTCCTCAGCCGTAGTTGAGCTGCTGGTGTTGTGAGACCCCCCAGAGCAGCCCAGAACAGGAGGTTTGCCCGCTCTAAGCCGGGAGTGTGGCATGGAGCTGGTGTGGTGACAGCCACAGCAGGGCCGGGACATCCCGAGCGTCGTCCTTGGAGCGGAGCAGGGCTGGGGGTTGGCCTGGTTGACATTTAAAGGTCCCTTCCACCCCAAACTCCTCTGTGAGCCTCGGAGTCCGGCCCGGGGGGCGCAGGGCCACGGGGGTCTGGCTCGCAGCGCTCTCCTAGGGACAGCCACCTTCAGCTTGTGGCTTCTCCCCGAGGGCCCCGCGGCGGTCAGGACCTGCTGGAGAAGGGCTGATGAGCTGCAGATGGGGCAGCCTGTGCCCATCCCCGGCCAGGCAGCCGGGAAGGGACCAGCAGAACCCTGCTCCTTCTCTCCCTCCCTCCCAGCGCCGTCCTCGGCAGGGTCGGGGGGCGAGGGGATCGCTGCCCCCTTGCCATGGCAGCATCGCCTCCCCAGCCGCTCCCCAGGAGTACTCCAAGCACCGGGGGAGGCTGGAATTCGCAGGGAAGCTCACTGGCCCTCCTCCAGTCTCATCAGCATGACAATTGCTCTCTCGCCTGCTCTGTTTCAGATCCTACCCTTAACATCTAACCACTCCCCATTAATTTCCCAATTGCCACACACATCGCGGAGTCATTCCTTCCCCGCGCTGCTCTCAATGCCGGGCCGGGCTATTCCCAGGGAGGCCGGGGCCGGGGGCAGACCTGGCTGCGGACCCCCGGTCCCGGGAGGGAGTCTGGGAACAGGAGGAGAAGGGAGCTGGGGACCCGCCACTTGGCTTTGTCTGGTGGCAGACACATGGAGCACATTAGCAGCCTTTCAGTGGAAGTTTGATCGATGGGGAAGGCTTTCTAACTGACTATCAAAGCACGCATGGTATGTGAGAAGCAGACACCAATTAGTGATGTCTTTTTAAAGGCTGCCTTGTTAAGAGGGGAATAAGGGGAAAGAATGAAATTGGCCAGAAAACATGGAGCTATTTAACCTTAATTAGAAGAAAGGTGTGGGCTTTGTGAAAAGGCCATTTCTGAAAGGGGTTTTTCTCCCTGGGTATAAAGAGATCCTGCCTACTTGTTAGAGACTTGTTAGAGTTTATAAGGCTGGGCAGGAGGCTAACTTGTAGAAATGCCTTTTATGCCACTTGAATGTGTGGCTTGCTTATTATAGTCTGCCATCCTGCCAGGGTGGCTGGTGGAGAGGAGAGGAGAGAGCAGCACTGCCAACTGGCTATAAATTTCATGAACATCATAAATGTAAGTGCTTTCTGGAGAGCTGTACAGATTGCACATAAAAGTCCCCCTTCTGTCCCTGTAAACTAAAAAGAGGGCTTTTTTGGCAAATTAAAAATCGTAGAGTGTCTTCCATGCTGAGCTAGGAAGCAGCCAGGCTACAAATCCACAGCTCCAGAGCCGCGGCCGCGCAGGGAGGTCTCGGCACACGCTGGCACCGCCGCTGGTGCCGGGGCAGGAGCGGGGGGATGCGGTGCCGCCTCGGAGCCCGTGCCAGGCACCGCCGCTTGAGGCTGCGGGGACAAGAGAGGGCTTTTCTGGCAGCCGTGGGACCGAGCGCTGCTCCTGGCGCGGCCCCAGCTCCCCGCGACCTTGGGGGCTCGCCCAGGGCACCCTTGGGACTCGCTGTCCTGGGGCTGGCACAGGGGCACACGTGCTCGTCCCCTGCTGCGGGGACGCGGTAAATGAGCCCAGAAAGAGGCATTTTCTCTTCAGCTGAACAAGCCCGTGCTTTATCCCCGGCTGGGTAGCCCTGGCAGGAGCGCTCCCAGTGCCGTCACAGCCCCGTCCCTCCCTCGGGGGGCTGCCCGGCCTCGAGGGTCCGTGTTGGGGTGGCGCCTGCAGTCTGCACAGCCCAGCGAGCTCAGCTCCCCGCTGCACGGATCAGGGCTGCTTTTTCGCCTTGCTGTTTAATAAGGACCATAAATATCCTCTAATGACTGCATGGAGCTGGTGTTCAGAGCAGCCACGGCACGCACACACGCTCAGGAGCTGCTCCCACCAAGCACCTGAGGCCGGGGGCAAGGTGTTCCTGTGCAGGGAGAGGGAGAAAGGGCTCCAGCACAGGCTGGCACACCCAGCCGGGCAGGGCAGAGCCCCTCTTTGGTCGGGTTCACTGCTGACCCAGCGTCCCTGCCAGCCGCGAGGGCTGCGCCGCTTGCTCAGGGTCAAAACCGATTCTGGGGGCACGGCCAAGTGGGACTGCCCCAAAAGCACACACACAAAGTGATGGGGCCCTGGCACCACCCTGTGCCAGTGAGGGAAGGCTGAAGCTGTCCCCTGAGGCAGCTTCAGCCTTCACCTCCTGCGGGCTGCTCCTGTTCAGCATTAGCTCCTGCCTGAAGCCTTGTGGAGGTGGGGAAATTTTCATTTAGAGGAGACCACAGCAGGCACGGGTCCTGGATGTTTTGGAGTTTCAATCCTAGAACATCCAAAGCTCAAGGGATCCATAAGGATCATCCAGCCCAGCCCCTGTCCCTGCCCAGACCCCCCAACACCCCACCCTGCTCATCCCTGCAGCGCTGTCCAAAGGCTCCTGGAGCTCTGGCAGCCTCGGGGCCGTGCCCATTCCCTGGGGAGCCTGGGCAGTGCCAGCACCCTCTGGGGAAGAACCTTTCCCTGCTCTCCAGCCTGCCCTGCCCTGGCCCAGCTCCAGCCCTTCCCTGGTGCTGTCCCTGTCCCAGAGCAGAGATGGGAGCTGCCCTCGGGAGGAGCTGCAGATCCCTGAGCTCTGCCCTCAGCGTGCCCTGCTCCAGCTGCACACACCAAGAGCCCTCAGCTGCTCCTCCTGCGGCCCCTCCTGACCCTTCACCATCCTCGTGTCCTTCCTTTGGATGTTCTGTAATATCTTTGGATCCTTCTTTTGTTGTGGTGTCCAAAACTGCCCCCAGCCCTCGAGGTGAGGCTGCAGCAACACAGAGCAGACAGGGACAGTCCCCTCCTGCAACCAGTGCCACGCTGGGCTCCACGGTGGCATTGCTGTGGCTGCCTCCCTCAGCCACGAAGCCTGTCCTGCCATCCCACCTCCCCGGGGGTCTCCTGGGCCAAGCTGACAGTGAGGGTGCCAAGCCCCCGGGGCTCCTTTCCCTTTCTGCAGAGGGCCTTGTGCCTTCAGCTAAATGAGGAGCAGGGCTCAGCAGGGCTGCTCCCAACGTGACAGCACGTCCGTGTGTGCAGGAAGCACCCTCAGCTCAACTCCAAGGAAGAGCACGTTTCTTTGGGCCTGATTGCCTGGCAGCCACCCAGCTTGCCACATCGCCCACGTGCCGAGCCACCGTGCTGTGGGGTGGCCAGCCCTGCTCTGTGCCTGCCCGAGGCGCTTCCCCTGCAGGAGACTGGAACTGCCGGGGCCCAGCAGGAGCAGGAGAGGGGGTTTGTGCTGGGAAAGCAGCCTGGGATCCCCTGGTGCCATGCACAGGCACCCAGGCATTGGCACAGCTCAGGGACACCGAGGAGACACAGCGTGGGCACCGAGCCACAGCCCGCTGAGGGCCGGTCCCAGGGGGCAGCCTGCACTCAGCATCCCTCTCTGGGGGCTCAGGGAATTCCCTGGGAATCAGGGGGACTTGTGCTCGGCCTCAGTTTGCAGCAGCTCCCCTGGGCACATGGAATTCACTGCCCAGAGGGCGAGCCCCATGTGTGACCCTGAGGCCGGTGGGGCTGGGCTGGACACGCTGGGGCCGTGCCACAGGTGAGCTGGGAGCCCAGGGCACACCTGCACAGCCTGCCGTGCCACCCACAGCCCTGCACCACTCCCCAGCCCCACTTTTGGGCAGCTGAGTTCTGGAGGGGACCATTTCCACCTCCCTGCCGATGTTCCCGGCTGCCGCAGCCCCTCCCAGGCTGGTGCTGCCCCGTCACCCCGCCGTGTCCCACGGCAGCGGAGGAGGGCAGACACGCCGGTGCCAGCCGCTCCAGCTGGCAGGGGGTGTAGTCCAGGCAGCCCTTCCGAAGGGCAATCTTCCCCCAGCGAGGCTGCAGGACCTGCCAAGGGGGAGGGACAGCAAGAGCCCGGCGTTCCGGGTGGGCAGCTGCCCGTGACGGCGGCTCGGGACCGGGATGTCACCAGCAGGGCTCGTGTCAGCCTTTCCCCAGCTCAGGAACGTGCTTGGCAGCGTCCCCAGGGGAGCAGGGTGGCCGTGCCGGGGTGAGGATGTTGCCAAAGTGCAGCTGGAGCCCTGGGCAATTTTCCTGGGGGTCTTTGCACCCCCAAAGCTCTCCTTGCCCCTCCTCAGGGAC
>VZRH01007749.1:24690-42228 GCA_013397555.1 Urocynchramus pylzowi | reverse complement strand
CTGCCTGCTTTGGGGGCTGCTTTCTTTGGGGGCTGCCTCCTTCTTTGGGGGCTGCTGCCTTTGGGGGCTGCCCCCTTCTTTGGGGGCTGCTGCCTTTGGGGGCTGCCTTCTTTGGGGGCTGCCACCTTCTTTGAGGGCTGCCACCTGCTGCTTTCTTTGGGGGCTGTCCCCTTCTTGGGGGGCTGCCGATGCCCGGGAAAGCCGCCCTGCCGCGCCCGGCTCCCCCTCGCTGCCTCGCAATGAAACTCCCCCAGGACAGCATATTAAACTTGACCTGTGCAGCACCTCCCAGATTAACATCAGAGGAGGAAGAATTAAAGGTCTGCGGAGGGCAGGGCCGGGGGGGAGGCGGGCATGGCTCTCCTGTGCTGCTCGGAAGGGGTGGAAGGGCGGCTCTCCCGGGAGCTCTGCGGGGCTGCCGCAGCTGCAATCTGGCAAGGAAAGTTCATGTTCTCCTTCCTCAGCTCGGTGAGAACGTGGAAAGGCAAAAAAACCAAAAACCAAAAACCAAAAAAACAAAAAACAAACAAAAAACCCTAACAAAAACAAACAAACAAACAAAAAACCCAACAACAACAACAACAACAACAACAACCACCAAAACAAAAAACCCACCAAAAAAACCCCCAAAAACAACAAAAAACCCACCGCAAACACTCTGAGGCAGCAGGGGACACCAGGCATCAGGCTCTCTCCACAGGGATGGGGCTGGTGGCCGGGCAGTGCCCACGGGTGTGACATGCAGGGACCAGCCTGGGGCGAGGGCAGCGGGGCTGGCAGAGTCCCAGCAGGGGCCACAGTCACTCTGTGACTCTGTGACACCAGCGGGGCTGTGCTGGGGTGTCCTGCACACTCTGCCTCCCCAGGGGCCACCCTGGGGTCACACCCACCAGGACGGTGAGATGGCAGCTGAGGCAGGCAGAGGAGACCCAGCTCTGGTGGGGCTGGGTAGGCAGAGATGCACCCAGACCTCCCTGGGGATGAGAATCTCTGCTTTGGGACAGGGACAGCACCAGGGAAGGGCTGGAGCTGGGCCAGGGCAGGGCAGGCTGGAGAGCAGGGAAAGGTTCTTCCCCAGAGGGTGCTGGCACTGCCCAGGCTCCCCAGGGAATGGGCACGGCCCTGAGGCTGCCAGAGCTCCAGGGATGCCCAGGGTGGGGTTGTTGGGGGGTCAGGGCAGGGTTTGGGGCTGGGCTGGATGATCCTGGGGGTCCCTTGAGCTCGGGATGTTCTGTGATCCTGCCGGGGAGGACACAGCGGTTTTGCAGCAGCCTCATGCTCGCCCCATCAGCGAGCAGGAGACACCGCAGGCACTTAGAGCCTTCAGGAGCTGACAGGCTGGTGAGAATGAAAAGTTCAAAACCAGTGCTCGGGACGTGTATGTGTCTGTGGAACTAAACTGCCATTTGGGTGGGAGCACGCGTGCCAGGCCCCGTCTCCTCCCGCGCCGTGCGCCGCCAGAAAAGGTCACCCTTCAGCAGCTGGAGTCACCCAGCCTCCCCCGGGGGGGGGACGTGGCTCTCGCTCCTCTTAATGAGGTGACCTTCGTGCCAGCGCTGCTCTCTGAAGAGTCGACAGGTCAAATTAAGCCGGTGTTTGATTCTGCCCCGCGCCGGCTGCCGGGAGCGGAGCGCGCGACGGACGGGAAGGAAATGAAACGAAATGAAATGAAAAGAAGTGAAATGAAGTGAAGGTGTCGCTGGCTTGGCTCCCTCTCGTAGTGTTTTACAGCCTGGACATCACTGATGAGTTTCTGGGATGCTTTGTCTCTGGGCAGAGTCCATCCAGCTCCAGCTCCAGCCCAGGGGTGGGCGTGGGGGCTGTGGGGGTGTGCTGCAGCTCAGAGGGGCTACACAAAGGGCAAGCAGAGCTCCCCACCTCCTCTGCAGCCCCCCAGGGCAGGTGCTGAGGCCTGGAGCCCCTCTGGAGCCAGGCTGGGAGAGCTGGGGGTGCTGCCCTGGAGAGGAGAAGGCTCCAGGGAGAGCTCAGAGCCCCTCCAGGGCCTGAAGGGGCTCCAGGAGAGCTGGAGAGGGACTGGGGACAAGGCCTGGAGGGACAGGACACAGGGAATGGCTCCCACTGCCAGAGGGCAGGCATGGGTGGGAGATTGGGAATTGGGAATTGTTCCCTGGCAGGGTGGGGAGGGGCTGGGCTGGAATTGCCAGAGCAGCTGTGGCTGCCCCTGGATCCCTGGCAGTGCCCAAGGCCAGGCTGGACACTGGGGCTGGGAGCAGCTGGGACACTGGGAGGGTCCCTGGCAGCCACCCATGTCCATGGCAGGGGTGGCACTGAGTGGGATTTAAGGTCCCTTCCAACTCAAACCATTCTGGTATTCCATGATTTCTGATTTGCTGCCATTGCTGGGGAAGACTTTACACCTCCATGCAATGTGCCAGACAATGCCCTAAACCCTAAAAAAAGTCAAAGCAGACCCTTCTGGCGCCTCCTGACTGCTCAGTCTGCCCCTGAAGTTGCTCTGCCCTCACTCCTGGAGAGGCTCAGCCCAGCCTCGTGCTCTGTTTTGCCACCTGGGGATCACAGAGATCTCAAGTCGGCCTTGGGGCTCCTGCTCACCTGGCCCACAAGGCCTCTCCTGGCTTTTGCCCAACCCAACCCCCTTGATTTGGCTTTTCCCGAGCCAACAGGGTGGCACTGGCCCTTTTTCACTCAACACTGAAGTTGTCAACATCCTCAAGTGCCATGGCCCTGCGTAGGATGTGCCATCTGCCAGACAATGGGAGTCTGCAGTCCCAGGAAGGGAGGAGATGGCAACTGTGCAGAGCATGGACCATGGAAGGCTCCTGGGCACGGTGAGGAGTCAGCTGGGCACCTGGGAACCTGCCCTGGCCGGATCCTGTCATCAGGGAAAGTGTGGGGAATGACAGACAAGAGCAAGGCAGGAGCATCAGGCTGGGCTCTGGTCACACTGAGGGGAGTTTCCAGGATGGTTCCTGCCTTTTGCAGTGCTCAGGGGCCTCTCTTGGGTTATTGCAGAGCTTGTGCTTGGCAGGGGGCACAGGGAGCTGTGCCTGTCCAGCCAGGGGCTCACTGGAAGCCAGACACAGTGACAACGTGGGGACATTCAGGTCTTACGTCAGTTTAAAAATGGGTAACGAGCCTCTCTGGAGAGAAACAAAAGCATAGAAGCTCTTTCCATCCTTCCATGAACATCCACAGAGCCTTGGGGCACATCTTTGCGGCCCCAGGGTGGACCAGGGATGTGGCTGTGGCACCAGAACCAAGCCAAGGGGCCACCGAGCATCGGGGGTTGTGATGGGAGCATGAATGGGCATAAAATTAATCCCCTGCAGGTCCCAGCAACGTGGGAATCTCTCACCTGGGGCGTGTTTGTCACTGCCCAGGGCTCTCCAGACAAACAGGCCAAACCCTCCAGGGGCCCAGTGCAGGTGAGGGACCAGCCCAGTGCTGGAGGCCACACCGGGGCAGGAGAGGCTGGAGAGCAGCTGGGGCTGGTGGTGTGAGGAGAGCCCAGCACGGGGCATCCCCGGAGCACAGGGGCTGCATCAGGTGGATTTATCCTGCCACACATTCCCCTCAGCAGCTCTCCAAGCTCCTCAATAGAGCAGTGCTATTCCCCAGAGAAGAAACACTGGGTTTCCAGAGCTCAGGGCTGGAAAACAGAGCTGTCCCTTCCATGGATGCAGCAGTGGAGCCCCGGGGCACTGCCAGGCTGGGGACAAGTGGTGGAGGGGAAGAGCTCCTTCCTATTGCTTTATATCCTAATATCCTAATATATCTATATCCTAATATCCAAGCCATATTCCTGTGGCAGTAGGATTCTTCTGCTACCCAAGACATCCAAGAGAAGCCATCCAAGATGTTCCCCCTTGCACCGAGAGCTGACTCTCAGAGGGCCCATTGCCCACCCATGGGGCTCCCACACAGGCAGGGTTTGCAGGCACACTCTGTGTGTGTTGCCAATATCCTGGGGAATTCCCTGAGCAGGGAATGTGGACCTTTGTCCAAAAATCTTGTTTGCCCAGGGTTGGCCATGCCAAGCTGCAGAGGAGTCACCAGGGGCCCGCGTGGCATTTGCATTGGCACAACCTCCCTGGCATCCTGCAGGAACAGCCCTGGTACCTGACAGACTGCAGTGCCCAGCTGTGCCCAGCTGTGCTGCACAGAGCAGAGGTGGCTCAGCTCACAGAACCCATCTCTGGCCAATGGAATTCCCACAAAGAGAGCACCAGCTCCTGACCACCTCTTCCACCACAAAGGAGCTGCCTAGGTTGGATATAAGGAAAAAGATTTTCTTGGAAAGAGTGATAAAGTTGTGGAATGGCTGCCCGGGGAGGTGGGGGAGTCACCATCCCTGGGGGTGTTTAAAACAAGCCTGGATGTGGCACTGGGGGCCAGGGTTTGGTTGAGGTGTTGGGGCTGGGCTGGACTCGATGATCTGGAAGGTCTCTTCCAACCCAGGGATTCTGGGAATTCCTGAATCCCCCACCTCCCTCACCCCAGGATGGTTTTTGTCCCTCATCCCAATGCACTGGGGAACCTCTTTTGGCCTGGGGGAGCAGTGCTGGCCTTAGGAGGGCAGGATGTGTGTGGTGGCTGCTTTGGCTTTGCCACTGAGGAGCAGCCATGGGCACCTACACAATAATGTCACCTTGTCACAGGGGAGACAGGTGATGCCTTTTCAGGACTATCTAAAAACAGAGGCCAGACAAAATTAAGGCAATAAAAAGCAGTTATATTTATTGAAGGGCCTTCAGGGACATTTAGGGCAGACAAAGACCCCCAGGGGCTGCACCAAAAAATGGACTCAGGGGTTTTCACACTTTTATAAGTTTGGGCCATTTCCATATTGGGGGTTCATCTTCCAATTACAGCTTCAGCTAATGAAGTCATTTACCCCAAGTTTGCTCCCCCAACTCACTTTTGTTTCCATTTCTCTGGCCTGAGGCAGTGAGGTGTCCTTGATTGCCAGGCCTGGAGAGGAATTGTTGTGTCTGACCAAAATGGGAAAGCAGCAGCTCACACTGCACATGGAGTTTGGAGTTATACACTAAAGAACTGCAGGATTACAAATAGATGAAAAATATAAAAGCTAAAATCCCAAGGTATCCAGAGACATCCCTGAAACTGTGTTGGGGAGATTTGGGCTGGAGATCAGGGAAAGGTTCTTCCCCAGAGGGTGCTGGCACTGCCCAGGCTCCCCAGGGAATGGGCACGGCCCCGAGGCTGCCAGAGCTCCAGGAGCCTTTGGACAGCGCTGCAGGGATGGACGGGGGGGGGTTGCTGGGGGATGTGGGCAGGGCCTGGGGCTGCACTGGATGATCCTTGAGGACCCTTCCAGCTGAGGAAATTCTCATGCTGTGCTCCCCCCGGGGTGCACTGGCCCCACAGGAGCTGCTCTGTGCTCCTCCCGTGCCAGCATCGGCGGGAGATGCCAAGGGCCGGGGCGCAGCAGCAGCCGGGGCTCTGCCGCGCTCCCTCCCAGGGGGGTGGGAGCAGCGTGGGTGAGGAGAGGCAGGAGACAGCAGCAGCAGCCAGAGCAAATGGTTCTTTATTTTATCTCCAGGATAAAAAGGAATACGGAAGCCGGGTTCCTAAGATGAGGTGCCTTCATCTCGCTGCACAGCGTTTGATCATCCCCGATGTTTTACAAGGAGGTGTATGGTTGAATTATCATTAGAGGAGGTGATGGAGCTGAAGAGTAACAGAGAACTTCCTCCATGGCGACCCAGACTCCTGTTCTGTGCCTGCAGGGAGCAGAGCAGGAGAGCCCAGGGGCTGGCACGGCTCTCAGCCAGGGGCCAGGAGGCAGGAGCAGCTCCCGAGCCCCCTGGAGGGTCTGTCCCTGAGCCCCCTGGAGGGTCTGTCCCTGAGCCCCATGGAGGGTCTGTCCTGTCCCTGAGCCCCATGGAGGGTCTGTCCCTGAGCCCCATGGAAGGTCTGTCCCCAAGGCCCATAGAGGGTCTGTCCCCGAGCCCCATGGAGGGTCTGTCCCTGAGACCCCTGGAGGGTCTGTCCCCAAGGCCCATAGAGGGTCTGTCCTGTCCCTGAGCCCCATAGAGGGTCTGTCCTGGTCCTGAGCCCCCTGGAGGGTCTGTCCCCAAGGCCCACAAAGGGTCTGTCCCTGAGCCCTGGGGAGGGTTTGTCCTGTCCCCGAGCTCCGTGGAGGCTCTGTCCCCAAGCTCCTGTGTTGTGTCCATGCTGGGAGGTGGCTCTGGGAGCTGGGGAGAGCAGCCCTGTGTGTGCCCAGGCACCTCGGGGCTGTCAAGCCCAGAAGAGGCTGAAGGCCGAGCCCAGCAGGTCGGTGTGGGGAACCAGCCCAGCCCAGCGTGGATCCGGGTCAGCTGCCACGGTGGGGGATCCCGGGGGTGGCTGGGCTCCAGAGCACTGGCGCGTGGCAACGAGGACAAAGGGATCTTGGAGCCAAGGATCCTGAGGCTGGGAGTGCTGGCATCTCCATCAGAGCGGGAATTCTCGCCTCTTTTTCCGCATGGGTGCCCCTAATCATCCATCCATCACCCATCCCTTCTGTCCTGAGTCCTCCAGCAGGTGTGCGGATGGCTGGCATGCCTGGAATTGCCAGTGCTTGCTCGAGTGCAGGCTTGCTGAGCTCTGGAGCAAGTGCCATTTCCAGAGCCTCATTAGTATTTGCATTGTTGCATGGCTGTCTAAGAGAAGCAGCAGCTAAGTGAGCCAGTCAGATCTCGCTAATTTGCATGTTAATGAAGCCCACAGAACGCAGCTTAGAGAGAGTGACTTGCTAGACCTATACATGCAGGCTGTATATGCTTTGGAGACACAGCAAACACTGCAGGCAGACACCCAGATGGCTGCAGAGACAGACAAACAGATGGCTCCCTACAGCTGAACTGCGTGGGGGAGGCTCTGGGAGAGAGCTGGGGTGAGGCACTGGAGGGAGGGGGGAAGGAGAGCGAGGTGGAGAGATGGAGAGATAAAAAATATGAATGGAGAGACAGATTAGTCAAGGATTGTGAACATGCTTAGAAGGAAGGATCTTACCATGTGTTTTTGTTGGGATTTTTTTTTTTTAAATAGAAGGTTGTGCATAAACTCTTGCAGAGCACAGGTCCCAGTGGGGCTGTATCTGTATCATTGCAGTGGGGGATGCTGCAGAGGTTGGGTGGAAGGACAGACTGCTGGATGGACATCCATGGGGTCTGGCTGCTTTGGAGGCAGCTGCCCAAGCCCAGCTCTGCTGGCCAGGGTGCAGGGACTGCCTGGACTGCCCTCCTTAACCCACCTTGGAGGACTGGAGCACTGCAAACACGACTGTAACAGTACGAGAGAGAGGGAGAGAAATATGTACATATTTACATAAATTTCTAGTGCGAGTGGATGGGGTTGTGTGTCAGCCATGAGAGGCAGCAGATGCAGCTCGTGGGGGAGCTGGAGAACTTGGGCTCATCCTTCCCTGGGAGAGGGGCTCACCCGACCCTGGGGAGTGTCACACTGCCAGCCTGGGGAGCCAGAGTGACATCCTGCATGCACAGCTACCCCTCTGTGGGGCCAGCACCACCAACGCTGCTCCTGAGCTGGGAGAGGAGAGTCTGCAGGGAGAGCACATCTCCCCAAACCCCATCTCCTGGTGGATGGGGGCTGGGACTCCACCTGAGGTAACACTGGGCTGAGAAGTCAGTGCTGTCCCCCTGCCAAGGAGTCCCTGTTCCCAGCAGTGCTTGATTTGTCCTGGATGGGCTTGGCTGCCCCATATCAGCAGGATATCAGCTGGAGCCACCAGCCAGCCCACCACACACCCCCGTGGGACTGGTTCTCACGGCCTCATCCCTCTCCTGCCTTTATTTGCCCCTTCTGGCTGTGCCTGTGAGGTTTCTGCCACGAGGGGCAGGACACAGGCAGGAGGGGCACACAAGGACTCACAGGGACAGCCCTGCAGCCAAAACACACTGATCTCTGGCGCTGCTGTGTTTCCTCATCCTGCCCAAAAGAGGCAGAGGCCTGTGGGCATCACTGCACACTCAGGCTCACTGGGAGAGGAGGCCAGACCCCAAAAAGAGGAGGCCAGACCCCGAAAAGCTCACTGGGAGACGAGGCCAGACCCCGAAAAGAGGAGGCCACACCCCAAAAAGAGGAGGCCAGACCCCGAAAAGCTCACTGGGAGAGAAGGCCAGACCCCAAAAAGAGGAGGCCAGAGCCCGAAAAGAGGAGGCCATTCCCCGAAAAGCTCACTGGGAGAGGAGGCCCGACCCTGTGGTTTAAATCAGGCTGCCCTGGAGCCCAGGTTTGCTCAGCCTGGCTGGTTGATGGCAGGCAGGGCAGGAGCCAAGCACTGGCCCAGTGGCCAGCTCGACCCCGGTCTCAGCTTGGCTCTGCTGGGCTCTTTGGAGACCACTGTGTCCAGAGTCTCAAGCTGCATCAGGGGAAATACAGGTTGGATATTAGGAAGAAGTTTTTCACAGAAAGAGTGATAAAGTTGTGGAATGGCTGCCCAGAGAGGTGGTGGAGTCACCATCCCTGGGGGTGTTTAAAACAAGCCTGGATGTGGCACTGGGTGCCAGGGTTTGGTTGAGGTGTTGGGGCTGGGCTGGACTCAATGATCTGGAAGGTCTCTTCCAACCCAGGGATTCTGGGAATTCTGGGAATTCTGTGAGACACTTGGGACCCACCATCTTTAGCTCACTCTGGAAAAGCAGCACAAGAATGAACCCGTGGAGAACCAGGACCCACCTGGCAAGAGGGGACAGACCTTGCTGGGGTGTCCAGAAATCTCCTCCATTAAACTTCTGGGAATTCTGTGAATTCTGTCTCGACCCTGGTCCCAGCTTGGCTCTGCTGGGCTCTTTGGAGACCCCAGGGTGCAGCAGGAGCTCACACGGGGGGGGGTGAGGGAGCGCTCAGCTCCCCTCTCTGCCCTGCTCCAGCGTGCCCAGGAGCTCCAGGGAGGAGGAGCAGGGTGCCCGGGATGGGGCTGGCACGCAGCTCGGTGCCAGGTCTCACCCAGCTGGGCTGTCTGACACGTCAGTCAGCACAGCCGGGCCCCTGCCATGCCCATCAGCAGCCCCGAGCCCTGGCAGCCCCGCGGGGCAGCGTGACAGGGCTGGCACGGGCAGCGGGGCACAGATTACAGATGCCCCCACTGAGTCACACGCAGCCTCTCACAGCATTTGTCCTGGTATAGGGCAATTCTGGGAGGGAAAAAACCTCCAAAGGGGTTTCTCTAGAAAGCAAATTCAAGCAGCCCCTCCCCCAGCTGGTTCAGGAAAAAGATTTCCTTGGAGAAAAGTGGAAAAAAACTGTTTATTTAACAGGTAAAGCATTCACCAGCGCAAAAAATGAACAATATTAAGCAATAAAACCTCTTGCGGCTCTAAAAGAGATGACAAACTCAGAAAGTCCCTCCGTGGGCTGTAGCTTGGCTCACTCAGTCTCTTATCAGTCTCTTATCAGTCCCTCTGGGGCTGGAAATGCCGTGGCCCAGGCCCGGCCCGGTGGCCACAGGTGGAGCTGCTGGAGTTCTGGCTGTTCAGTCCAGAGCAGGTTTGAAGGTCCAATAAAAAGAAAAACCACAGTCCAGGGAACTTCTCTGCCTCAGCTGGATGAAACTAACAAAAAGCAAAGGAGAGCTCTGTCCTGCTGTCTGTCCGTGCTGCAGACAGCACAGGAGCAGGAATGCAGAGGAGTGAGTGCAGCTTCTGAAATCAAACTGCACGCTCCTTCTGCCCCCCTTTGCTCCCGGAACCAGCCTTAAAGGTGCAAAACTTATTTCTGAGTTAAACAGACAGAGGGGATACGAGCATCATAAAATCACCCCAGGACAGAGTCCCAGAACGCTGGGGAGGGACCGGGCAGGGGACAGCCCCGTCCTGGAGCATCGCTGAGCTGGGATCCGTGCCCACTTTGAAATCTCCACAGCCACCGAGGGCATCATGAATTCCTGGCAGTGATTTCTGCAGCCCCCTCGATTGTTTCAGCCCCCTCGCTGTTCTCACAGCCTGCTCTGCGGCCGGGCAGCCTCGGACACAAAGTGCCCCGAGCTGTCAGGGCCACGTCCCCTAATCCCCTAATCGAGGTGATGCCTTGACAATCCGGCCCTATTCTCCATCCCCTAATCGAGGTGATGCCTTGACAATCCGGCCCTATTCTCCATCCCCTAATCGAGGTGATGCCTTGACAATCCGGCCCTATTCTCCGGCGGGATTTGTATGCAGCAGGGAGCTCCAGCCCGCTGCTCCTGTGGGAATCCTCAGCAGTGGATTAGAGGCCATTGAGGTGGGTAATCACCCCACAGCACAATGCAGGAATTTGGCTGCTGGGGTTGCTCTGCTCAGGAGGGATCCCCTTGGCTTCAGGAGCATTTCAAAGGGTCGCTGTGAGCACCGTGGGACACGACCAGCACTGTCCGTGGGGTATGTCTGGAGCAAGAGTAGAAGCAGGGAAAATAAAGATGAAAGGACCTGGCTTGATCCAGCCCTGGCTGCAGACAGCCCCACACCTGTGTCCGTGGGAGAGAGGGAGATGTGGCAGGACTTCCCTGTGAGTGTGAGCCTTGGTCACCAGGCTGGGCAGGGGTGGTGACAGAGGCTGGAGGGGGGCACAGAGCTGGGGAGGTGTCCCAGCATTCAGAACCAATTCAGAATTGGAGTTCATCACATCTTTGCCTTGATTACCCAGGGCAGACCCAGGTGAGGCAGAGCCTGCCTGCAGAGGCTCTTCCCCAAAGCCCCAGGTCCCTCCCAGAGCATTGCTGGCACTCCTGGCTGTGCAAGGTGACAGCTCTCTTATCCACAGACAGCTCTGCTCTCTCCTCCAAGTGTGCCCACCTCGACAGTGTTTTTCCTGGTGTTTCTCGTGGCTCTCAGGGAGTTTCCACCTCTGTTTGGATGGAGCAGCACTGTTCAAGAGCCTGTGTGTGTGCTCAGCTGGGTGTGGAGCCCTGGCAGGGCACACACCGTGTGGGAGGCCACCAGTGCTTCATGGGGAGAGAGGGTGGCAACAGGGATGTGCTCAAAGACACCCACTCAAGGAGCAGCCACTGATGATGATGCCTTGGGATTTTAGCTTTTATGTTTTTCATAAAATTGTAATCCTGCAGTTCTTTAGTGTATAACTCCAAACTCCATATGCAGTGTGAGCTGCTGCTTTCCCATTTTGGGCAGACACAACAATTCCTCTCCAGGCCTGGTAATCAAGGACACCTCACTGCCTCAGGCCAGAGAAATGTGAAGAAAAGTGAGTTGGGTGGAGCAAACTTGGGGTAAATGACTTCATTAGCTGAAGCTGTAATTGGAAGATTAACCCAAACATATAACCGAACTTATAAAAGTGTGAAAACCTGTGGCCTGTGGTCCATTTTGGGTGCAGCCCCTGGGGGGCTTCATCTGCCCTAAATGTCCCTGAAGGCCCTTCAATAAATATAACTGCTTTTTATTGCCTTAATTTTGTCTGGCCTCTGTTTTTAGGTAGCCCCAAAAAGGCACCACTGACCACATCTCCCTTAGTTATGCTGCAAGTTTGCTTTTGTTTCCAGACCCCTCAAGACTTTTATTTTCAAGCTCACGAACCCAGGCAGTGAAAGCAAACGCCAAGAGCAGCTGCAGCCCCAGGTCTCCTGTTTGCAGGCCAGGGCTCTGTAGGGCCATCACGTGGGGAATCTTCATTTCAACCCACCTTGGGATTTTGGAGCCTTGTTTCCATCCCTTAGGAAGGAGGGAATAGTTTGAACTTGTGGCTGCTCTTCCTGCCCTGTTTGAGCTCTGCAGCCTCATGGCCATGCCCTGATTCCCCTGGGTGAAAGGAGACCCTGGGCATGGACCCTGTCTGAGGTTGGAAGATTTACCTGGGGCTGTGTGTGTGTGTTCCACCCCCAGCTGTCAGAGCTGGGCAGGATCTGCTGCTCTCTGGGCAGTTTCTTTATCTCTCCCACAGCCAATCCTCCCTCCAGGAGATCTCTGCTGCTCATGGCCACTGAGTGTCCCTGCAGGGCTGATCAAATTCCAGCATCCCATGGGAGAGGCTGCGCCCAGGGGAGGAGCCAAGCATTCCTACCTGGATCCAATCTGCCCTTGGCAACACCCCAGCAGCCTTTGCCCCCTGCATTCCCAGAGGAGCAGCTTTCTTCTGCCCTGCATTCCCAGAGGGAGCCCAGGCCCATCTCCAGCAGCCCTGGAGCTCCAGAGGAAAACTCCCCCCTTGTCCAGGATCCCTGCTCCAGCAGAGCCACAGCTGGCACTGCAGGAGGGCTGAGCCACCCTGGGATGGGACTGCTGCCACCACCCTGACCCACAGCGTGCCAGGGCCTCTTCTCACTCTGGCACTGGCTTGTTTGTGCCATTGCATTTGTATTTTTAATTTTCCCAGTAAAGAACTGTCATTCCTGCTCCCATATCTTTGCCTGAGAGCTTTTTAATTTCAAAATTACAATTATTTGGAGGGAGGGGGTTTGCATTTTCCATTTCAGGGGAGGCTCCTGCCTTCCTTAGCAGACACCTGGCTGTTCAGACCTAGACAGACACCTAGGCCCTGGCACAGGGGGTTTGTTCCTAAACAGGGGCTGAGAGAAGGGAGAGGTGTTGTGGCCACTGTGGCTGAGACTGGAAAACGGGGAGCTCTCTGTGTCCTGCAGCCTGGGGCCATGCCAGCCCTGAGATCCTGCCTGGTTTGGACATCTGCTGGCTGTGCCTGGCAGGAGAGCTGAGGTGCATCATCCCACCACTGGAGCCAAGCTTTCAGCACAAGTGTCTCTAATTATTAATTAGCTGATGAGGGTTTATTATGTCTTAGTACAGCTCTCCTGTTGCCTGTGGCACTTAGTGGCACACACGAGCAGAGGGCTCGGTGCCCCTGTTGCTCACACGTGTGCCAGGGCTGCTGTGCAGGGACGAGGGATCTTCTGAGGCTGTCATCTCGTGTCCCACGATGGCACGGGGGTCACAGCTGTGGAATCCATGCCAGCAGACAAGCCCAGCTCCCAGGTGGGCTGGGCCAGCTCACCTCCACCCTTCTGCACGTGGGGACCTGGGCCACGTCGAGCCCTCACTGCAGCTTCCCCAGAAGGATGGGGACATAGAGGAGCTGGCACCCAGACACGTCCCTGCTCCTGAGGCAACGTGCTGCCAGCTCCTCTCCACAGCCAGGAGGGTCTGCAGGAGCTGCAAACCAGCTGTGCTGTGTCCCACAGCTCCCACTGCCATTCCCAGAATCACAGAAACACGGAATCCCAGAATGAACCAGGCTGGAAAAGGCCTTTGAGATCATCAAGTCCAACCTATGACCCAACACCTCCTCATCAACTAAACCACAGCGCTGAGTCACTCACCATGGCCACGTCCACTCTTTTTTTAACACATCCTTTTTTAAAATTCCCTCCCCAGGGAGGGGTCCCAGCTGCCAGCCCCGCCCCAGGCTCTGCTCCCTGGGCAGATGGGGAGAGGCTGTGCTGGCTGCAGCCAGGATGGGGCTGGGCTGACCCCGCTGCTGCCTCAGCCCGTGCTGAGGGAAGGGTTAAGTGCGATGGGGAGGCTCTGACATTTTGCTAATGTGCTGTGTTAATTGATTCGCTCATTTCCATTTGTTCCTGTTAAAGAGAGACAGATGAGAGTGGTCCTGCAGTGCAGGGCTTGGCAGGGAGCGGCTGGGCTGCGTGCAGATGTGCTCCTCACTCGGTATTGCCTCAGGCCTCCCAGCTCCCAGCCAGCCTGGCCATCCCAGCCCGGCTCCTGCAGGAGCAGCCAGCCCGGGGCAGGCTCCCAACAGCCCTCCAGGGCACCAGGGCACCCATCTCAGTGCCACCCACATGGGTTAGGGAAGAGCTGGGGTGGAGAAAGCCAAGGCTGGAAAACTCACGAGCCAGGGAAGAGCTGGATGCCTTCACTCTGCACAGCCCTGAGAGGAGCAACAGCCATTCCCACACCCACAGCTTCTCATGCAGAGCAGCACCAGGCACCCAGCCTGAATCATGGAATCGTGGAATGGTTTGGGTTGGAAAAGGCCTCAAAGCTCATCCAGTCACACCCCTGTCCTGGCCAGGGACACCTCCCACTCTCCCAGGCTGCTCCAAGCCCTGTCCAGCCTGGCCTTGGACACTGCCAGGGATGGGACAGCCCCAGTTTCTCTGGGAGTTCCATTCCAGGGCCCTCCCACCCTCAATTCCTTCCCAATATCCCACCTAACCCTGTCCCCTGTCCATGTGAAGCCATTCCCCCTATTCTGTCCCTCCAGGCCCTTTTAAATTGTCCCCTTCCATGTTTCTTGTTGTCTCCCTTCAGGTGCTGGAAGGCTGCAATTAGGTCACCCCCAAACCTTCTCTTCTCCAGGCTTTTTCCAGTCCAGCTTTCCCAGCATCATCCCAGCCCCAGGGAGCTCCAGGACTGGTATCAGCAGCTCTGGAGGCCAGGCACAGGGACTGTCCCTCAGGGACAGCAGGGTCCTGCTCTCCATGCCACCTCTGGCACACCTCCCTGTCCCCTGCAGCGCCTGGGGGGATCAGGGGTGCAGGAGGCAGATCCCGGGGGGCTGGGGCAGGGCTGCCCCTGTTCCCACCTGGAAATGAGGGGCCAGCAGGCAGGAAGCCCATCCCTGCCCTCCCCTCTCAGCCCACGCTGGGCAGGCAGAGCTGTCATGCCCTGCTCATCCCTGCAGGGCCCGGCTACCCAGGGTGTGATGCTCAGTGACATCCCAGCCGCCTGACCAAACACCTATTTTTCCCCTTGAAAAGTGCAATTATGGCAAGAATCAAATTCCTGCGGTGAGAAAGCTCAATTTCAGTCAAAATGTTTATTAAAAACATATTTGTTCTGCACCTTTTCGCTGCCAAAAGAAAAGCAGCTCCTTCCAAGTGTCTTTATTTGCTTGGACTTATCCACAGAAGAAGAATCTCCTGCAGGCAGCCTGGGCAGGGATGTGCCCGTGGCAGGAGCAGCACCAGGGCTGCCTCCCCACCCTGCCAGGGACACAGAACCCACCTGGGCTGGGATTTTCCTCCAGTCCCACTCCAGGTTTTGGTGCTGTGGGATTTGTGTTTGTTGGAAGCACTCTGGAAAAGGGAATTGATGCTGGAGCAGGAAGGGTTTGAGGTGGTGCTTAAAATCCAGAATTAAGCTGAAGGTCTCTGCTCTGTTCCTGTGTTGGGACAGAGCCAGGTGAATGGGAAGTGAAAATCATGGAAATACAAAAAGGTTTGGGATTAAAGAGACTTTAAAGCTCACCCCATTCCATGGCAGGGACCCCTGCCACTGTCCCAGGTGCTCCAGCCCCAGTGTCCAGCCTGGCCTTGGGCACTGCCAGGGATCCAGGGGCAGCCACAGCTGCTCTGGCAATTCCATCCCAGCCCCTCCCCACCCTGCCAGGGAACAATTCCCAATTCCCAATCTCCCATCCATGCCTACCCTCTGGCAGTGGGAGCCATTCCCTGTGTCCTGTCCCTCCAGGCCTTGTCCCCAGTCCCTCTCCAGCTCTCCTGGAGCCCCTTCAGGCCCTGGAGGGGCTCTGAGCTCTCCCTGGAGCCTTCTCCTCTCCAGGGCAGCACCCCCAGCTCTCCCAGCCTGGCTCCAGAGGGGCTCCAGCCCTGGGATGAACTCAGTGGCCTCCTCTGGGCACTCTCAGCACCTTTCTTGTGTTTCTTTACATGACCCCAGCACAAGTTCCTGTGCTGGGTTTGTGTAAAGCCAGGGAATCCTCACCCAGGTGGGGAGATCTTGGTCAGGGCCAAGTGGAGAGGCTCCAGCAGGGAAATGACTCCTGAGCTTTGCCTGTACTTCAAGAAAAGTTAATTATGGGCATCCTGTTAATTATGCCCATCCCTGTGCCCAGTGCTTCTGCCCTGTGGGCACCTCTCTCCCAGGGAGCCCTCCCAGACGGGACCTCTGTGCAGAACAAGGGCTCAGAGCCAGGCAGAAGAGCAGGAGGGAAAGCACAGAAACCTGCTGGGGGTTGAGGGTGTCCTCAGGGAGGGAACAGCAAAGCCCCAGGACAAACTGTGCTGCAGTTTGTCCTTCCCTGGGAAAGGACAGCAGGGCCCTGGCACGTGGCAGTGCCAGTTTGAGGGTCCAGGTCAGCACTGGTCCACTGGGAAATCCACATCAACTCATCTTTGCTCTGTTTTGGGCTGAAGAGGCAGAATCTCGGCCTCAGCAGTGGCCACACCGGGTTCTCTGTGAGGAACCTCTCTGTGAGGTTCCCAGCACCTTTGCCCCTGGGTGAGGGTCACCAGGAGGTCTGGCAGGATGGCACAGCAGTGGCTCTCAGCCTGGCCTCACTGTTCTCTTCTAGAGTTGGCATTTTCCACCCCACAGTGAGAAATGGGCACCTTCTGCTGGCCCTGGGTCAGCTGAGGCCCATCTGTGCAGGTGGAGGCTGCAGGGACACCCCAGGTGGCTTCACACAGGTGACAACTCAGGACAGCCTCGTGCTGTGCCAGAGGGGGCTCAGCCTGGCCCCTGCAGCAGGACAGAGGGAGCAGGGGCCCAGCCCAGTGCCCTGCACAGCCTGCCCAGCACGGGGAGCAGGAGCAGGGGGTTAGAGGGAGAAGGTCCTGATCCCCCCAACTCCCTTCCTCCTTTCCACTGATGGGTGGGAATACGTGAGGAAAGGATTTGGGAACTCCTGTCCGTGTGAAATCTGCTCCAGACCTGCCCTGCTCCAGGGCTGGTGAGGCCTCCTTGCCTGGGCTGTCCCCATGTCCCTGGGCCTGTCCCCAGGCTGTGCTCATGTCCCTGGGCCTGTCCCCAGGCTGTGCCCATGTCCCTGGGCTCCCATGCCCTCTGTCCCCAGCTGTCCCCATGTCCCTGGGCTCCCATGCCCTCTGTCCCCAGCTGTCCCCATGTCCTGTGCAGATGAGCTCAGGGCCCCTTTCCTCTCCCCAGCTGCTTGCTGAGGTTAATTCCTCCTCCTCTGGTGCGAGGGCTGGGGAGCAGCTGCCAGCCAAGGCAAGGGGAGGAGGGGAGGGCTCCAGCTCACCAGGGCAGAGATGCTGACACGCATCAGGGGTTTTTCTGCAGAGTTATCCCCAGGTCTGAGTGATGTGCGAGCCCTGAGGCCACGGGAGCTGCTCCAGTGATGAAGGAGCAGGGATTTCCCTGGCAGAGCCCTTTGCTGGCACTGAGCTGGGGCTGGGGGCTGCTCCACGGTGTTTCCCCTGCCAGCTGTGCCACTGCTCGGCCACCCAGCCCCAGTGCCTGCCCTGCAGCATCCCTCCAGCTTGCCCTCTGCTCCACAGCTGCCTTCTGCCAGCCCTTCCATCTCTAGCTCTTCTCCTAGGAGACCCCAGTTTTTCTCCTGGGCTGGCTTTTGCCAGGCTCTCCACTTGTTTAGCGTTTCTGTTCCTAAAATCACTGCAATCCAAAAGGAAGAATAATTGCCTCTTCCATTTAGCTAAAATGCAAGATCATAAACTTGCCCATCAGCTGCAGTAAGGTCAGGAAGTGCCTGGAGAAGGCAGGAGGCATTTATTTCTTCCAGAAGAGCAGATTTCCCTCCCTCTGGTTTCCACATCCCCACCCTGATGATGCCTCCAGTGAGATCTCACTGGAGCTGGGTGGATGCAGCAGGATAAATTGGCTGGAATTGCTTAGAAGAGGAACTAAT
>VZRH01007749.1:12735-24608 GCA_013397555.1 Urocynchramus pylzowi | reverse complement strand
TTTTTTTTTTTTTTTTTTTTTTGGCGGGGGAGGAGTGGGGCTGAGTATCCTCTGACAAGATTTGTGCTGTAGCAGGCTCTGCAGCGCTCGGGGCTGTCCCCTGCGGGTGATGTACCGCGGGGCAGGGTCATCCCCTGGCAGCGCCGCTGCTCCTGCCGGCAGGAATGAGCCTGCCTGGAAAACCGGGCTGGGGAGGCTGCAGCTGCCCTGTGACACCGGGACAGCTCCGCCGAGGGACGTTCTGCTGGAAAATGGGTTTCCAGTGGGATTCAGCACCGAGCCAGTGCCGGGGAAAGGCTGCGGTGCTGCTCACATGAGGGTGCCTGGTAGAAAGTTGCTCATTTTGAAAGGGATTTCAGGTGCATTTTTGGTTTTCCTCATAATTTTTCATTAAATTAAACACAGCTTTTGGGGGTTAGTTTTTTTTCTCCTCCCTCAAACCTTCTCTCATTCCATCCCCTTTTCCACCCCAAGCAAAGAAGGAGGATGATGTGATAGCAAACCCACAGGGTAATTTTTGTCCTAATTTTTTTTTGGAGGAAAACCGTAGTCACTCCAGCTGGGAGGAGTAGAAGGGATAATATTCCACTTCTGGGTTGAAACATTTCCGTTCTGTAGAACGGAAGTTGGGATGGAAAAATTTGGAAGAAATTGTGATGGAAAAATTTGGTCTCCTTGACCTTGCTGCCTGGTAGGTGTCACTTAAACAACGCGACAGGCGGCAGCCGACTCCTCCTTCCTCGAGTCCACCCACGGAGAGCTTTCCCCTGTGCCAAGCATCCCAGGAGGAACAAATCACAGAGCCTGGGCAGCACAGCCCCGTGCCTGTCGTTGGGAGCACGTGGACATCCAGGGTTTGGAAAGGGCCCCTGGGTGAGCACCCCGTGAAGCCACAGCGCTGTGGCCAAAATGGAAGGGTTTGGGCTTCTTTGGGAGATTCCAGGGAGAACCTCCAGCCTTTCTGAGGAGGAGGGAAGCTGCAGAGGCAGCTGGTGCAGGGAGGAGGCCCAGCAGCAGGCAGGGTTGTGTCTGCACTGTGGAAGGGGATGTCACCAGCTGCCACTGTGCAGCCCCCCTGTGCACCCCTGCCACCCGAGGGAGGATTCTGTGGAGCCCCCATCCTGCAGGCCCGTGCTTCCCCTCCCCTCCAGCCGGGCCGTGCCAGGCTCTGGGGTGCTCTGAAGGCGCTGCTGCCCCGGCCGGTGCCACCCCTGGTGCCCTGCAGCCCGCAGGGGTGACCCCTGGGCGCGCCCCTGCTCTGCGTCTGCCGGGGTCACACCGCGCCTGCTTCCCGTGCCAGCACTCCGCACACGCCCACCTCGGCTCCGGGAGATGCCGGTTGCCATGGCAACGGGATACAACACATCCTGGCATCGCCTGGGTGAGGCTTTCCAGGCTGGCAGGGCGGGGAGGTCGCTCTCGTCCCGTCCCCTCCTTTCCGAGGAAGCTCGCCATGGCGCAGGGGCGCAGCGGGGGATGCACTACGGAAACCTCCCGCCGCTGGCATCCTCCTCCCCGCTGCAGGGGCGCTCTGGGCAGGACTCACCCACCTCATCCTGCCCGGCCCTGCCAGCTGTGCTCGCCCCGCCGAGCTCCCCTCCCTCCCACAGCCTCGGCAGGAGCAGAGCTGGGCCCCAGCGGGAGCATCTGCCCGGCTCCTGCGGGGGGTGTCTGTCCTCTCTGTCCTTTCTGTCCTCTCTGTCTCTCTGTCCTCTCTGTCCTCTCTGTCCTCTCTGTCTCTCTGTCCTCTCTGTCTCTCTGTCCTCTGTCCTCTCTGTCCTCTCTGTCCTTGCTGTCTCTCTGTCTCTCTGTCTCTCTGTCTCTCTGTCTCTCCGTCTCTCTGTCCTCTCTGTCTCTCTGTCCTCTCTGCTCCAGGGAGATCCTGGCTGCATCCCTGGGGAGCCGTGACAGAATGTGCTGCAGGGGAAAAGCTTCTTCATGAGCTTAGTGTCCCCTCAGGGCTGGACAGCAGGGATGGACCGCCCAGTGCTCACCGAGACTCAGCCTGCTTCCTGCACAGCAGAGATTCCCCAGACCGTGGCTGCTCCTGGCTCCTCCTCGGTGCTGTATCCCACGGCAGAAGGCCTGGCTTTGACCCCGCC
The DNA here is from genome assembly GCA_013397555.1 of Urocynchramus pylzowi. NCBI lineage: Eukaryota > Metazoa > Chordata > Aves > Passeriformes > Fringillidae > Urocynchramus > Urocynchramus pylzowi. The sequence goes on along the minus strand of VZRH01007749.1, from coordinate 22,506 downwards.
ACTGAATTTGCCTGATGTGTGAAATCCGTGGGGAGACACAGCCAGCACCAGCCCAGCTGTGGTTACTGTGCAGGGCTGATCCCTCGTGGGGAAGGTGTCACCTCCCAGCATCTCCCCAGGCTCGGGGCAGGCTGTGGGGACTCTGTGGGGTGGCACATGTGCTGGGCAGCAGCAGCAGCTCCCCAGGAGCACAGGGATGGGATGTGCTGGGGCAGAGGGATGTGCTGGACCAGCAGCAGCAGCTCCCCAGGAGCACAGGGATGTGCTGGGCAGCAGCAGCAGATCCCCAGGAGCACAGGGAGGGGATGTGCTGGGGCAGAGGGATGTGCTGGACCAGCAGCAGCTCCCCAGGAGCACAGGGATGTGCTGGACCAGCAGCAGCAGTTCCCCAGGAGCACAGGGATGGGATGTGCTGGGGCAGAGGGATGTGCTGGACCAGCAGCAGATCTCCAGGAGCACAGGGATGTGCTGGGGAGCAGCTCCCCAGGAGCAGAGGGATAGGATGTGTTGGGGCAGAGGGCTGTGCTGGGCAGCAGCAGCAGATCCCCAGGAGCACAGGGATGGGATGTGCTGGGGCAGAGGGATGTGCTGGACCAGCAGCAGATCTCCAGGAGCACAGGGATGTGCTGGACCAGCAGCAGCAGCAGCAGCAGACCCCCAGGAGCACAGGGATGTGCTGGACCAGCAGCAGCAGATCTCCAGGAGCACAGGGGTGTCCTGGGATCATGGCTGGGGAGAGCCTCACCAAGGGCACACTGCAGACTCAGCCCTGAGCAGGCTGACTGCTGCAGGTTTAAATCCTTTCTCAGTCTGAGTCCAAGTGGTTTAAGAGCTCAGATCTTGACTGGAATTCTCTCTAACTCCTTCCAATTCCACTGGCTTGTAATTTTTTGTTTTGGGATTGCAAAGCTGTGGAAAGCTTCTGGGTCAGCCCTTCCCAGGGATGGTGCCAGCCCAGGCACAGCAGTGCCCACCCATCAGGCTGCCTGGAACTGCCTGTCCCAAAGGGGACAGTGACAAGTGGGGAGGTGTCCATGGCTGTCCCTGCCAAGGGCTCTGTTCCCAGGATGTGGCTCCCCAGCCCAAGGAGGGCACAGTGGGGACAGCTCTGGCAGGACCTGGTGAGGACAGAAGTGGGGAGCCCTTAGTGACTGCCACTGCTCATCTGTGGGCACAGGGATGCACAGGTGGCCCCCAGCCCAGAGCCCTCCTGTGGGGAGGGGCCTTCAGCCAGCAGTGATGTGACAGCAAGGGCAATGCCACCCCGGAGTGCCTGTGCACCACGAAGAGATCCTGTCTCTCATCCTCTGTGCCAGACCTGCCCAGACACTGCCTACCTGAGAAAAAAATAATTTCTTTTGTGTCCTTCCCTCCTGCGAGGCAGAGGAAGGCTGGGCAGGGCAGGGGACCCGCTGAGGGCCGGGTGTCAGCTGTGGCAGCAGTCCCTGAGCTCCCGCCACGGCCCGGCCCCGGCAGCGCAGGTTCGTGGGCAGGGTCTATTTATAGATCCCTCCGAGCAGAGCAATCATTTCCCTGGAGTGAGAGCAACAGGAAATGCCAAACGCACCGAGGATGAGATCTGCTCCCCCAGCCCTGTGCTGAGCCTGGCCACGCTCATGGCCTGGTTTTAGCAGCTTTCCCTGGGGACACAGCAGCCTGGCAGGGCCACGTGGGCAGGAGGGAACGCTGGGCACCTGGCCTGGGACGAGGGCTCGTGGTGCCCACCGTCCCCATGGTCTGTGACTGCACTGCCCTGCTCCAAACCCCATTCTGCCATGGCAATGGTCCCCCTGCTGCTGTTCTCAGCGTAGGGCTGGCCCTACAGCACCCCACACGGGGCAGAGACCTGGCAGGGGCCAGGGCAGGTGTCCAGCTCGAGTCACACAGAGTTCACAGAGTTCACAGAATTCCCAGAATTCCCAGAATCCCTGGGCTGGAAGAGACCTTCCAGATTATTGAGTCCAACCCAGCCCCAACACCTCAACCAAACCCTGGCCCCCAGTGCCACATCCAGGCTTGTTTTAAACACCCCCAGGGATGGTGACTCCCCCACCTCCCCGGGCAGCCATTCCACAACTTTATCACTCTTTCCAAGAAAAACTTTTTCCTGATATCCAACCTGTATTTCCCTTGGGGCAGCTTGAGGCTGTGTCCATCAGGAGTGAACCCTCAGCAGTGCCAACAGCAGGACTCAGGGTGATGTCTGGACCCAGGGTGATGTCTGGAATCAGAGGTGATGTCTGGACACAGGGTGATGTCTGGACTCAGAGGTGATGTCTGGACTCAGAGGTGATGTCTGGACTCAGGGTGATGTCTGGACCCAGGGTGATGTCTGGACTCAGAGGTGATGTCTGGACTCAGGGTGATGTCTGGCTCCCAGGGCTCCTGTGCTGTTTTGGGACTTGACAAAGACACATGGGCAGCCCTGAACCAGCTGTATCCTCCAGAGCCCCTGGCATCAGCCCATCCACACCTCTCCATCCAGGGAATCTTCTCCTCTCCCTGCTCATCCCCAGATGCATCCAGTATTTCCAGCAACCCCCTTCCAGGAGGGCTGCTGCCAAAGGGAACTCTCCTTGTCTTCAGATTTTGTTGATCTCTGTGGGGAGCCTGGCCTGTAGGAGACACCTGCAAAGGCTCATCCCCACCTGTTCCACTGTGCCCAGGAACTGTTGTGGTTCCCCCAACAGAAGGGATACTCTTGGCTGTGATGCCTCAGGTTTAGATTTTCTGTTTTTCAGGTTCTGTGCTGCTTTAGTGTGTGGGGCTGGGTTCACACTCGGGGATGCTGAGCTCTCTGCACAGAGCAGGGAGACAAAACAATTCCTGCTCCAGCTGGGGACCAAGGACAAATGATCCAAACCTCAGGCCCAAGAGCACAAACAACGTGGGCTGGAGAGAGAAAAACAAGCAGGATGGGACTGCCTGGGCTAAAGCTGGAATGGGACAATGAACTCCAAGGTGCAAACGGAGCAGAACTGATCCCAGTGAGAGCCCCCGGGAGCGGCCGTGCATTTTGGGGCCATTTTGGGTCACCTTGGGTGCAGCCCTGGCTGGGCTCTGGTGCTGCCCAAGGTGGCTCCATGGAGGAGATCCTTTCAATAAATCCCTGCTTTATTCTTTAGCTCAGTCCAGTCTCTGCTCTAGGTCAGCCTTCCCACGGCATCACTGGGGATGGAGAGCTGCACCTCCCTCTGGACAGATGCCCCCACAAGGACAAATCCCTTCCACAATCCCCCTGCAGGCTGGGAAAGGGGGAGCTGCAGGGAGGTGGCCCCTGCTGGGCTGACAAAGCGGGGTCACTCTGCCTTGGCAGATGCCAGCAGGGACACGGCAGGGTGACACTGGGTGCAGACAGCCCCCATGGAGCCCCATCTCTGCTGGGACAAGGCTCGTGGAGCTCTCATTCAGCACCAGGTGGGTGCTTTGGGACGGGCTGGCGGCCGGTGTGGGGTTACAGCCTGCAGAAAAGGGGGTCAGGGCAGAGCCTGGGGCACGAGGGACCGGGGGTTGTCCCACATCACCAGCGGCCCCCTTGGCGAGCCGTGGTGCCTTTGCCACCCGCACATCCCCAGGGGCTGCCCGCGGAGCAGCATCGCTGGCAGCGGCAGCGCGGCCTCGAGAGGGAAGCGCTGGAGATGGAGAGAGGGGAGAGGAGAGCAGAGCCCCCGGCTGCTGCCACTTCACGGCTCCGTCTGCACGATACGGCGTTGCCTTGACAACTGCGAAGGGTCTTTTACTGCCTGTCGGCTGCTGAGACAGGAACGGGGATAGGGAGGGGGGAGAGCGTTAGCTCCCCACTCCTCCAAGTGCTTTGCACCCTCTGAGAGGCGTCCCGCGTGTGAGGACACCGGGATATCCCTGTCCCCAGCTCCTCTGGGCGAGGACTGGCCTGGACAGGGAGCCCAGGGGCTGCAGGTGGGCCAGCACTGCCGAGGAACCCCCAGCGAGGAGTGGGCTCCCGGTCCCCCCCTCGCTTGCCTTGCCGTGACCTTGGCATCCATCAGGAGCTTTGGGCACCTGGTGGCGTGGTGTGGCCTGAGACCAGCTGGGCTTGTCAGCTTGGTCAGTCAGTCTGCCGGGCAATTCGGGCTGTGTGTCACCTCATGACAGCCCAGAGCTGGGAGCGGCCCTGCCTCAGCTCTCCACACACAGCACAGCCTCTTCCCAGCCCCAGGATGGGCTGCCCTGCTGGGCTGGCTCCACACCCAGCATCTCATGGCACAGAGGAAGGAAAACATTTGGTCCTGCTGGGCCAACAAAATGCACACTCGTGGGGGTTGTCCCTTATCTGTGGGCAGTGTGATTGATACCTGTGGTCCTGCAGGCACGGGTGGCACTGCCCATGCCACCTTCCTGGCCCGACAGGCTGGGCCAGACCCTCAGGATGTCCCAAAAGAGACACAGAGCTGCTGCCTGGAATTGCTGCTGAGCTCACAGCCACTGAGTGAGGAGTCTGTGGCCCCTCCTGAGCCCTCAGGCACGGAGGGGATGGCACAGGGAGCCAAAGGGCCTGCAGAAGGACCAGAGGCTGCTGGAGATGGGATCACCTTGCCTGATTTCAAGCAGCTCAGCGGGAACGACATGTCCACACCAGAGGGTCAGCAGCAATAAACAGCTGCTGGTAGAACAGACTCATCTGACCTACTTTGGCCAGCCGTGGGCTCAAGGACACCCCAGAGTCACCCCCTGCCGCTGTCTAGACAAGCAGTGCCCGTCTGAGCGCTGAGCCCCGCCGGGCTGGCCTGCCCCAGGCTGGGGAGGAGGGCCCGGGCCCAGGGCTGGGGACAGGCAGCCCTTGGTGTGCCATGGCTGCACAGACAGACAGAGCCGCGGGGACAGCGGCTGAGAGCAGCCAGGGCTGGGGACAGGCAGCCCTTGGTGTGCCATGGCTGCACAGACAGACAGAGCCGCGGGGACAGCGGCTGAGAGCAGCCAGGGCTGGGGACAGGCAGCCCTCGGTGTGCCATGGCTGCACAGACAGACAGAGCCGCGGGGACAGCGGCTGAGAGCAGCCAGGGCTGGGGACAGGCAGCCCTCGGTGTGCCATGGCTGCACAGACAGACAGAGCCGCGGGGACAGCGGCGAGACGGCCCTGAAAGCAGCAGGGCTGGGGACAGGCTGGGGACAGGCCTTGCTCTGGCAATGTCACCGCCCGAGGTTTGCAGGGGGGGTGGGGGCAGCGTCCCCCTGGTGTGAGCAGGAGCCACGTTCATGGTGTTGACAATGTTCGTGTTCCAGCTGGTGGCCTGAGTGCCCCGGGGCTCTCAGCAGCTCGCCATGGTCTGGGTGAGCTGTCTGACACCAGAGCATCCCGCTCTGGAGCCCGGCTGTGCCGCCACAGCCCTCCTGCTCCAGCCCTGCCCCGATGCACGGGGGCACCAGCACTGCCCCCACCAGCCTGGTGGCACCAGGTCACACGAGGAGACCCAGGAATGTGGTGTGCTCATCCTGGAGCAGGGCAGAGCTCAGGGATCTGCAGCTCCTCCCGAGGGCAGCTCCCATCTCTGCTCTGGGACAGGGACAGCACCAAGGAAGGGCTGGAGCTGGGCCAGGGCAGGGCAGGCTGGAGAGCAGGGAAAGGTTCTTCCCCAGAGGGTGCTGGCACTGCCCAGGCTCCCCAGGGAATGGGCACGGCCCCGAGGCTGCCAGAGCTTCCCCAGCTCCCAGGGATGCCCAGGGTGGGGTTGTTGGGGGGTCTGGGCAGGGCCAGGGGCTGGACTGGGTGATCCTTGGGGGTCCCTTCCAGCCCAGGGTGTTCTGTGGTTCTGTGGTTCCACATTGTGAGCTCATTCACAGCCTGTGGGGTTTTCTGACAAGGACAGGAATCCCCTGGCACCCCAGCCTGGCTGCGAGGCCCAGAGTGACCAGGGACTGCAGGTCTGCAGTCCAGCCACAGCCAGCAGTCCTGACCCTCTAACAGCTTTAGGGGGGCTGTTCAGCCCAGGGCAGTGGGACAGACCCACTCATGTCTCAGGATCTTTCCCTGGAGAAAGCTCTTGTGAGCAAACAGCTTTTCCAGAAGGATTCCTGTCTCTAAACAGCGTGGGGACAAGCACAGCTCTTTCTGAAACCATTACCCTGAGCAAAGAGGAGTTTCTGCTCTGTAGGGTCAGTGCACTGGTAAGATGCACCAAGCTGGCCTCAAGCACAGCATTGCTCTGAGGATCCAGGAGCCCTGGGATGCTCCGTGCCTGGAGGCAGATCCACGTGGCCCCAGCTGATCCCTGAGCTTCCCCAGGCAGCTGGCATCCTCTAGGCCACGTCTGGAAGGTGCTGAAATCCAGCTGCAGGCTGGAGAAGGCATGGAACAGATCCCCCCTTGCCCACACAGCCCCTGGGTGCAGCAGGGCTCTCTGCAGGTGCTGGGCACAGGGGTTAAAGCTGAGCCACAGTGTGACAAAGCAGCGGGCTCCTGGTGGCTCCGTGGGTGCTGGCAGCTCTCCAGCTGTGTGGCCACCTGTGGCAGCTGCTGCTTTCTCCAGAAGCTGCTGCTATTGCTTTTAAATTGATGATGCAATTGGGCCTTATTTAAAGCAACAGCTCTTTCCCTTCCAATTTTGCTCGGTGATGAATATTGGCTCTCCTTCTTCCCCTCTCTTTCCCTACCTCTTCACCTGGACTCTGAAATGCCCAGGGATGCGTGTGGAATGACTTTCTACCCATTGTCAGGCACTTACAGTATCCCATAAATAATCTACCACTTGTTTGGTCTAAATGTAATTAAGATCCTCACTCCACGCTTGGCGACACTGACCGGCCCTAGCGCCGGTGATTTATGGGGCTGCATTGTTTGGGGCTTTAATTGCAGCTGCAGCCTGGCCCTCCCCTGACAGCTTCTCCCAGGAATGATATGTTTACGCTGCAGAGGAGTTTGGGGTGATAACTGTATAAAGCAGTTTGATAACGAAGACCACACTCCTCACACGGAAACCTGTTGAAGGTGTTGCTGTAGGAGGCGTTTTTCTGAGAGCAGGGCAGGGAGTTCCCCAGAGAGAATCAGCTCCTTCCCAGGCACAGAATATTTGCAGGCTGCCTGCGATTCTACTGCTTGTTACGGGAAATTATGTGAGAGCTGCGTTTTCCTTCAAATAATTTAACTCTGTGGATCCTGTGGGTATTTAGCGTGGGCTGTGTGCTGGGCACAGGGTGATCAGTCACGTTAAATCACATGGCCGTGCTGCCGGGGCGGATTGGAGAGCGCTCTGCTTCTTGCTGTGCATATTCATGAAGGGGAATCAGGAATTCTGCCCTCCTGGGCAGGGGGTGAGCGCAACTCCGCTGTTCCTTGTGCCACGGAGCCAGCATGGCACCATCCTTCAGGTGCTGGGCACACCTGAGGTGACTCCCTGCCACTCCCTGTCTGGCTCCTGCAGCTGGCGCAGAGCCCATCCCTCCATCCCTCCCCATCCACACCAGGCAGCTCAATCTGCCCGACTGCAGCAGCTCCGGGTGTTCCTGGGCTGTCCTCCTGCCCGCTGCCCTCTCAGCACCTCCTGCCGCCCCTGGGGCTCTCCCGGTCCCCACGGGCGGGTTCCGGGCGGGGGCAGCCGCGGCCGCTCCTCTGCTGGGCTCTTCTCCTCTCGGCGGGGCTGCTGCAGAGCCAGCCAGCCTCTCCCAGCCCTCCCAGATGAGCAGGATTAAACCCCTGCCTTATTCCATGAGCAAGGGCATGAGGGATGGAAGGGGGGTCCTTATCTCGTTCTTACCTGCGGTGCAGCCGCTCGTCTCCGGCTGAGGAGGGGAGGTGGCGCAGCCCCTGCTGCTGGGACTCGTGTCCCTGCAGAGCCCGACAATGGCCCCGCGGGCAGGAACGCGGCCCTCCCTCCCCACCCCGGCTGCTCTTCAAGCCCTGAGACCCCCGGCTGCAGCAGACAGCGAGGGGCAGCCCCAGCAGCCCGGCTCCTGCTCTGTTACAGGGCTGCAGGCAGATGTGCTGCAAAGCAGCTGCAAACCACGGCACACACAGCTCTGGCCCTGCTCTCTCTGACAGACAGACAGGACCATAAAATCCCAGACACGAAGGGACCTTAAAGCTCATCCAGAGCCCCCCTGCCACGGACAGGGACACCTTCCACTGCCCCAGGCTGCTCCAGTGTTGGAAACACTTAGAGTGGATATTAATTAAGAAATAGTTGGCTTCTGATTGTAATAGCATGAATTATAACATCTGTATTATCTCACCCTTCACATGAGACTAAAAATAAAATAAAAGTTTTTAAAACATCTTTCAGTTATCCCATCTCTGGGTCAGAAAAGGGCTTAATCCAACACTCCAGGCCCTGCCCAGCCTGGCCTGGGACACTTCCAGGGATCCAGGGGCAGCCACAGCTGCTCTGGGCACCTGTGCTAGGCCTCTCCACCCTCTGAGTAAAGTATAACCATGATTCCTTGTGATTCCAAGCTCCAGAGGGACTGGTTGCTCCAGAAGTTTCTCCAGGTTATGGCCTTTGATCTCCGTCTCTCAGCGGGACCCTCCCACAGCCAGGGCACTGCGAGGGCTGCAGCACCACATGCTCAGCTGTCCTCAGCTACCAGAGCCCTCTGGGGCTGGGAAGGGATCTCTGGATGCAAACAATTCCCAAAGGCTCGGGGCACTGGTGTCGTGCATCTTCTCATGAGAAAAGGAGCATTATCAAAAAAAAGACTGGGTGCCAGGGTTTAGTTAAGGTGTTTAGGGCATGGGTTGGACTTGAAGGTCTCTTCCAACCCAGTCATTCTGTGATTGTGTGATTCTTCAGGGTGTCAGCAGAGCTGGCAGTGCCCCTGCTGTGGTACTGTTTGGCGCTGCTCAGCTGGAAATGAGAGTGCCCTCATCACTCCCACAGCTCCTGAAAGGTGGCTGTGCTCAGCTGGGGCTGGGCTCTGCCTCCAGGCACTGCCACAACCAGAGGACACAGCCTCAACTGCCCCAAGGGAAATACAGGTTGGATATTGGGAAAAAGATTTTCACAGAAAGAGTGATAAAGTTGTGGAATGGCTGCCCGGGGAGGTGGGGGAGTCACCATCCCTGGGGGTGTTTAAAACAAGCCTGGATGTGGCACTGGGGGTCAGGGTTTGGTTGAGGTGTTGGGGCTGGGCTGGACTCGATGATCTGGAAGGTCTCTTCCAACCCAGGGATTCTGGGAATTCTGTGAATTCTGTGATTCTGGGAATTCTGTGGATTCTGTTGATTCTGTGAATTCTGTGAAATGCTGCAGCCCATCCCCAGTGCTCCTGGGTTACCCCAAGGGCTGCCCCTCCACCCATCCATCTGCAGGGTTCTTCCATCCAACTGGTTTCCAACTGAAATCAAAGCAAGACTGATGGAAGCCCTTTTCCTCCCTTTCCAGCCTCTTGGCCTTCACCTGGCCCTTCACCCTGTTTGAGCTGGGCTCATTCAGGGTTATTTGGCCCCTGCAGGGCCCTTGGTCAGTCCCAGAGCACCCTCAGTGTGGCCACTGTGCCAAAACCACCGAGCTCACTGTGCAGAGCCCTGCACAGGATTTTGGGATAAATGTTGAGACCTCCTGGCAAAGCCTGCTCGGATTTCCTGATGGAAGCACTGGACAAGGACTGGAATAGAACCATGAAATCATTAAGACTGGAAAAGACCTCTAAGACTGAGTCAAGCATCAACACAACACTGATGTGTTCATCGCTGAACCGTGTCCTCCAGTCCACACCCACCTTCTGAACATTTCCAGGGATGCCGAATCCCCCCTGCCCCAGGCAGCCTGGAGGAGTGAACATTTGAGATGGAGCAGTGTCCCCAGCAGGGAATGGTGCTCT
>VZRH01007748.1:1258280-1311098 GCA_013397555.1 Urocynchramus pylzowi | reverse complement strand
CACGGCCGGCCCTTTTCCCGGGAGCGCCGCACCTGCCCCGGCCGGCAGCCCGGGCCGGATCCCGGCCCGCTGGGCTCCTTTCCTCCCCGGCAGGGCTGCGCCTCGCCCTTGTTGCTGGTAGGGCAGCGCCGCGTTTTGGCATCAGCGGAGACGTGACGGGAGCGGCGGTGTCCGGCAGCCAGAACCAAAATTAACGTGCTCCGTCCACTGTAGCCGCAGAGGCAAAGCAGCGCGACGCGGTTGCTTGTACGTATTCCTCCTTCCCCACGCAGCTACTCGGTGCTCCTGCTTGGTGTTCAGCACTTAGGAGGCTGTCAGGAAGCTTGGAGGCAGTTCGTGGTGGCTTGGCAGAGCTTTTGTTACAAAGCTGGATAAAAATCCCTGCATTCTTCACGTAGCTCGCTGAAAACAGTCATTTTTCGTAGGAGTAGGTATAAAGTCTAGCTGTTGCTTGAAATCTGTAAGAAATTCAAATGCATTTCAATACATACTGCACAGTATTTGAAGATACTTTCTATGTTAGGTTAATGGCAATGAACAATTCTTCCTAAACTAAAAAGAAACAGAGACACGTCATCTTGACAGGTGTACAATGTCATTGGGTATTGTCAAGCAGTGTTAACTCTGCTTTTCCTGAAAGATGTGCATTGACAAAAATGTAGAGAACGTGTAGTTCTCATAACAGTAAGAATGCCTTGGATTATTGCATTATGTCCAGTGTTCATTGTATATTCCCCCTTTAAAAAGGCAGATAGAACTCATTATTTGGACATTGGAATTTTTATGTCATTTCAGGGTTTTGTTTATGTTAGTAGAAATTAATGGCTTATGTAAGGTAAGTCGGTCTTACTGCTTCCATCCTTAAAAAATTGTACATTCATTAAGGAAATATTATCTTTGTTATCAAAGAATAGCAGTGTTACAAACCATTATTTTAAATATAGATTCTTAGTTCATCAATAGCATGCCCACAGCACACTGCAGTATAATTATAGATGACAAAACAATGCAGTTTCTGTTTAGTAACATGACTGTGTTTGCTCTATTCCAACCTTGTTTTAAGATTGTGACAAGCTAAAATACGACTTTACATGCTTAACAAAATTGCCATGGTTTTGCTTCTTGTAGACCAGTCTGGACAAGGATGCATTTTTGTAGCCCTTTGCTTGCTAATTTTTAACTGGTGCGTGAAGGCTCTTTTTAACCCTGAGAAGCCATGCTGTCGAATCCTTCCATTTGATTAAGGGCATCTGCTGAACAGCAAGCTTTCCTCTTAAAATTAGATGAACATAGATGATGTTAGAATAATTGTTCTGGACTGATGATTCTCACAGTAAAAATAGCATATGGAGACTTTTCAGCAGATTTGGTGCAGCTGTTCCATACCACTTCATTATTGCTTCCTGCACATAAAGATTTTCCAGTGCTCAAATGTAAGCAGACAATACAAGGTAAGAAATACCAGCACAAGTTGTTGTGCTGTTGTAACACCAGTAATCTGCTAATAGGAACAATATAGTTTGTCCTAAGGTGTTTTGTGCATATTTAGTGATAACTGAGATGGTGCACACCAACACTTGTGGAATCACTCATGCCAGTGCAATGCAAAATTCAAGCTCTAGTTTGCTCGGTTGTTAAGCTGAATTATTTTCTCAGCCAGAACATTACAGAAATTGAGGCAAAGCTATGTGATGAAGCTGCCCATTTTATTAGGCATAAATGACAGGAAAAGTTCTCATCCTTGATTTTTTTCCATAGATACTTCAGAACTCTGAATTTAATTCTTTAGAAAAAAAGACCTCTTTTTAGAAAAAAAGTCCTTGGAAAAGCAGAATGCTTTAATAAAATGCAAAAAGCTCATCATTGGTTTCAAATAGGCAAATCAACATGGTATCTTTCTTTAGCAAGTATACAGCAAAAACCAGAAAATGCTACCTGAAAGCCTCTCTCAGCATACCTTGCGTTCTGCTCTTTGCCTTTACCTTCCCACACTCCTACATTGTATAAAAGGGCGTTTTAAGAATTCCTGGGAGAATAAAGTTGAATTAATTCAGGTTAAAGAGCTGTGAGAAGGCATATAGCTCCCATCAAGACTGGCATGACTACAGCCTGATCTATTAAAAGAGTGGAAATACTTTTGCACTCTCTTAATTTGACAGCGTTCCCATGGGGAAGGAAGGCTGGGGGGAGGACATGGTACAGGCCTGGATAAACAGGTTCTGTAGATATGGGGGAGAGGTTGTGTGGTGTTGATATCAGGAAAGGGGAGGGGGCAGGGAGGTAGAGGTTGCTTAGTCTGTTTCAAGATAACCAGGTCCTGAGGTCTTGTAAGGTTCTTTTGGTAACTACCCAATGTCTTAACTTCTATCTAGACAACAAGCAGAAACTGCTATCTTCAGCTGTGTTTTCAGCCAGGTAGCCCTTCTTGTATCATGTAACCTGTAGTACTCTCCAAGTTCCTCTTTTAAGGTGAAGTTTTATTGCATTAATCTAATCTGAAAGTTAGAAGAATTATGATAATGCCATCAACAGCCTCTGTGTGTTACAGTAAAGGCCTGCAATGATCATAAAAAGCAAATTCAATTACTGCTATAATGTTCATAGCTGATAACACCTTTGGAAATAGAGGCAAAGGCTAATGACTACTGGGAAGCATGCTCTTTCAAAAGTGTTAGCTATTACTTCTAGTGTCTCTATTGACCAAATCATAGGCATAGGCTGTTGGATGTCATCAGCCTTCTGTGATTCTGTCTGTAACAGGAAGGTACCAATATGCTGTACTACTCTTCTTTAGGGAAAGAAGTAATTCTTCACTCACCCATTACAGTCACTTGAAAAAAGTATATTGTGTGTGTGATACAGTATAGAATCATTTATGGCATACAAGAGTATAGCTGTTGTAATCAAACATCAAAAACATACGAACATCTGAAATACATTTATCTCTGCAAAGTGATGAATGCCTTAACAGAGTAAGGTCTAGAGCCAAACTAAAAATCTCAAGGACCAATTACATGAAAATTCTGTGCTGTGTTTGACAACAAAAACATATTTTCCTTGACATTAAAGCAAACTGACAGGTAACTTTGCAAGCAGAAGCTATAGTAGTGTGTCATTCAAAGTAGTAAGCAGATGATGTAGTGTTCAAAAGGGACATGTCCGAGTAATCTGTGTAATCCTCGAAGAGATGATGCCTGTATTTGTCCAGTAGGGTTGTTATGTGATTGCTGAAGAGTGGAAGGATGAAGGTTTTAAGCACACCTTAGTCTGGAAGGATTCAGATTTGTATCTCTTACACTTTAAAAGCTACTTCGAGCTGTACAACAACTGTGAAGAAGGGTGCAGTAAGCCACAATATCAACTCCTGGTAGAACTGGCTCTTCCTCAGTCTGGAATAAAGGAGCCAGAAGAGATACCTTTGTGATTCATCCTCTTACACAAGAGTAGGAAGAGCTACATTCTCGTTGTTCCTGTGGTTGTGTATTAATTATGCAGTCATTAAGCTGGGGAGAAAGGACAACACTAAGTGAAACACAAGTTGTTTTTTTCCAGTTATGACCTAAATCTTGTACATGTCAGCTTTCTTGATAAGGTGTGTATTTCATATATCTTAAGTCACTGTTACAGGACACTGTTACATGGATAGGATAGAGGGGACTAAATTCTGCTTGATAAAATACTAAGCATTTTATGTAATTCTCAGTAGTTAGGGAGGGCAGGGGGACCTCTGTGTTGGACTTCACCTTATCTTCCTGACAGAGAGTTAAGCTCTGAAAATATGTGAATCAATGCATAGTAGAGTGTATTACAGCTGTGTTCAAGATTATCATAGAATTATTGCCTATGAGATTGCACTTTTGAGTAGATAAATTCCATGGGTTTGCAATGGCTGTACATGCAGTTTCTTTAAGTTCTAGGCAGACATTTTTCTAGTAAAGATAGCCTTCTAGCAAGAAGAAAAGGTATGTCTGTCTAGAGAGGGTGGTGCTTCTGCTGTGCTCTTGAAATCTCTGTGCATTAAAAACAAAGGTTAGTTGAGTTTCATTTCTCACTGTCCAATAGGAGACGAAAATGAAGTCTCAGGTATGTCACTTTTATTACAGCATGGTTGAGAAAGGTAGAAAATGGTTAGAAGGAAGAAAACAAAAACAATCTGTCAAGGCGTAGAAAAGAAAAAAGTACTAACAGTTACAGAGAGAAAACTAAATTGAGGTACTACATTGTAAACATAAAATTTGTCTTCTTTATCATCTTCATAACAGCACTTAAAATTAAAAGGGGGGGGTAACACTATTTACAGAACATATTTGAATCTTGTATTTTGAAGGTATGTTTTGCCTCTGAGCTCATAACATTCCTATGCCGTATTTATAAACACTTGCATTGTTTTAGTGCGTTTTACAGGTGGATTATCAGTAATTAATGCTCTTCTTAGGTCAATAAAAGAAGCCAACTAATTTTTTGAAACACACCATGCAGTGTTGTCCCAGTGTTTCTAGCCCCATGGCTTCAGTTAGTGTGCTAGGATATGATACTTCTCCATTTCTGCAGTCACAAAATTATTACCTTAGCTGTGTAGCTCTGTGCTCATGTAGGGAGGAATTTCAAGTGGCTTCTGGCCTGTCCCTTTTGGTAGCCAGCCCACGCCCCCCATTGCAAAGAGGGAGTAGCAGTGAGTGTGTGTTACTGTAAATGCTGCCCAGATCTGTGGGGCAATGAACAGACCATTGCTAAATATAGTACCTGCCAGTGGCAGTCCAGCTAATGCACCTACAAGTTTAAAAAATTACAGTATTATCATATCTGGAAATTAAGAATAAAAATTGAGAGACCATTATTTCAGACATGTTTGTGGTTTTTTACCTTCTGTTTGTTTTGAACTACATGCCTAAGTTTAAAACTGTCCAGGATAACATTCTGCATTTTAATTGATACAGTCATCTCAACTACAGTAGTGCCCTCAGCAGCTTTTTAAAATTTGCTGCCTGTAGCTAAAAATACAGTGTTGAAAGACATACTTTATGTGCAAGATACATAACCATATTTTTACTTTTCACCATAGTGAGAAGTGTTTTCACCTAAACAATAGGATTAAAAAAATAAAAATAAATAGTTCATATCTGGGAAATTTGCAGTTTTATTTTGGCCACCAGAGTGGCAAAGAGCTGACAGCTAAAGAAACAGGTGAGTTTTGTTTTTCAGGTGCATCATGTTTTGGTAAAATACCAGAGTGTATTGGTTACTGTGAAATATGAATGTTTTCAATCTTAACTTTGTAAATAGATTTAAATTAGCAATTCTTCTCAATTACGACTAAAACAGAATTTAAAATGCAGCTGAAACATTAATTTAACTTTCCAATGTAACACGTGAAATGCGAATGCATACGTATATTGACTTACACTGTGGGATTGCTAGTGTTGTGTTGCATATGGTTCTTAATGTTCAGTACTTACAGGGCAGCACTTCTTACAAAAGGAGCATATATTTAACTGGACAGAAAACATCTAAACAAATTATAAGAAAACTTCAGCCTTTTTTAAAACTGCAGTAATGAGCAAGAAACATTTGTATTGCTTGGCCTTCTAAGAAAATGTAATTAATCAGTCTGAAAAGGCCAGAGGGTTTGTTTTTTTTTTTTTACTAGAAGTCTTCTTTTTCTATCTGCTGAAAATGCTTTATATTTTCCAAGTCTTTATTAAATGTGAATCCATGTTTTAATGGTGAAGAGAAGTATGTGGAGCTACAAAGCTGTGAGAAAAGAAAGGGACTAAGCAGTACGAGTGTTGAAAGCTTCTGGAGATGAGACAGAGTTGCTCAACAGTGTTCATCTGAAGCAAAGGACAGAGCAGTGCTACAGTGGTTGTTGATTGCCCACACAAAGAGCATTGTGCTTCCATGCTGTAGTATTCTCAGAGGCTCTTTTTTAATCTGTCCATTGCTATTCATGCCTTTTCTCTAAAAGGAAACAAGTGTTCAGTTTCTTAATATTTTCTAATGTTCCTTTTTCACTTTAGAAAGCCTAAACTCTGTTTTGATTGTGGATGACTCATTGTCTCTCATTTGTTCCTCCTACCCACAGTCTTTCTGTTAAGTGTGGAAGATTTTTCCTGGAATATAGTAGCCTCATATATTTGAATTAACATATGCTCTGGAACCCATTTCACTGTTTCCTACTCTTCAGAAGTTTGTAGTCAAATACTTCAAGTTGCTTGGATGAAAGACATTATAAAAGTGCAGAGAATTATTGCTTAAGCACTCAGATAAATTCAGAATTTGCTTATAGAAACAGGAAGCATCCCAAATCTCATGCCGACTTTGTTGGAATTTGCAGGCTGGTGCATTTTAAGTCCCTATTTGACTGTCACCAGAGCTCAAAGGCCAAATCATAATAATCAGTAAAACATGACTCTTGGGCTCAGAGCCAAAAGATGAACATTACTGGGTTGTGTGCTTATCTAGGAGGTCTGGCTCGTTTTGAGCTGCAGTCACTTTATACAAGATGGTATCATCCTATATAGCTAATGCTGGATCTGATTATTGTTTAGAACAAATTGCTTTATCCTAGTAAGTCACTGTTACAAGTTCATAAGCACAATAAAGGAGAGGATTCACTTGCTTTGTGGTATTCCACTTGAATCTCCAGAAGTTCACTTTAGTCTCATAGTTTTTGCATGGCATTTGCCTGCTCTGTACAGATGTGTTCTACACCTCTTGGATGTCTGGAGTGGCCATTGCAAACTGTTGAGCCATCAGCTGCATCTCACTGTAAACATACAGAAATGTTTTCTGTTAACCACTTTTGCTTTTGGCATAGTTTGAACAACAACTTGGGTCCAGAGTTTCAACAAGAACAAAATGACTCTGTTGAAGGTAATGCACTCATTCCCTAGCTTTGATTTTCAGAAATGTGTTAATATTTTACATTCATCTAGCCATTGTGTTGGCCAGACCACAGAGTAGAGGTGCAGGGGAGTTATCCAAAAAGTTCTCTGTGGTGTAGAGGCAAAATACATGCAAAAATCACTGCAGCTAAATTTGCAGTGTCAGGAAATTTCGCTTTACACTGCTGGCCATTCTCAAATTCTTCATTGTTTTTTTACTATTCTTAGTGTGAAATGTTTTGTGATTGGTCTCAGATTATGACTGAAATATAGGGAAGGGAAATAAAATGCATTTCTTGTAGATTCAAATTACTTCTGACAGATCCATTCATGTGAGTCTAGATATTCCTGTTTGTTTAGAACATGAGACGTTTCCAATATTTGAGAACTTTTCTTATAATTTGTAGACGCTTTTAAGGACCCTTCTCTAATAGGCAGCTTTTTATTATGAAAGTTACTGTACAGTTCATAAATAAGGGTGAACACTAAAATGTTAACATGATCTCTTCTGGTATTGTAATTGTTTGAAAATGCATATATGAAAGTTTTATGGACAGTTCTTCACCTTTTAGGTATTTAAATAACTTGTCAAATTGTTAAAGAAAGGTGATTACACTTTGTTGATTGTAGGGGTTTTTTTGTCAGAAGAGGTTGGACAACTGTCTCTGATGTTAGCATGTGCATACCCTACTCATGTCAAATCCTGATAGGACTAAAAAACTGTTACCCTGTCAGCAGAGCAGAGAAATGCAAAAATCAGTTTCCCAGAGAGTATACACTGCTGTTCAATTTTCATAACAATACTGTTTGTAAGTGTATTAGCAAATAAAAACTTGGTCTGACAGCATGCTCAGAAAACAACAGGTTGTGGCAGGAACTATACAGGAAAAAAAGGTACTGTTAATTTTTGTTGATTAAAGGAGGTCAACATGAAAACAGGTATTAAGTAATCTGACTTAGACAGCCTTCCTTCTTCCCACTGTAGAAGGGTCTGCAAAGTTCCTGTTATTTGGGAGGCTGGCAAACCATTTCTCTGGTAGAGGTGGAAGGAAGGCACTGCTTGACCTAAATCTTCCCTACTCTAGAATTTTTCTATTTGGTTTTAAGAAGTCATGACCTAGCCAATTAGATGGCCAATTTTCAGGGCAGAAGGTGGTCTTCCCTTTAGCAAGTCAATTAAAATATACATCCCTACCTTGGTTTTCCTTCCAGGTAGTCTATTTATAGCTATCCATCTGATTTTCATTACTAGAGGCATAATTGATCTTTTGTCCCATTTTGAAGCTTGTACGCACCTGTCTTACAGGTTCATAGCAAAATCAATTATCCCTCTGGCTACAGATACATCCTGGTGCTTCATTAGGAGTTTGTCTGTGTAGGTGGAGTCCTGCCTGTCAGAGTGGCACCAGGTGATGAGCTGAGGAGTCACAGCAGCTTGCATGCTCCTGCTTGTACCTGATGTCACATTGGTGTGGTCACTGACACGGTTTTGAGCAGGTCTGGTAACAAAAAACAAAAACCAATCAACCAAAAAACCCCACTTTGCCTGAGTTCATTTAAAGAAGAGACTGAAATAGAGATTAATTTGAAAACAGTGTGTTTGGACTTTTCTGTTCTCACAAGTCCATAATAGAAGATTGGCAGTGTAGTAAGATAAGTGATTATGTGACTAAAGTGACCACTTTGCATGTAGTATTTATATAACTTTGCTGTAATTCAATTCATCTGACTGATGTGGAGTTCGATTAATTCAGTAAGTTACACTATTTCATTATAAGTTTGTCCTCACAAAAAAAAAAGAAACAAACAAACCAAAACAAAAGCAAAAACAACAACAACAACAAAAAAAACCCCCCCCCCCCCCCAAAAAAAAAAAAAAACAAACCAAAAAAAAAACAAAAACAAAAAAAAAAGAAACAAACAAACCAAAACAAAAGCAAAAACAACAACAACAACAAAAAAAACCCCCCCCCCCCCCCAAAAAAAAAAAAAAACAAACCAAAAAAAAAACAAAAACAAAAAAAAAAGAAACAAACAAACCAAAACAAAAGCAAAAACAACAACAACAACAAAAAAAACCCCCCCCCCCCCCCAAAAAAAAAAAAAAACAAACCAAAAAAAAAACAAAAACAAAAAAAAAAGAAACAAACAAACCAAAACAAAAGCAAAAACAACAACAACAACAAAAAAAACCCCCCCCCCCCCCCAAAAAAAAATATTGTTTTGGCTGTTTGTGATCAAGAGTTTTGTTTTTTGTGAAATCATTAATTCTGTCTGATAATAGGCTTTAGTGGTCTTTGTCCTTTTTGCTGAAAAGAATACCTAAAATCAGCAGTTGTAGATCAGAAGTCCTTGTATGTAGGTAGTATGATGTTATCATGCAAAATTAGTTTATCTCAGATCATAAAAAAATGTATTCTACATTCCCTCATTTTTAAAAATTAAAATACATAAAAACAATTTACAGAATCCTAAACTATTCTGTGACTGTTCAATTGTGAGAGTTCACTAAGTCACTGAGTTTTATTGGTGGTCTGGTTTTTCATCTGTAATTTGTTAGAAATAGTGGAGTTTTATATGCAAATATATATTACCCTTGGTCCAAGTTGTATGGGTTTCTAGCATGCTTTAAGCTACATCATGATGTCATTACCTCTCATTAATGGTCAAATTACCTAAATTTGCTTTTCATATAACCTACTTGTCCTTTTGTGTAAATGATTTAGGTTGTATGTCAGTGTGTGGACCACGAGCAGGTAGAGAAATTTCTCTAGCTTCCTAAATGTGAAGCATTTTTCTTCTCCTCTGGCAAAATTACCCTCTAGAAGCAAACCAGGCTAAAGCTGGCACATCCTTTGCAAAGGCAGTCTGGGTCATGCGCAGAGCACAGCCAAGCAGTGAGACTGAGATTGTATTGACAAGAACAAGATGAATGGCCCCCTGGAGACTATGGGGTTTGTATGCTCGTTTCCACCACCTTTTCATCCTTTTGTACCCCCTTTCAGTTCATATGCAGATTAACTCAAACCAAGTCCACACTAAATACTCTTTTTCACTTTACTTTTGGAAGGTAGGTGGAGGATCTAAATATTTATGAGGCTTTTTTCCTCTGGTTTATGATGCACTCTTGTTGAATGTTGAGGAATTACGTTAATGAATGCATGCCTGCACACACAGACACAGAAACCAGGCAAAAGGAAAGAAAACCACACAAAGCATTGTCAGCTCTAATGTCAGTGCTTACTAAAACAGTTCCCATTAAAAAAAAAAAAAAAAAAAGGAAAGAGATTTAAAATCCATTGCCAGGAGAAAAATAAATTGTATGGCTGAGCACAAAAGAAAGAACAAAGTTTCATCTTTGCTTTCCTCAGCTGTAAATGAAGCTCTTGTTTCAGCTCTGAATAAAATTGAAATAAAACATGTTAATGAGAGCTTGTCTGAAGTCTTAACTGGATTTGTGTTTTCAGTAATAAAAGACCAAGCTTCAGTCCTGTACAAGTTTCCTTTAACACCAGTAGTAATAAACATGATATTTTTTAGTATGATACAAGATGCAGTTAAATATACTTTAATTAGACTTCCAAGTCAGATAATTAAATGACACTGGTTTTGCCATGATCTTGCTGAGTTCAGTACACTTATTCAGGAGACTTAGTTTTTATGAGACAGGATTTTTATGAAAACTGATTTTTTTTTATTAAATAGAATATACTGAGATTACAGCCAGATATGCTAGAATATTAATTTATTTTCAGAATGGTTAGTTCAAAACTGTAACTTAAGGAACATTTTTTCTATAGATGGAAAAAGTAAATGGCATTAAAATACTACTACTAAAATATGGGCATGTGAATTATTCTACATTTACATTGTCAAAAAGAGTTGCCTCTTCAAGTTATGATTATCTCTGCCTTCCTTCTACCCCTTTTTATTCTCCAGTACACACAGCTGTGCCAGACAGGGCTGCAGCTCACACAAGTGGGACAGTAAGTTCTGCACTCAGGCAGCAGAACAAGAGATTTGAAAATGTGCTTTTGTGCTATCATTAAAAAACGTACTGAAGCAATTGCAAAATAGTAGCTCTTCAAGTGGAATAGTATTTCTCTGTCTAGACTCAGTTTTTCATATTAACAATATGTATATCTGAAGTTCATAAAACATCATCCTAATAAATATGTTTATCTTTGTATGGTGTTTTGTGTTCTAGGTATTCATGTAATTAAATCCAATAAAGCCATCTATATTTCATTTGTTCTAAACTTCTTGGTTTTGGTCTTAAAACACTGATTTTGCTATTTTCAGTTACTTTGCCTGTGTTACTCAAGGGTTAAGTGAAACAACTTCATTTAGCAGATCCCAAAACAGTAAAGCTGTATATGACCTAATAAAAAATTAGTATTTAACAATTGAAATTGAATCATTTTTGTTTAAGCTGTTATCTATCCTTTAGTGTAAATCTTCTCCCTCTTGCCTTTTTTTTTCCTATAAGTCTACATAGCCAAATGTGACCACAGATACCATATTAGATATTGCTGAAGTACTTAAACTCCTTGAATGTGAATTTAAAAAAAAAAAAAAAAAAAAAATCTCAGTTTTGTCTGTCAACTGGTGAGATTTCAAATTCACCTGGACTTCTCTATCCTGAGCAAATAGAAGCACTTATGTGTTACTGTAGCCAAACACATTTGCACACCTGTATAATGATGTGCCTCTTTTCCTCTGGGGGTGGAAAGGAAAGGGAAGCAGGACTTCCTTCTATACAGCACGCAGTGGACTGATAGGCGAGTGGAAAAATGCATCAAGCTGGTAAATGTTGGAAGAAAAGAGCATCAGGGAGATGTCATATTTAAATAAACTGGAGANCTCTGGGGGTGGAAAGGAAAGGGAAGCAGGACTTCCTTCTATACAGCACGCAGTGGACTGATAGGCAAGTGGAAAAATGCATCAATGTTGGAAGAAAATGTTGGAAGAAAAGAGCATCAGGGAGATGTCATATTTAAATAAACTGGAGAAGGAGAAGGGGTAGAGGCAGGCATAGCAAAAAGTCTTTATATGGAGGACTGTAAGAAAAAAAGAAAGTTCAAAACATCCTTGGCTTGAGCAAGGGCTTTTGGGGGTTCCCTTTAAGCTGGTAACAGTCCCAAAGAGAGGAAATAAAATATAGCACACCAGCTAAGGTCCTTTTCTTGGGATAAGAAAGGTGGATGAACTATGGGCTTAAGTCAGGGAGCAGACACATCAGAGTCCTGTCAAAGGCTTTCATCTGTAATACCAAGTAAGTACCCACACATACACAAAAAAAAAAAAAAATTGCCAAAGAGGTTGTAGTGCCCAGGAGTGCCATGTTAATGATGAGGAAAGCAATTATCTCTACTTCCTTTTCAAAAGGAAGTGGCACAGAAAAATTTAAGAATGGACAAAGATCATAAGCCTGAGCTAGGCATCATCCACATGTGTCTGCCAGCTGCACCTCCAGCCAGCCTGCTGATGGCAAGGACGAGCTGCCTTCTCCAGGCCCAGAGGTTCCTGTGGAAAGGGGCCCATGTGAGGAGCCAGAAAGTCCAGACCAAGGGAACCTGTGACCTGTGCACTAGCTAGCTCACATTCCTTAAAGAGAATATAGGACATCAACTAGTTACCTGTGCTGAGTGCTTTGTTTCTTCTGCTGAAACCAATCTGCATCCACAGATTTCTAACCTATTAGAACAATCTCTGCTTCCAGAAGTTGGAAACACACAAATTCACCTGTGAAAATACAGCACCAGTGCTTTCAGTGCATTCTTACAGGCAAGACCATGGGCCTACCTAGTAATCTACCTTCAGAGGTTTTGCTTCAGCCATTCCTCACTTTCTTGATCACAGTCCTATAACAGATCCAGACTTTGGGTCTCAATGCAAAATCCTGACTCCTGGAGAAAAGGAGAGGAAAAAAAAAAAAAAAAAGAAAAAAATGGAACTGACTATAAGGACCTAAGTTGTAGCACTATCAGGATTACCAAACAGGTTAAGGCTTCCAGCAATAGAAGCTCCCTTTTATTTGTTTGTACTCTCTCTACATTTTCTACTATTTTTCCTCTGAATTTATTTAAATTCAGAAATCACAAGATACGTAAAGATTAAAAAAAAAAATTTAAAAACTTGCAACTCGCGCTTCTGGAAACTGCAGGTAAGTTCTTTCAATACTCAACTTTTGTGGTGAACACCAAAAATGAGCAATATTCCTTTTTCCTGAGGCTGATTCTGAAGCATTGTCACATTATATCTGAAGGCAGTGGAGTGCAGCCATGTGTTTTCAAGAAATTACTTTCATGAGTCCACCTAATCTTGAGGCTGAGATCTTTCCAAATGGCATCCTGCATAAATTTCCCTTCTTTTTTTTTTTTTTTTTCCTTCCCAGAAAGACATTTCCTACAGCTGAATCACAACATTCTAAATGGAGTCTGCCACCCGCCTAAGCTATGAGAAGTCTAGCTGTCTCCATGCTGGTGTGACAGAGTCATCTCACAGATGGGAGGTGTATCCCCACGGGTGGCACTGAACTGAAAGGAAATCTGAAAAACAATTTTTTTTTGTAAATTTGATGTACAGGATTACAGTATTTGTCTTTGGTGCCTAAACAACTGAATTAGGTGTAGAACACAAAAATTCTGTACTCATGGATGCCTCAAATTCTGCTGAGAGATAGACCTAGAGGTTGTAGCAGACAGAAAGGTACAAGTGCTGAAGCCACAATTACCAAGTGCTTAGAGGTCTAACATACATCCTTGGAGAAGTTTCTCAAATGACAGGTCTACCAAAAAGCCCAACAAAACAGGTTTGCAAATTTTCTCAAGTTGTGGGTTATGCATGCTTTTTTTCTTCTCATATACAGAAGCAATGTTGAAATTCATAGTTTAAATTCATAAGCATAGTTCTATTAGGACTACTCAGCCAATCTAGTTTCCAGAAATATCCTTCAGACACTTAACCTTCATTAATTAATTGATGAGGGAACCTGAGCCCACCTCTAGACACAAAGATTTACTACCTTGGGCACAGAACTCCTGTAGGGCTTAAGTGTCATAGCAGAAAGACTGTGAGATGCTGGTAGAATAAAACAGAGCATCATTCCTTCCTCTTACACAAATCATCTCCAGATTTCTTCACAAATCATCAAGAGGCTTGTGGTTGTTCTTCAGGCAAACAGCTTCCAATATCAACAAGTGCTGACCTAGGAAGGAGGAAAGTGGATTTGGGAGAGTTTTATTCTCCAAGCACAGTATTGTTCTTATCCTGCTTTCTCCTGTCTGAATTTCTCCATGCAGAGGGGAATAGGCAGGAGAAGAGGGTTCTGTTTGACAGCTGCTTTCTTACCTGTTATTTTTGCCAGCAGAATCTTCACTCTTTATAGATACAGAGGGATTATTTCAAATGCAAAAGATGATACAGGCAAAAGTTGCAGACTTATTTGAAGCAGAACAGAGTAAACTGAGGAGCCTATACTGTTATTTCAAGAATAAATATTCTGTTTCAGAACATAATAATTTGCCTCCATTCAATTTCTGACATTTTAAAGCAAGAACCATTGCTAATTTGTTTGTCAAGGATTTCTTTGTCAAAGTGTGAGAATTTTTCTTTTAAAAACTATTGAAAATCAGGAGTTAAATAAATGAAGGAAGTTTACAGAAACCTCAAACATAATTTCTTCCTGAATTTCATTTAGTGTTCCTAAACTGTGTGGAGTGAATTTGTTATCAAGTTTGCAAATATAAATGCTCATAAATTGAGTATTAATTACATGATCTAATTTAGGAGCATTCTAGAAGTTTATTATTGAGTCAGCTATCTTTAGTTTTTTTCATTTGTCAAAAAAAAAATGTGTCAAGGCTGGAAACTAATCAATTAACATTTTGTGATATTTGTCTGAGGAAGATAAAAGGGCTTGTTTTGTTCTTTAAACACTGCCTTAGTCACTTTAGAGTGATTTTTAAGAATAATGTCATCTGAATAAGGGTAATGATCTAGAAAGACACTGAAATGAGACAAAAGAAATTTGAATTTAATGTCAGCTTTTGATACAGATTTTTTTCTGCCTCTCATCTAAACAGTTTAGCAAACAGAAGCTGTGACCATAGTGCTGCTCACCCTGGGCTGGCCGAGTTTATGCTGTTGATATTTCATCCAACACAGTGTGGCAGCTTATCAAACAGTGCCTGGCAAGTCTTTGGGAAAGTGTTAGTTAGCCTTGGGGGAAAACTGTCCCAAGGCTTTTCTGTGCAGCACTGCCACTGGGATGCACTCCCTGGCACTGCTGAATTTCTGTGCACGTGTAATTCCCAAGAGTTAGATCAGACCACGGGGCAGTTCTATCAGTAAGAGCCGCTTTGTGGGGAATAACTATTTTTCCTTTCTTCCTCTCTTTATCTGCTACATCTATTTGGGCCATGATATCACTGACAAAGTAATCTCTCCCTATTATGTGTAAACTATCTATTACAGGCAGATCACAACTTTAATTTGAAATTATTACATAGTATATTAATTAGAGTAGCAACAAAGAGATTGCTGAAATTTAGAAAAGTCTGATAAAAGAAAATCTGACTCCCCACACAAATATATATCTATTTCTGTAAGTGTGAATCTGTCAGTATACTAATATACAGTAGATGCATGTATATATTTTTTTAAATATACTGTGTAAAAGAGTTCTGCGTTACTATATCCCTCTGCCAGCAGAATTGAGATAACAATCTATTACACAGCTTTTTGACAGATATGTTATAGCTAGTTAGATAAGCTTATTCTTGCATTATGAATGGCTCCTCCAAAAACCTGGACATAGCCATATTTTATGACATTTCACTCAAAATTGACAGTATTTCACAGAGAAAACAAAGATAGCTATTCTCAGATAATATATTTAATTATCTTTTAAGATCAAGTTACATACCATATCATTTAAATGACAGCACCAAAAAACCCCACTTAATGAAGGATGAAGTTAAGAATAGAGATGAGGGATAGCACAAGACAAATAGAAACTGTGCCTGGGTCAGGTGTTTTAATGGCTACATCGTGGCAGTGAATTTCCCTCTAACACTGGTAGCTGCACATGAAACAAGAAAAGTAGTTAAGGAAACAGCAGAGGATAACAGCACATGCACAAAGAGGGACCTTGCACAACAGTGCAAGACAAAGGAAACCAACCTCGTAAATTGGAAACCAGGAATTGAGAAACCTAAAAATAATTTTTCATTTCTTCTAATAATCATAGTTCCAAGTAAAATGGGGTTAAATAGCCACAAAATATGCAAAGTAGCTGTCTAATCACACATCAAAATGACAATCTACAAATTCTCCAGGCTTCTTTTGGATTTACTAGCGCCATTAAAAATGTGCATTTAGTATCAGCTGCCAACATTTCCAGGAACAAATATATTAAATAGCTATTACAGCGTGTGGCAGAATTTCCTCACCTGATGGTAAATTATGTGACTTTGCAGACTGATACAGAACCTCCCTCCTTGGTCCAGGGAAAGGAGCAAAATATAAGGGATTGAGCCAAGGACTTATTAAGGCCCTTCAGACCTGTTTAAAGTCAAATTGCAGGAAACATTTAATATAAAATATGCACGGCAACACAACTTTAATTAGACACTCACGTCTCTCAAGATATCAATAAATGTTTCCTTTTTGATAAGTCTGATTTAATAGACTGTAATAATGAATGGGAATGTTTCAGAAACATCATTCAAGGGAGTGAGAGAAATAAACAAGCTCAAACATTCAAAAGTCAACACCAATTAGCAGACCATTCTTTTCAAAAGAAATCTGAATTTCAAGTTTATTTATCTTTAGTCAAACACAATGAAGGCTTTGTTTTTTAGAATAATTGGTTTTGAGACTTGAGAAACAGCTTCTGTGTGCTGGTATCTTCATTCACAGAAGGCTACATTAGCAGCAAAATGTATTGGGTGCTTTAAGTTTTAGCAGTGAATTAAAAAACAAATTTAAAGACAGATCTTCCCATCTTAAGAGGTTTTGTGTCTGTTTGTTCTTTCCTTTGGTATGAAACAGAAACTGAGAGGTCAGAAATGGGATCTTGCCTTATGCAGCTGCCTAGTGACAGCACCATGTTCAGCTTGACCTTGTGAGTTCCCACCTGGGTTTGGCACCTTAGGGACCCTTGAAGCAAGAAATGCACAGCACTTCTTGTTAGCATTTTCAAGCAAAGCAAATTCATAGAAGCACTTGCACTCCCTTTTATCCATCTACACCATGCAAAAGTGGTGCAGATTGCTTAAAGCTCCAAGAACAATACTCCAATATCCCTTCTCATAAAGGTTTGGGCTCCAATTCAGACACAGAGTGTTTGAGTTGTGTTGAATGGTGCTTGCTGGTTGTATTTCAGAGGTGATGACAGAAAGAAAAACTGTCACAAAGACAGACCTGCAGGAAGAAATGAGGACCCACGGTGTCTGTAAGCACAGGACAGGGCTGGGGGGGAAGGTTTGTGTCTGGAGCCAGAAACAGGTGTGAAATAAAGTAGTGACCTTAAATCCCACATCATACCATGACTGTTCTGTGAAGAAGCCCAGGGCTGCAGAATGAGGAGATCTCTTTACTCTAAAATTACTTTCTTACCAGCAAGGAAGAAGGGAATGAGCATTCCTACATGAGTGAAACCTGTGAGAACAGTCACCTGCATCTGTACTGATATTGATTTTCTCAGAATGGTTTCCTGCGTATCAGTGGGCTCAGCTTTCCTGTGTGAAAATAAATGACCTCAGTTATTCTGCTGCCATGGGATGTGAAGCAAATAATAACCTTTGTTCAGGTTCTTGTAATTCAGAAGTAAGAATATTTGAGCATAAATGCAGTAGTGGATTTTTAATGGAGTGAGTTCATGAAACCAGGTAATGTTGTTCTTTAAACTAGAGAGAAGATTCAAGCCCACCTGGCAGCAATTAATAACTTGATTCAGTGATGCCAGGATTTCATCCCTAATTTTCCAAAACAGTGATTAAAATATCCCCTGGAAACGGGCTTTCCTTTAAAAAAAAGTTAAAAAAAAGTAAAAAAAAATATTTTAAATTCCCAAGATTGTATTTGGAAGGTTTTAAAATTGTGTCGCATAAACAGTGTCTGACATGTACAAATAAAAGGAAAGACTTCATCTCTATTATTATGTTCCTGTTACATCATCTATTTAAGCATGCTGAAATAAAAGACCCCAGAATAAGCAGCAGCAGAAATCATACATCTTAAAACACCAGAAAACTTTACAATATCATTAACTGCAAATAAACTAAGTCTCAAAGCATTTTGTATTTTTTCATGACATGCCTTTTTTAAAAAGACATAAAAACATAAAACACTTTTTAAAAAGTTAACAAAGATGCAGCTTTGAACTGGGACATTCAAATATATTATCAAAGAAGATAATTGATTTTTTTATACCTAATGCTATATTACTGATCATACCACATCATAAACACCCTCCATTTTAGCCATGGTTTTGCTGCATTAGGTCAGTGGATGTGCCCACTAGGCTGTCACAGTGTGTTCAGTGGAAAAGGCTGGGTACTACATGATGTCCTAGCAGGTAACTTCTTTTAAATAATTTGTATGTGGTGCTGGACTATAATGGTGCATAATTCCCTCCAATCCACTACAATGCTGAAGTGGCCAATGCATCATAGGGCCTTTGATGATGAAGAGAGATAGTGGAAGAAGGTTGCTCTAACTCAGGTGCTTCTCATTCCTGATCTCTATCCCTCATAGTTATTGGAGGGAAAAGGCTCTGTTGATGGAAAAGTTTTTTGATTGTTGATGGAAAGCTTGTTTTCTCAAAGGTAAATGGAAAAAAAGGAACACGCAGAGAAGACATTCCCCAGCATCAGAATGTACAAAGCTTTCTTCTGCATCTTCCCTTGCCACCACCCCAAACAGGTCAAGTCTTCCAAAATATAAAAACCACTGAGATGACTTTACCACTTCTCAGAGAAAACCTCAGTCTCAGCAAGTGGGAGTTACATATTTTTTTTGTTTGCTGCCAGAAAAACCTAAGTACTCATTGGTATCTGTGATTCACTTAAGGAAATAGAGAGTGAACTGCAACAGAAAGAAAAGAGCAAACTAATGCTGTGGGTGCCAGATCACCTGCAGAAGAAAGCCTTTCCCAAAACAAGGAGGGAAACATTCAGCAGTGCCTGTGGGAATCAGGAGCTATAGAGAGAAGGAAATCACTTAGCAGATAGCTTTGGTGCCTCTCAACATCAGCAGCAGCAAAAATGTAACATGAAAGCAGAAAAATTCAAAGAACTGAAGCAAAGAACAAAATGAACCCAAGAGGAATTCAGAGGGTGGTGGAGAAGGGCACTTGTCGTGGATGGGACAGAGCAGCCACAGTAAGGAGGTGATAAACAGAGTGCCAGAGGCATGACGGCATGTGCTGTGGAAAATAAAGTTTGTAACTGCAGACATTGTAAGAATGCATTCATTCACTGAATACAGTGCAAAGCACACAATGTCTTGAGAGCCAGAGAACTGTTCCTCCCTCAAAAGTTAACCCACTTTTTCTTTGAAAGTTACTTAATTTTTTTGTGTTGGACCATACTCAGCTACACCTGACTGAAACTGTTTCTCATCCTGTTTTGCTTCTGTTGGGCTGACCAGAAAAATTCTGTAACTTTCAATATTATTTTTTTACCTGTGCTAGCAAATCTGTAAATAAAGTTCCTGAGACTGGATACTGCATATAGATTCAGATAGGTCACTAAGAGAAATGGTAACCCTCTATCCTCTGCTACTGCTTTGCTTATTATTATATTAAATTAGATAATTTACTAGATCTAATGTTCTCCCACCTTCAAAGGGCATATTTCCTTCCTTTTCCAATGCTTCTGTTCCTTCTTCTATCCCTGTAAAACACTTCACATCCTCAAGTTCCTTTTTCCCCCCTTACCTTAATCTTCCACTGCTATGCTTACCTTCAAAAATAGATATCCTTAGCTTGAATTTATTACTTCTTCACAGTTCACCTTCCTTCTGCCTCTAAGTTCCAGATGATATCTTCAAAGCCTCTCAGGTGGCTACATCTTCCTAATTTCCTTTCACCTGCTACCCCCACTTCAAACACATAATGCAGACAATTAAATCTACCCAGTTTGCTATTTTTTCCATATGTCTCACAAGTCCTGACTTTCTAAGCTTTCTGCATCATTTCTTTCCTGCCTAATTACCCAGGCTTGTCCTGTGGAGCTGCTCTCCCTGAGCCATTCAGTTGGCTTCCATGTGCCACATGGCACTTTATCCTGCATTAATATCCACCCTTTTCTCGTGGCTGGTACAACCAAGGTGTATATTTTGACACAAACAATGTTATAGTATTTCCACTTTCTATTTTGTTGTGTTGTGCAGACACACAAAGGTTTCAATTAGCCTATAAGCTTGTCAGGGCAAGGATCTTTCTAGCCTAAACTAGAAAGGACCTTTTAAGCACAAATGCAGAGATTTTGGCACCATCTTATTTCCAGAGGCCTTATTTTGTGGAAAGTAGAGCTCAGTGCTTCCTCTCCTCCCCCATCTTCTCTCTGCTGTCTCTCCAATCCATTTGAGTCTCCAGGCATAAACACGATTTCACCAGAGTTGTTTTGCAGCTCTGTAAAATTGCATCAGACCCAAAGAAATGTAGAGGTTTCTGGGGTTACTCTTTCTGCCTGTTACAGTAATACATTCTGCTGGCTGCTGTGTTGTAGCAAACCAAAAATTTAAGTCCATATCTTACCCCAGCTACCTCTACTACAGAGTATAGTCAGTGGAAAAGGAAGGAGTAGAAATTAGGAGAAATATATGCCTCATGTTATCCGTCCACAAATGTTTCTCAACTAAATCTTACAAAATGTTACAAAATTCTCTGTATCACAGACCAGAAGAACAATTAAACTGAGTTGTCAGTCATGTTATGAAATGGCACCTTCACTTTCAGTCTTTCATTCCACTATTGAGTAAAGTCTGTATCTTGTTCTACTGAATACTGAGAGAAGGAATTCAGTGCAGCATCTACATAAGCAAGGATTAGAGCTGTAGTTTGTAATAAACATACTACACAGCATTGCAAAATGAAGGCATAATAACTTAGAACATTTCTTTCAAGGCATACATTACACTTAATCAATTTTTTCTGCCAATATTTTTGCAAAAAGTTGAATTGCTTATTATTGCAGCATCAAATGTGCATCAAATGGAATCCCAATCCCATATTCAGTTTCTCTGGTTTTCCAACAGCATTGCTCCAATATCCCTCCCAATCACATACATTACTCCATAAGAACAGATGGAGTCTATGCACAACTGGCTTTTTTTTCCTATAATGAATTGAAATGAACAGCCAGACAAGACAGAAATTTGCTGAAATTCTGAATTCTTTCTGCAAGTTTAGAGCTTTTGTAAGTTATCTTTTATTGATTATACAACATCCATGCTCACAAGCATCTGTTGGTTGCATATGGGAGTTTAGACAAACTCCTTTTCTTATACTGCTGTGGAAAATAAGACACAACTTGATCAAAAGAGAAGTGCTGCAGCAGCTGTTTGCAGGATGAGCTCTCTGCCCCCCTCTGAACTGGGCCAGAAGCAACCAGTAACAGAGGATGTACCATATCACCAAGAACTCAGGGGCAGATATGATAAAACCAAATTTTCCCATCTGGGCAGAAACAAGGGGAGTTTCAGCTGAGATTCAGCTCTGGCAACTTACAGGAAGATTATGAGCAGTTCATAATAAGCAGAAGTTTTTCTGGCTACTGTTTAGTACGTTTATGCAGATAATCTATCCATTTGGAAAAACTGCAGACAAGGTATATTCAAGGCTCCTGAAACTCATGGATTTATTCCTAATCATTGGAAGACATGCTTATACATCACAGATTTTCATTAACAGAATTTTAGCTTTCAGATTTCGGCCTCCAGCTTCAGCTACTTGTTTCAGTCCATTCAGCTCTGTGAACACTGGAAAAGATGAATAAGTCCTGGCTTATATTCTTTCCTTTTCCTGACTATCAAAAGTTCAAACCCAACCATTAAACATGCAACATTTACTTAATGGCATGCTTTGTTAAGGAGTACTGTTCAGTCCTTTTGAATATGCCAAAAACATAGGAAAACAGCTTAAAAAATTTAGGAAAATTACTCTGACTCATTCAGTTTGTTTCCTTTTTTTTCTACCATGATGAAACACTGAGCCATAGGAATGGATGCCTCCAGGAGGCACTAGGGAATTCTTGTCACCATTAAATATATTGCTACGTTGGTCTATTTTTCCCCCCAGGGTTAGAATTACCAGTCCTTTAAGCTGCTCTCCCTAAAGGTGGAAGGGAGGAACGTGCTAAAGAAATAATAGCAAAGTCAAGAAAATATCTATCACTGAAAAAAAAAAAAATTAAATCCCACTACTCCAAACAGCAGAAAGAAAGACAGCCATTAATTTAAATCAGTCAAAGGGCTGGGTTCACTTGTCTTCACTCTTTCTGGCTTTCTGTCCTGAGTTGAGAGCACATTCCTGCAGTTCAAAACTTGGCACATTTTTTCCTTTCTCATCTATGCTGCCTCCTTCAGATATTTTCTAATTTCTGCTCTTGCCTGAGCCTAGTCCTGGCTTCAAACTTTTTAAGTATCCCATTTTATTTTTTAGAAAGCTTTTCTTATATGAATTTCCAGCCATCTAATCAATTAACACAATGAAGTTCAACTCACATAGACTGGTTTTCAACCAGCACTTAAAGTTTACTATTTCTTTTTCAGACCTGAAATTCAAAAACTTTTTTTTCCAAAAATATCACTTGGTCTAGTAAAAGAGATTTATTTCCTCTCTCTTGAAAGGAGCTATTCTTTTGTGAACACTACCACCAGTGTGCTCTTGGACCCAGATTTTCTGTGTTGCAGCCCTGTGCTATATATTGTGTTTCTCTAATTTACATGGTATATTACTCAAAACCAACACCTTGACTATTAAAAGAATTTTACCAATGATGCTCCACAAATAACTGTACGTAGGAGTTCAGTTTTCTCAATGTTTTGCTAAAATTCGGCAAAGCATTCTGCTTATCAATTGTACAATAATGGTTTCTTTAGGACCAGCCTGATCCAAAAAAGCACATTCAGAGTTTGTATCTAGATTTTAGTTCAAAGGCAAACTCCAAAGCCAGGGTGTACATTTGTATTTTCAAACTCCCCCCAGCACACTGTAGCTCCTACAATGCAGTACAACAGGATTAATGGCTTCATTTCTAGCCAATTTATTTTCTAATTCCATCTGGCTTCGTTTTATACTTTCACAATCCAGTGACTTTATTGACACTGCAAGACAGGAGAAAGTCACACACACAGTGTTGTGTTTGGATGCTGCAATATATTACAGAATTCAGACAGAAATAGAAAATGGCAAAGCATGTGCAAAAGTCATCTCAGAACTTTGCCAAGGCACTCTGGGTTTCTCCTAGGCTGGATAGTATTTTACTCAAACAGTTGCAGAATATGCATCAGAATTTTTTTGTTTCAAATAGTGAACATGGTCTGCTTAAAATAATGTTCCTATTTCAATATAAACAAAGAACAGTCTCTATACCTTCTACGTTTAATCCATTGTAACATGTAAAGGGGATGGAGAGAGATGGGAGGAAATTTGCTCAGCTTCTGTTTCTTGACTTCCAAGATCTTCCAAGGTCCTTTACAAATAAATGAGGAAAAAAAAAAGTCTTTGTATGTAGAATCTGCTGGGTGCTAATTTGACATGGCAATGAGATGAAAGTTGGATTCATGCTAGTTTCAACATCAGAGGATTGGAATGCAGCCTACTTAGCACAGAAGTCAAACAATTCACTGGCAATAGATTGCTTTCCACTTCTAGATCTGCTAAATAAATAGAAAACTAATTAACAGTGTAGTATGGCAGATGTAGCAGGCTAGAATTTCATTAGAGCACTGGCTGAGAACTGAAAGAATCACGAAGTCGTTATATGTCCTATAGTGTAATGAATCTTTCTTACTGTCTTCTCCATGGGACAGACAAGATAATATTTTTGTGCCCCCTGCATAAGAATTTCCTGATACATTTTCACGTAAAATAAGAATCAAAGTATAAGCCCTTGAAATAATGCAAGTATTATTTTCATTTCCCATAAAATAGCTTTGGTTCCGCAACAGCAGCATCACGTTTCTTTGCCCTGTGCATTTTGGTTCAGCTACTTAAAACGTATTAAATATGTTTTTCACAGGGCATTTTTCTGTTTCATTATCTATGCTTCTTTTTCCCTGATGAAAAGTGATAATAGGTTGTATTTCCTGTAGTGCTAAGAACAGGGATCACACAAAGGAATATCTATAGTCACATTCTGAAAGGAAAAAAAAGGTTAAAGCATTTATTTTTAGACTTTTCCCCATAAACACACATTAAACTGAACTTCCTATATCCAGAATTGCATAACCAGATTTGGCAGTATTAATTAACAATAAAAGTAGTGTTTTGCCCCATAAGAATCAATAAGATAATTATGTTACTTAGGAAATGGTAGTCATATGATTTTGCTTTTGGTGCATAATGAATAACATTAAGTTCTGTGCAACAAAAAGGTTTTACAGACCTAACCAAGCCCTAGGACCTGTCTGAAATTCTTCAGGAAAGCCTGATTGAAGTCCTGTAGCAACTACCTGCTTTTACTGACTCTTAGGGGTGTGTATGTATGCTTGCAAACACACGCTCACTTCATCAAGTACATGAATTCTTAAGCAGTATACTCCCAGGACATAGTTTTGGGCTGGCATGCAGGAAATACCAGGACCATTTCTGTATTTTAATATTTGGACTTTGGAACACCTTTGCCACACTCCACATAGCTTCATTCCTAGGCAAAAAAATGAATTAAATGTCTTTCAAGTGTCCATTATAAAGCTAAGTGCTGTACATAAATATGCATGAGAGGTCATTATTGCCAAGAGATGATTCTTAAGAAGTTCAAGTGTCTCTTACTAAGACTTTCCTCCTTGCTCTATGGCAGTGAAGTGAGTATTCAAAGGTGTAGCTGCATCTCTAGAATCTCATTTCAGTGTTTTGGCTTCTACCCCTTCTGTTTTTTTGCAGGGTATCCCAGTGATAAAACATAGACTACCAGATATCCCCAACAGTCGGCTGGAAAATTACAGGGATGGAAGTACATCTTGGGGTTTACCTGCACCAGGGGCCTGGCTGGGATCACTATCAGTCCCTGGAAACAGCAATCCCTGCTAGCAGACAGGAGGATCAAATGCACTCCACAGCCCTTGCTTTCAGTCACAGCAGAAGGCAGCTCAAGGCAGCTCCAGAGTTAAGGAAATGTCTTGGACCCCTCTCCTTCCTGCAGTGTGCAGCTGCCAGCCTGCAGCGCCCCACGGTCCCTGGAGCGTGCGGGCAGTGTCCAGCCTGGCACCACTGCCCTGCTCACCACCACCTTCCCAAACAATGGGAAAGTGCAGTGCAATGGGCAAGGCGTGGGAAGAGCAAGCGTGGGTCTGATAACGAGGCTCAGGAATGCCAACACACACTCCAGGTAACTTTGGATTTCAGTCTATTCTTTGACAAGGTAAAATCCAGAAAAGATCACGCACTGAATGTATTTAGACACGATTATAGCCTGCTGGGGGTTTTTCCAGCATTGCTAAGCACTGACATTCCCAGCAATTACTGTGGGAGATGCATAAAGCCAGCATCTGACTCCAAATCCTGGGCTAGACTCCTATAAAACACTATTTTTAGCAGTTCTCTTGTAGGCGCAGGATACCTACAGTGGCAGCAGCTGCACTTGTCAGATGCCACATTTACTGACTATTTCCCCCTCCCTTTGTGTTTTTTTCCACAGTTCTTCCAGTGGGGATTTTGGCTCTCTCACGTGCATATTAGCTTGGTATTATGTCATTCTTCCAACTGCACAAATCTTTCCAAAATGCTTGTCAAACCTGCAAGTGTTTCAGTGTTTTGTCATTTTTTGGTTTGGGGTTGTTCTTTCTGAAAACATGTGGGTAGAAGTACAAAACATGTATTCCCAGCCTTTACTCATGTGCAACAGGAAAGCCCATGCTCTTCTCAGCACAGGGTAGCCTGGAGAAGGTGACTACATGATCTTTGGCTGTTGTTGCTCCTTTCCCATCAAGTCAGTCACATCCTCAGTTACAGATGGCTGGCTTATAGATAACCCAAAGAGCAAATATGTTGTTCACTCCTGATCATAAAGCTAATTTACTCCTATGCCTCTCATAAATCTACCATATGACATGATTAAAATAAAAACCTGTAATTATTTTTGTTTCAGTCTTTTGTTTATGATTTCAATTGCTTTTAGTAACATGTGTGTATCCCCTCAGTACATCTAATGGTTCATGGTTCAACTTTGGAGTATATTGGTTCTTGCTCTCTGGTTAATGCATCCATTTCTTGAGTTATTGCCTTTGCATTGATCTCTATCGACTCAGTTAAAAAACCCTATCCACGTTTCCACGTCTGTGAGGGAAGGAGACGAGCTTGCACTATGTGACCTTTAATGGCAGGGTTATCTCTCCTGTCACAGCCTTCATCTGCAACGTATTTTACTGATTATTTTTCATGAGTAATCCTCAGCAGAGGCTGCCTAAGAGATGGAACAATATACGTGTCTGACGCGTCGGTATTTTGCACTTAGCTAATGAACACACCCATGCAACGTGGGGCACTGCTGGCTTGGACCTTCTCTCCAGTGCTAAGGCAGGCTGTCACCAAACCAGTAAATCTATCCAGGGCTTGGAAGGAACAATAACCAAAAGCATGCACGTTAATCCAACAAAATTAAAGTTGCACTAAAGATTTGATAACATCATCTGAGAACAGCAAGGGAAAGAGCAGAGGAATGGCTGGCAGAAAGTTCCCTGCTCTTTTACAGCCAGATGTTAAGTGGAGGCTGTGTGCTCAGACAAGAAGCTGTTTGGAAACAAGGGAAATGACATAGTGTCAGGAGGTTCACTTCCTCACACAAAAGCAGCCTGGTTTCCAAAAAAACCCCAGCCCTTTGCTGATGAAAATGTTGCAAATGCAGCAAAAGAACAAATAGATGCTTTTTTTGCTAGCTCAGCAAAAAGAAAAAAAAAAGAAGAAAAGAAAAAAAATATTGTTTTTTCCTCTCAGCTAGAATCACCAATATTTGTGTTTTAGGACTGCAGTGTTTGCTTGGCAGGCTATGGGCTACCTGCTAGAGGGGAGGACATAGCCCAGCAAGGTGGCTCTGTTTTTTTTTCAAAATGATCTTTGGACAGCTTGGGAGCTCATGCCCAAACACTTACTGCATTTTAGGGAAATGAAATTCTTACTCCCAAAAATAAAAAAGGAGAAATGAATCTGACCAGCTTTACATCAATTTAGCTCTCTACCGGTCTGCGGCATGTTTCAAACACCAGCTCAGCTGCCTTTTAAAAAGAAAATTAGAGCTGGGACAAATGATGGCTCAGCAGCTGGATTTGCCTGATAAATACCCATTAGATGCATCAGCCTCCAAGAACCTCGAAGTCAAACAATCATTTGGCATTTTCAGCTTCCTCTTTCCCCACCATCTTCCAGCTTCTCCCTGACAAACAATTAATTTTAAAACAATATGTCCCTAATCTGATCACCGTTCTGTATGGTCACCGAATCACAAGATGAAACAGATCCTCCAGGGAAAATTCATGTCCCTGCATTGTCAGTAATGAATGGAATTATTTCATGCTTCACAATGCCCTTGAGGAGGAGTCATACCAATTAGCATAACTGGGCTTTTCTTATTACATGATTGAAATTAATGAGAAGAGAGGAAAAAAAGAAGGGGAAAAAAGGAAGATGCTATGGAGCAGTGTTTTATAATGCATTTTGTCTAGAAGTTGAGGATACATGACTATCTTAACAATGCCCAGCTCCTCAGAGGTAAAAATTGCCTCAGTACTAAGAAATTTGGGCTGATTTTGTCCATGTAAGTCCATCAAGACTAAACCGTATTTCAAAATAAGGTTTGTGTAATACTTAAGCGTAGGACTGGCCTCATGTTTTCATGACATATTATTGCCTGGGTTCACTAGGGGTAAAGTTGTCCTACAAGAGCCATCTATGTCTGATGAAAGTATAAGTTGTTACTGCAAAGGTCTAGACAGCGTGTAAGAGTTTAATGCTCAAGGAGGCTTTGCAGCCATGGAAAAGCAGCCTTTGCATTCCTTCATCTCTTGCTAGCTACACACAAATACAAAAAAGTTTGCTTTGAAGACAGGTAAAAGCCAACAGCGGTTAGGTTAAAAGTTATGATCTTTATTTGCTTTGTCACAGCTGGGAGTAAGGATTTTGCCCATTTTTGGGGGGCTAGATTCATGAAAACAGGCACAAGAATGCAGCTGGCATCTCATGATCTCCCTTGTACCTTGGTCTCCATATCATTTACCTCTCAAGCTACTCACACCAGCTCACTGTAAGCATCTACCTGCAGTGTCTAGCTGGGATTGCCTGACTGCCTCCATCGACACACAAGCATTCTGTGATCAGCTCAGGGGTATCAGCCTTTCCTCTCTGTTCATACAGGGGGTGCAGAGAATGTCATTACCTCCTTTTTAGAGGTAGATGATTCTTCAGAAACTCGTCTGTTAACAGCACTCCATTACCTCCCCTCTGAAATTTACCCACTGTCATTTCCCTACCAGCCAAATAATTTTCTGTCTCAGAGTTCCCTTTTTAGTTCTCAGGTCATCCAGTTTCACCAGATATCTACGTTTCCTAAGCAGGAGAACTAAGCATTTCCTTTACAGAGGACATAAAATTCAATTTAATCAAAGAAAGATATCAGTCAATCTGGCATAATCTATTGCAGTAAGCTGAAATCTAGCATTTTCTTTCAATTTCTCCTACCTCCATGTATCTGAATATTCTTCCCTTCAAAAATTCTTCTAGAGATCTACATGCCCTTAAGGCTGCCCATTTTCCCGTACTTACTCCTCTTCTGCCTCCCTCCTTCTGCAGATGAATGCTGGAACCCAAAATTTCAATATGAACATGTTCAATCTTACCCTTTCCATGTCATGCTGAAATATGAACATCAGCAGGAGGGCACCTGGGCCATGTAGGACAGTCTTGCTGGGCCCACCTCTTGTTCTCTCTGTGGACAGGTTACAACACAGAAGTTAAAAAAGCTTTTCTTAGGAGGAATCCAAAAAACCTAATTCAAGAAGGTGTCACAGAGGAGATCTGTGGGCTGAGACACCTCCAGGAAGGAAGGGCAAGCTTTGAACTCAATGTCCCCATGTCCCAGCAGCGTGCTCTGCTCCTATTCCACAGCAAACACTGCACGGAAAGAGCAGCTGAACCGCTTTGTGTCACTGGGGATCTGCAGCACTTCTTGGAGGGCAATCACCAGCTTAGAATGAAACAAGCTTTGGGTCCCATTGCTGGGTAGCTCTGTCTCCTCAAGCACTGCAAATGTAAGCATTAAGGTTATAAACTCCATCAAAGCACATAAAAATTAGATGTTGCAACATTCACGCCTAGTTCTTTCATTCCCTGAACCTTAAAAAGGAACACAAACAGAAACTTGGCTGCTATCCTCAAATACTTTTGCTATGCTGACTTGCCCCAGCTATCTCCTCAAGGCACCTTTACCTTGACTTTCTTTTTCCCAGTCTGACATTTTTTCATGTTAAATTCCATTTACCAGTGCAAACGTTCTCTGCTTCCAAAAGCCTTCTTCCTCTTTGCTCTCCCTTATGCCTCTCTCTTTGATGTCTTTGCTTCCTTGTGCTCTTTCTTCCAAGTGACAGATGTACCTTGCTAACAGAGTTCAATATATAAGCATGTCACTCAATTTTTCACCCCTACCCTAAATAATTGCTACATATTTATCACCTGGATTGGGTAATCAAGCCCAGCATCAAGAAATTCCATCCTATATCCCATCTTACTCAGTGGTGTCCCATAGAGCACTGAATCCTTGTACTCTTATAATATGAGGATGCTAAAATAAATCTTTTATTCCTCTTAACCCTGTTTTTCTTCTTTTATTTAATGAAGTAAAGAATTGGTGTCCAGTTTTATCTGTCTAGTAATGATAATCAGCTGTTTTAAGTGCTCCCTGGAGCTGATAGACACTTCTTCCTCTATTATTTCCCTTTAAAAGTCTGGGATGCAGCAATGTCTCCTAACTCCTCTGGTACCTCTGCTATAGCCAGCTTAAGTATCCTGGATGATTTCATTCCTTTAACACTTATTTTTTAGGATAAACCTGGGGTGTAAACAGCCCGCTTTTTAAATAGTTCTTTATCTAGGTGGGTTTAGTCAACTTTTTGATTCCCTGCTAACCTTTAGAGTTAATTTTTTTTTCTTTTAATTTTGTTTTCTGTCCTTGGAAAATGTCCAGAAACTGTGACAGATTTCACATCTCTCCCTACTGAAGACTGAGGTACAAGTAGTAATTCACTTTCCAAGCAATATCCCCCTTTTAGTCAAGGTAGCCACTCTGTTGCTCAGGAAGATGATGGGTGTATCCTCAGCTTACCTGCAGCTTCTTACATACCAAATTTATGAAAACTTTTATCATGTTCACATCTTTTCCCTTCTTATTTTTCTGTCTCAGCTTTTTGGATCATTTTCTTGAATTCTTTCACTATCAGCTCTTCTACTTGTTCCTGCAGCACTGACCCTGCTGATTTACAAGTCTCATATTCTTCTCTCTTTATTGCTCATTTTATTTCCCCCAGTCAATCACAGTGGTCATTCCTACTTCAAGTAGAACTATTTCTCAATGGCATACAGATTTCTTGATTTCCATGGGCTATATCTTTGAGTATTTCCCCACTGCATCCTACCTCTTCATTGCCTTTTGCTGGTTTTTTTTTAGAAAACATATGCCCCTCTCAGTGTTCTGACAAGTGTGGAGAACTCTCAGTGTTTTCCAAGAGTTCAAAGCTTTTGCACTTCTAATTTTGGGGAGTCACATGTTCCTGATTTCAGAACTCATTAAGTCTGGCCTGTGTTTTCATACCCTCCTCTCCTGGCTCTTTTGCATGATACATGGCATATCTGGGGAGATGCCAAATGCCTCAATGCCAGCCCACAGCTTTAGCTGTATATTCATAGTCCTTGCTATACTTCCCATATAGCAGAAATGCTTCCCAGAAGTGAATGAACTTGTTTTCACACCACCCTGTGAGTAACCAAAGTGCTATTATTTATATTTTATGGAGACCAAAACCAGGATACAGAAGTTAAGATTTGTATTTGTGAATGAACTTAAGTGCTTTACTCTAATTCAGTTGAAAAAAACCACATATTTTTAATTCTGTAAGTTATTACTTTTTTCTGTTCTCAGAAGCCCAGCTGCTTTCCTCTGAGAAGCTTTCCATTTTTTAACACTTTCCAGCCCCTTTGCCCCACACACAAGTCCTGCCTCCACCAACACAAATTTGTTCATTCCACTTGCCCACATAATTCCCTCTCATTTTCCCTTTTGCTTTCACACAGAGGCTTAACATATCTGTACTTAACACAGCTAAAGCCTGGGCCAGCCTGCAGCCAGCATCACTGCCAGCAAGGCAGCCTCTGGACAGGGTTATGCAGCTTGCTTTGTTTTCCCACCGAGAGCATGGAGAACATGGATGTGACCCATTGCTTTGTAGTGGTTTAAAGTATTTGATTCCTCAGTGGTGGGAGTTTCATTCCTACACAAATGCAAAAAATGAAGAGATGAACCTCTTGAATGCTCAGTCCCCAGAGGATGTGAGAGGCAGCCACTGTTGTAAGCCCCAAGTCCCCTGCTCCATTGCCAGCTTCTCCTGGAAGTCTGTAAGAACTGCAGACCCTCATACTTCCCCTGCTGAAACCCCACAGGGCCACTTCTGCAGAGCCAGATACAAAATGATGCTGGGTTACGAAACCAGTGTCCCCCACAACCCTCCACCCTTTCCCCATCCTCTGCTCTCCTGCTTGCTCCCTGAAGATGCATGTTATCTCTGCCAAAATGGCCCAAAGGAGAAGCCAACCCTGGCTATTCCCACAGGTGATAAGGGTCAGGGCTGCAGGCTCTGCTCGCTGACCAAAACCCCAAAGTCAGGGCACAGCCTTTTCCTGGTGGCTTTCTCACCCACAGCTCCATGAAGGATTTATCTAACAACAAACATATGGGACAACACATGAGACAGGTACCCTGGACTGAATTTCAAACTTTGCTGTTAAAGTTGTTGCACACCACAAGGATTTGTCACATGTTTGAACAGGACCATGGGAACTGAGGATCTGATCACACTCCCCTTTCAGTTAGTGGAGCTCAGTCAGTATGGTCAGTAGGGTCAAGAAAAGATTTTCCAGACACGGAGATATCCATCTGAGTGGCTGATGTATTGACTCTGTTGGTCCACCCAGATCTCCCAGTATAGCAATTCACCCCTTGGGCCACAGGATTTTTCTTGCTGTCTCCCAGGTTATTGGCACAGCCACTGTGAGTCTCACCCACAGATGGACAGAAATGCAGCGGGGCTCAGGGGGAGAACTCAGCAGGAGCCTGTGCACAGGGCATGGGACAGACAGCAACGCTCTGTCAACAGACAGACTGAGGCAGATAAAGGGAAATTAATGAGGAGAGCAGCACAAAGTGTCACAGCTCTGCCTTCCTACATCCCCAATTGATTACAAATGACCCTGTTTTATCAGGCACTCAGTAATGGCGCATCAGCCTCAGCAGTGGGCAGTTTATGGCACGAGCCAGTTTGCTGTTACAATAAGATGCTAATATTTTGAACAATCAGGTACTCACCACCATAAAATAAAGCTAAGCACTTAAGATCCTGCTTAACAAGCCTGCTAATGCACTATTGAAATCAATGACACATTTGAACAGTAAGAACTGCCCTGAAGCTTTTTAAAGCCTGCTGTCCTTATTTTTCATTTTGTGAGCAGAATTATTCCTTCCGGGAGAGCACCTTCTGTTTGAAAGTCTACGGGACCAAAAGCACAAAGACAAGGACATGGATTGGTTGCTAACATGTGCCAGAAAATAGCATCCAAGAAGTTACTTGATCTTGCCCTACCTCAGCTTCTGCAGCTTGCTGAGAGCCAGATATAAACACAGAAATGGCCTTCTCTACTGCTCAAGTGCTTTGTGACTTGTGGATGGATGGAAATGCAATATTAAAGGTTACAGACAATTATTCTTAAATGGGCTCCAGGGATTTTTGTTTACAC
Organism: Urocynchramus pylzowi; assembly: GCA_013397555.1. Taxonomy (NCBI): domain Eukaryota; kingdom Metazoa; phylum Chordata; class Aves; order Passeriformes; family Fringillidae; genus Urocynchramus; species Urocynchramus pylzowi. Next base: position 1,277,990 of record VZRH01007748.1, on the reverse strand, counting down.
GATGCAGACTTGATAAAACAGTTTCAGATAAAACATATATCAAAAACATTTAAGCAAGAGCATCTGTCACAACCTAAAATATGGAATTCTGCGAGAGGCGAAGGAGAGAAAATGGGAACTGTATAATCACGGGCAGGAAGGGACAATGGGGAAATAATGACAAATCAAATATAGCACCTTTTTTCTCTTTCAAACGACACTTCTCATCAGCTAGCTTATGTCGAAGGAAAAAGGAAAAAATCTCCAGTGATTTTTGTCTATTAGATTTTGCTCCAAATTCTCACTACGCTCTGGAGCTGCAGCTGCGAGGAGGCCCAGCTCTGCCACTCTCAGCTAATAGGTTTGATTGTTCCCTCTGAAATTATACTCACAGATACTGACCTGGGAGTCAATCTGCCAGTCAGCCCTGCAGAGCACAGGCAGGCCCCAGATCAGGCGGCGGGTGAGCGACCCGTGCAGCCTGGCAGCCTGCGGCGGAGCTCGGCCACGCCGCCGCTGCCGCTGCCGCCTCGCGCCTCGCGGTGCTGCTGGGGAGATAAGTCATTGTGATCCACAAAGTGCTGGTGTTTAGTATACACTATTTATATTTTATGAATGTTAACAAGCAAGAAGCCCTGAACAACTGAGCAGTTACAAGCTCAAAAGGCTTTGTGAGATATTTTCTCTAAGGGCTCATTAATGTGGTCTTTTAATGGAGCGCTTGCATGTCTGAATCTTTAACTGTAGCTATAAATAGAGTTTATAAGCATTTGACAGTGTGTGGCAAAGCTGTGTTAGCAGTGCTTGCCCTGCTTTTTTGCAAGTTCCATTTGCAAAAGATATTTAAGAGGTGGAATATAAACATTTCTGAAAACACAGAGTTGTATGCATCCTAATAATGCTGCACAACCCATTCCCACTGGGTCTGATGCATGTTCACTCATTTAACAGAGCATCACAACACCTCAGCAAAACATCTAATATTCACATGCTATTGAAGGGAAAATTAGAGCATAAAGAGGTCAAGCTAGAACCCAAATGCCCTGCAGCAAGTTAGCAGGGGCAGGAACCAATGAGGTCAATTACCTGCCCTAATGGTTAAACCCCGAGTGACAAGTTCTGTCACTGGTGTCAAAGTAGCATCATTCCAGGCCTGCAAGCCACCAGCACTGACTAATGTAGCAAACAGTGGGATTTACCCTTCCCTAGTGGATTCCCTTGCCCTGGAGAACACCCACACTGTGCTGACCACGTGGCTTTTTCTCCTCTCTTATGACCCATTTAGAGTGATGGCACTTTGAGCTCACCAGCCCACCCTATGCAATCTTACATATAGTTTTGTCAGCCCTGGTGAAGAACCAACAGAATTACCCAGCTTAATGCACTGTACAGGAGTGTTGGTTTATGATGATACAATAAAAGCTGCTGGAGAAACACAGCTTTTAATAAATCACCACATAGTATTATCCATAAAATTGCCATTTCCATGCACTGCAGCGCTTGTAATAGCTCTCCTGTTTTGCCTGGCCACCTGGGGCTGTGCACATGTAACACACCAGCACCATGTACATGCTGCTGTCCCTTGCAAAACAGCAATCACAGGTCCTGCATGACAAATTCAAAGGGCTAGTTTCCAAAATGTCAGTGACTTGAAGCATCTAGCACACCCTAAGGTATCCACAAGGTGTAAATAGACCTTTTTTTACCTGTTTGGTTTTTTAAAATACTTTTAAAACATGGACTTTTGAAATTTTTCCCTGTTGAAGTGGGCCCTGGAAGCTTTGACAGCCTCAGTAGATAAACAGTGGCACATCCACTTTCATCTGTCTTTCCACCATACTCATCCTATCAAGTAGCTGCATTGCCTTACTTTGCCAGTAATACAATGGAGACTGAAGTCCAGCTGTGTCTAGAAAAGGAAGCATCACACAGATCATAAGTCCACACTGGGAGAAGCTTTCTTGCCTGGCTTCAGCACCCAGTTATATGGCACATCTACTTGGACAGAATCACATGTATTTATGGACCACACAGACAGAGTCCCTTTAAGGTAATTGCAGAGCATGTGTTATCCTCTCAGGCTGACATCTACTACGGGTCATTATTTGGATTTTCCATGAGCACTTCTACATGCTTCCATTTTTGGTTCATCTACAATGCAGCTGCAATTGAGTTTTCTGCATGCATACATCCTGAATTTATTTTAAATGTGCTCAGTGTTGAGAAGGTAAGTGAGGATGCTATTAGCTACCAGTCTGCATCTATGAATGATCAATTACTATGTTCTCAGTAGTTTGGTTCAACATGTGAGAGAATATTGTGTGAGAGATGATGTTAGTTTGTAATGAGACTATCAAGGGCTGCATTGTTTGAGGGAGCCTGTTGTCAAATGATTGCTTTTGTCTAGAGGGGAAAAAAGGAAAATCAACCAGAATAATTTATAGCTTTAAAATGCTGATATTTTACAAGCATATTTTGGATGCTTCAACACCAGTAAACTACTGTAAACCGAAACACAATTAAATATTTAAGCAGTATTCTCTTTACTATACAGGAATAAGTATCTATTTGTCTTGTATCACAATTGCAAGCACTTAGTGTCTTTTCAGCACTGTGGTGTCCCACAGAACATACTCAGGATCAGTGCCTCCTGGAGAAGCATGTGGGCAGCTCCCAAGCAGATCTACCAGCCGCATCCTCCCCTTACAGCAATGAAAGCACAGGAGGTTTTTTTCTGCTCCTCAGTCACCCATGTCCACCTACTACAGGGATATGTATTTTTCTCAGCTCTTTAGTTAATTTGCATCTTACTCCTTCTTTTACTCCTTCTTCCCCACCACCAATCTTCCCTGCCTTGACCTTCTTCCTCTGCTGCCTTTTTGCCTCCCATACAATACAGGTCTTCTAGAACATTTGCTCCTTTTCTCATTAGTTTTTTTTTCACCTTCCTCCTCTCACTCCATCAGCCCTTTGATGCTGAGCACTTCTTCCTATGCTCATGTTGCCTGCAAACCTTAATTTCTGAGGATCTCAGCTCCATTTCTCCTGCTTGTAGAGGGCTCTGTCCCTGCTCAGAGGGATTCCCGAGCATGTGCTGCTATGCTAAGCTAAAAATCACATGGAGAAGAGGAGGAGACAGGCTGGGACCAGGTGCCAGATCTAAGGAAGCATTTGTTGGGAGAACAGTTTATTTCTGCTGCCTCTTGGTGGCCTGGCAGGGAGACCATTCATCAAGGCGTAATTTGTGGAGACATTTTTGCCCAGCTGCAGGTCAGCTTGGATCCATCCCTTGAAACAACAGCTGTATATTTCTCTTTTTGCACCATGAAGTTGTCCACAAGAGAACTTTCCACCTAGAGCCCAAACAGGCCATTAGATGGGGGGACAAAGCCCAACATACAGGGTCAAGGTACCATCCACCTTTTCAGCAGCACATACTGCAGCTTCTTTGGTGTCCAAAATGCTGTTGTAATTATTGACTCAGACAGCAGCAGTAGATCATCATTGGGCTCAAGGAGAATATGATCAAAATTCAAACAAGCATAGGACTGAACTAAAAAAAAAATTAAAAAATAATGTTACTAGCTTGGAAGGCTGATTTTGCTCTCCAGTACACAGCAATAAATCAGGGCAAGTGAGGCAGTGGAGAACACAAGAGAGGATGGGAAAGAGAAGAGGACTCTGCCTTTTGACCTTAAGAGGTAGTTTCATTTTTCCAGAAGGAGAAGCCAGAGACAAAAATCTCAGAAAACAGCCTGGGACTCAGTCTCTGGCTGTAAGGACAAATATTATGGCACTGAAGGCTGAGCTCTCATTAGCTTGCAGAGGATGCCCACATCCAAATGAGATATCTCTCCAGTATGTCCCACCCTGCCTCACATTCACTCTCAGCTCAGCTAGCAAAGCCTGCAAGCAGTCACATTTGGGTGACTGTATGAGATTTAACATTTGGGGGTTGACCTATTAATCTTGTTCTGAAGAGTCTACTCTTCCAGCTGGGAGTGGAGGGAAAACTGTCTCTGTACCCAGGAAATTTTGGCAGAAGCAGCTGTGCCAGTCAGGAAGGTACTGGCACAAGTTGGCTCTTGCAGACATAAGGGTTGCTGAGGTGGTTCCTTCCATCTCCCTGCCTGTGCAATCACATCTTTCCTCTCACTAAAGGGGATATCACAGATGCAAGGATACAGTCAGTCTTACAGGAGAGTTATTTTCAGCCTGGTTCAACCTTAATTTATCTGTTGGCTTGTTTGGAGTTTTTCCCTTCCTATTTTTACTATTTGCATTGGGTTTTATAGGGGAAAATGAGCAAGGCGTAAAAATACAGTTTAATTTTTCCCTGTTAAATTCAAGTTTAAAGTTGATTACCTATTTCAGTACAAGCAGCTGTTGACACAAAGTTTGGTCCCTTTCCCCTCCAACTTAATTTCTTTCACAAATGCTGCATTTATCTGTGAGTTTACCTGTGGTACTTACCAGAGCACCACGCACCAAAGCTCTCAGCCACTTCCTATGGGCAAGGCAGCACAGCCCTCACCCCCTCCTCCCCTCTCCCTCCCAGGGGTGCAGTCCCTGCCCTACTCCCTTCCCATATGCCTTTGGGCATCAGCCACAGCTGGTTTTTGTGATTATGGTATTTTCCTCCCTCTCTCAAGCATGGCATCAAGTGGGCAGCACATGCTGCAGGCAAGGTGGGTTTTTCCAAGCCTGTGTTGGGAAGGTTCCAAAAGGCAGCCCTTGGCACCACAGAAAGCTGGGTACTGCATGCAGCAGGAAAGCCAGGCAGCTGCAAAGCCTGAAGTACAAACCCTCTCCATGTGCATTTACAATATTGGATTTATTGCACTTTTATTGGGCATTTACTGAAATAAGTGAAGAAGTGTAAAGTTCACAATAAAAAGAAATTCCTTCAATAGAATTTTCATGATTCTTATTATTGTCTGATAGTAGCAGTTTTGTGTAAGTTCTTAAACAAATAGATAAGAACCACAGATTTTAACCTTAGCCAGTGTTTAAAGAAAGGTGCACACTACTTTTTTATCAAATCACAACATCACGTAAGAGACAGAGCTTTCCAGCTTCCTGACATTTTCTGTAGAAAGTAATTTAAATAGAAAATTGCAGGTTAAGAGCTAATGAGTAAAACAGATTAAAATTGCATGAACCAAAGTGACACAATTGAAAAGACCCCACAGCTATAACATGGAAATATGGTTACATGCAAATATGGTCCTTCTAAAGCTCTGCTTGGGGGAGAGGAAAAAATGTACCGGAGAAAATGTTGTTGCTGTACAGTGGGTTGCATGGGGGTTAAATCTAAGGTAAGCTCAGGAACCAGCTCCTTGCTCTTCTTTTTCCCGTGAATAGTCCCTTTGACTTCACTAAGGCCAATCTGAAGGCTACAATGGGCAATATTTAGCAGCAACTGTGGCCCTGTGCAGCTACAGCCAGTTCTGTCCGTGCTGAACTGAAACCAGAGCAGTCACACGGCCCTGCTTCCGCATTTCCCTCTCACTGAGGCCGAGGCAAGGAGGAGGTCTGGCACCAGAATGGCATCAGCAGTTGTTAGAGCGAGTGACTGGGTTTCACCCTCTGCTCCAGCACACATTTTCTGTGTGACTGCAGTTTGCTCAGCTAAAAGCAGAAATAGCAGCACTTTCGACTGCACAGCAGCACTTTGGGTTTCAGCTGGCTGACCCTGGGGAGCCACCAGCTCCCCAGGAAGAGGGCTTGTGGTAGCCTGCCCTGCCCACCATAATGCTCCACCACATCCACTGAGGAATAAGAGAGAGTGGCCCTTTGCTGAGCATTAGAAGTGAGAAGTCACAGCTCTTTCCTGGTCTCCCTATATTTGCAGCACACACATTATTCCTGCTCTTGCCTGGAGCAAAGCTAATGCGAAGAAGCAGCACAGGCATCTCCCTTGTAAAAAAATATCACTGTGTTCAACCCCTTGCCCTGCTGCTGCTTCATCCTCCTTCTCCCAGCCACCAAGCCTGGCTGATGCCAATTACCAGCTGCTTTTCCCGGCTGCAGCAAGCATCTGCTGTGGCAGGAAGGAAGCAGATGTGCAGAGGCTTTGGCAGCTCAGTGCACACTGGGCACAGCGAGCCACTGCTTTTGCCAGGAGCAGGCTGGGCTCTGCAAGTGCCCAGCCACCACCAGGGCCACACACAGCTGGCTAAGCTGGCCACTAAATGCACCCTAAGGCACTGGGAATAGTCCTTTCACTGACCTCCTTGGAGGCCACAGCTTTGACATCATCTGCCATCCCTGGTTCATAAGCCCAGCTCCAAGTTGGGACCAGCACAACACAGCTCACTTCACCCTACTCTCAGCCAAGTTTGCAGACATTTCTGCACCTCAGGGGCAGCATCTGCCCTTCAAGGTTTATTTTGAAATGTTTGTGAGGGAAGAGTAGCTTCCCCAAGCCTTCAAGATGGCAGGTGCATGTGTCTGCGTGGGCCATGCGGTCAGTGCCATGGTTTCACAGGAGGGAGTGGGAAACAATTGCCACAAAATGTCTCAAGCAAAGCAAATGAAATTGATTTATATATTTAAAAAAAAAAAATCATGAGAAACTTGAAACTGAAATTGGAAATTAAAAACTACTGTTTGTACAACTGCCTTCTATTGATTAAATTCTAGGAAACAGCCCTGAGTGAGGGCTGTGGAGAAACCAATCACACCCTCAGCAGACCATCCATCTCCATTCCTCTAACATAATCACAGCAATATGGGAGACATGAAAATACAATGCAATCCCACACAATAGTAATAAAGAGCTGAAAATATTCGTGGGTTTGAAGGGAAGCTGTTGAGCAAAGGCAATGCAACCATCTTCTCAAGGAGCTAAAAAATACTCAATGAGTAAAAGGTTTTAAAAAACTCCACTGAAAACAGAGAAATATAATTTTTCTTTCTTTGAAAAGAAAAAACCACACCATTATAATATGTATGAAAAAAACACTGCAGAGTTTGCAACTGCTCATTTTTCCTACTTCATGTGGTACCAAGGCTGTCTTATAATTAAAAGCTGCTATAACACAGACCACAAAAATCAATCCTGCACTACGGCAGAAGCAAAATTATTGATAGAAAAAGAGTCTTATCAAGTTAATTTAGGCCCTGTTATTTTCATTACCGGATTTAAATAAGAGGATCCCTCCCTTAAACTCGGCTGGAATACTGTTACACAGATTTATATATATATATATATATACACACACACATATATATGTAGAATTTAAAAGCAAATGGTCAGAATTTACTAACTTAAATTATTTTCTGTGATGAGGATTTATTTTTTTCCTACTACTGATAAAGAAGAAAAACCTTATTAATGATGCCTCAGTGGTAGTTACACTGCTGCCACTACACTGTGAGAGATGTACACTTTTTTTTTCCCCCAAGAAGGGTTTAACTGCTTTGTAGATCCATAACAATATTTCACAGAGAAAGCTTTATTCAACTGGAGCTCTTAAACCTCCTTTGTGAAATGTTGTGGTATTTTGTGAGATACGTGGCCTTTGCTATGCACGTGACGCTGGTAGGTTTCTAGGCATGCAAGTTCAAGAGCTTTATTTTCCAGCTATTTTTTTCAATCAATTAAGCTCACTGGTAAGACTGCATGCACTTCAGAAAGGCAGGAAAAGAAAAATAACCGCTAAATCTTTCTTCTGCAGAAGCAGCTGGATTTGCTGCTGTTGTCTGTGCAGAGCAGCTCGGATGCTGGCTTTGGCTGCCTGCAGGTTCACAGCCCTGGAATGCTTCTGGTGGGCTTTCCCTCCTTCATTAGGAACATTCTTGTGATGCGGGGGATTCCTATGAAAACTATCATCACCCTCACAACACGAGTCATTCCCCAGCCTTTGAATACAGACAGCTGCCAAGCTACAGAAAACATAGCTGTGCCTCTACAGAATTCTTCACAGAGGGGTTTTTTCCCCCCTTACTGTTGCATTTTAACGTGCTTATAACACCCAGTCCCTATGGGGGAGCGAACAAAAGGCCTTTCAAAGGCAATCTTTCAGAATGCTCCAATTGTGCCCTTAATTGCATCTAAGTACATGTGGGCTCAGCTCTATGTGGACATAGTTTTAGCTGTAGGTTGATTTGAAGCAAGCCACACATTTTATACCAAAGCAATGCATAAAAGCACACACAAGAGAAGAAAGCTCTAATTTAGTCACATTACTACTGTAAGTAATAATGCATAGCAAGCAATAATCAGATGCAAGAAGTTTAGAGCAGATGTTCCCTTTACTTTGATTCTTGAGGCAGTGCAGCAGCAATTTCTTCCTTTGCAAGAGACATAGATGATTCAGTGTTAGTAAAAAAAAGTGTTAGGCATGAAGTTCTTCCAGTTAATAGCTGAGGAATAATTCACACTGTGAAATGTGGGGCTGATGAGATCTTCCAGGTATTTCCCCTCCCTGTACTAAAAACATTTTGAAGGAGACCTGGGGTTTATCTTTGAGCTTACAGTAGTGGTTTAAAGTACTATTTCTTCTAGAGTCTGGAAATATTTAGATGCTTTCCAAAGAGGTAGGGAAGGGCAGACCACCCACCTCAGAGTTTCTTGCTCAGCATGAGCTGGGGAAGAGGCTTGCTCCAGCCTGGGAAAACACCAGCAACAGCCCATGCAGGAAAAAGGAAAAGAGGCTCAGCAGGTTGTGCCACTGGCTAGGAGGGGCAAGGCTCAGCTCCATGATGTCTGGTGATACACTAGCTTTGATGGTGACAACGTCCCATCCAGCAAGACAGGATGTGGTCATGAGTACACTGGGGCAGAGATGGCAGTGCCTGGAGGAGAAAACAGCTGTTGAATGTGTGCTGCCCTGCCAGCAGCATCAGCAGCTCCAAGCAGACCTTGGAGTCACATAGGAAGTGAGGGGAGAAGTCCCAGGCTGCCTCATATCAGAGCAGTGTGGCACCTGTCTGGCCCTCTTCAGGAGCAGAGCATAGGAAGGCTCTGCCAAAGAAAATCTAGAAAACTCTCAGCCACAGGAAGAGCACAGGTCATAGCTGGGGAGCAAATGGTGGCCCAGAGAGGCAGGGGGTGGTGATGTGCAGCTGCAGGGGCCCCCTGTTCAACAAAAAGTTCAACAAATGCAGCCTCTAAGTGCTCACAATGAGACCAAATGGTGGGAAGCCAAGAACTTCCCACCATTTGCTCTCATTTCTGTCACCCACCTGCAGCAGAGCTAATGTTTCCCACCACAGAGTTGCTCCCTGGGCAGTAGCTGAGGCAAAACATCTCTGCAATAAGGCCTCCTCTGTTCCCTTCCTCCATAATGCTTCAATGTATTGGAAGAAAGAGATGCAAGTTCCCCAAAACTCACATTTTCCAAATCATAAACTGTCAAGGAAAAGCCTTTGCCGGAATAGCTGCTCACTCCTGGTCTCTTCTCATCAGCTTCCCCCCTACCCACACAGATCCCTCAGCATCTCTTCCAGCTCAGCACAGCACCACAGGGACCCAGGAGAAGCGGGAAGCAAAAACACATGAAAATGAAGTAATGAGACTAATGCACAAGATGGAGATGGCCAGATGCTGGGATATCATTCCCTGCTTCTAGGGCGAGAGTTAGGTAAGCCAAGCTGCTTTTCGGTAATTGCTCCTTAGGGAAGGGCTTAGGAATTACACCCAGAAAACAGAAATTGAAATTTGATACAAAACTGGATGGACCACACATTCAAAGCCAAGCCCCCTGATTAATGCAATAATGTGCAACACGAGGTAGATGCTTTATGTCAGACATTAATTTTTCCCGCCTGTACCCAGTGGGCTTCATCATCCAACACTGCTATACATGTTGTTGACAGGCTGTGATTGTGATGTGGAGACCTCCTTGAGATTTCTTCTAATCTTTTGTGTTTTGAGGAGTTTGTGCACAGGCTTTCTTTGATCACTATGCCCATATCAGAGAGCAATGTGATTTCATGCAAGATCAGAACAACCCTGTGGCAGTCACAGAGCTGCAGAGACTGCAACACTTATTGCAGAGGGGTATGCTACCAAAAGCATCCATCCACTTACCTGCAGTCACATGAAGTATGGCAGGCTAAATTAATTTCTACCAAGCTGAGTATCACACAGCTACAGAAGTGGCACATAACACAAGCAACGTGTTCCCACTGCTGCAGAGCAAGCTACAACAGCAAACTGATATACAGCTGATCCCATTCTGCCCTCCAACAAATTTAACCTCTGATTATTTTTTTTCCAAAGGCATTGTGCTGATGCAGGATTGCTGAGACCATTTAATAAATTAAGGGTATGTCATACAAGATCCACCACTATGATGCACTATGTTTAGGTGCTCCCCTTCTTCCTATTACCTCTGTGCATTAATCCTCCTTGACCAAGGCAGAGTAAGGAGGTTGGGATGTAACTTCTTTCAGTATGTGGAAAGCACAAGGATTAGTTCCCATTTCATCCCCTTGCACCCCATGCCTCCAGCAGCCAGGATCACCAGACCATAGCAAATGCAGAAGGCTCCTGTGCATGGGTACCTGCAGCAGCAGAGAGGGCATGGTCCCAAAAATGCCCCTTGTGACAGCCTTACCAACACAGCTGTGCCCTCAGCTTTCTCTTCCCTGAAGGTTCTTCTGCAGCTTAAGGCTTTTGCTCTATGTGAGGGGCTCTGTTGAACAAAAAACAAAAAACAAAAAAAAAACAAAACCAAACCAAAAAAAAAAACCCAAAAAAAAAAAAAAAAAAAAAAAAAAAACCAAAAAAAAAAAAACCAAAAACAAAAAAAACCACCAAAATATTGAGCAGCCTCTCCTTTCCCCCTTGAGGAAGGGGACTCAGGGCACATTCCTGGTTGGAAAGTGCCACAGCAGGGTGGCCAAGATTAGTTGCTTCTGCTGCTAATGGGGAAGCCCAGAGGGGGAGCAGTGTCACCCACTCCTGGGCACAGTGACCCTGTCTGGCTGCACACACACCAAGAGCACAGGGGGGTGTGAGCTGGGGTTTGCAAGAGCTGCTCAACTCACTCCTGAGTGACATTAGTAAAAAAATAAACTATTTGTTGATTTGTGGCATCACAAATGGGGCACGAAGCACAAAGCTGACTCCCTGCTCTGCAAGAAACATACTTTTTCCTCCCTGAGGCTGCACTCTGCTGTCTCTGCTCAAACAGGCTTCCACCCACCTCACCAGAAGCCACCATGCACTGTCCAAGGAGGGGAGAGCTCTCAGCAAGGAGCCCCACAGCCATACCCAGGCTGGATTTGCCAGGCAAGAACAAGAACAGCTAAGATATGCCCCACCACACACACTCCCCTTCCCTCCCCTCACATGCCGGAAGGATTATGGGGCCAGTGCAGGGAACTTCTTGTCCTGCCAGGGCATAAACCTTCCTCTCCCAGTCTCCAGGAGGCACAAAGCAGCTCTGAGAGGTTGCAAGCAGAAAGGCTTTATATGGAGTTCCCACAAACATCACTGCTTTTATTTAAGGCAGAAAACACAGGATGTTACAGATGAGTGGAAAAATGTGATGTGCCCCACTGCCTGCAGAGCCCCTCAGACTGGAGAATGCTCTTCTGGAAGTCAGAGGGTCTCCAGACAGGATTAGGGAAGCACATAGTGTCTGCTCTAACATTTTATTTTTGCCCTGCTTGGCTGCAGCTACACCTCCCTGCACCCCATGCGCAAACACCCTCCCAGCTAGGGTCCCATACCTTCCCTCCCACTTACAGCTTCCCACAGCCCTTTTGTATTTGACTCCTGGGAGGCTCTTTTCAAACTTTTTTGGCAGCTTCAGCTCTTTGAAACACTGGAAAGCTACCAGCAAGAAGCCTGGCTCAGTCTCCCTGCCACCAGTGCTGGCAGTCTCTTGCTCCATCCTCTGCCAGGTTCTGCTTCTCTGCAGGAGCCCAGGGGCAGCCCCAGCCCAAGCTGAGCAGGAGCCCCATCCACCCCTGCCCCTGCTCACCTTCCCGTGGGCAACTTGGAGTATTCAGTGGCTCAATAGCTTGCACAGTGACTGCTCTACAGCACCTGCCAGCACTCAAAGTACCAGAGTTCCCTAAACTCTGACACCTGTTACAGAGCTCCCTTACACAGCTTTGAGGAGGACTCATCAAAAATATTTAATTTTATGCTTGTTTTCATGATCATGCATGACAAAGGCAGCCAAAGGTATATTTTTTCCCCCCTAATATTACCATATGCATTTTTCTTTTTCTTCAAGCTAAAGAGCTGCCAGCCAACCTAACACAATTATTAAGATAAACTGGAGATATTTCAAACAGGTAGTTTCAGAAAAGCAGCACTTACAACTTAACTCCCACACATTCATTCACTGGTGCTCCTTAGCTTACCAGCACTGGAGAGCGAGGAAGCAGCAGAAGATGCCAGAGTAGGGCAGTTACTGTTAAACACACCAGTTCTGTTAAACCAAATGAGGCTTAATGCCTTGACACTTAACTTATACCCCTTGAAACACCCGGCCCAGAGTACCTTTTAATTGATTACAATTAAAAATTGTTGATTGGCTTGCCCCTAGCATCAGTGACCCCTAGCATCAGTGACCACAATTACATGATCTGGTCAAATGAGAGGCAGTTATATTTCTTAACCATAATTTTTTTTTCAGCATAGTATGATAGTTAAGCAGTGTGTTGAATGACATACTGTTACTTGTATGCTTAAGTACCTGAGTCCTTGATCTTGTGCTTTATAAAGTACTCTGAGCAGTGCAGCAATTGCCTATAAATATGCTGCTGATCATGCTTAAAGGGACATTGTCAAGGTTGTAAGGCCTACAGTTCGACTCAGTAAAATTACATCTTTAAATAGTTTTATTCTTAGTGTTTCTAAATTATCAACCTGTGGGTTTTATCATGCTTCTTTTTATCAGTCCACCTCCTAGAAATAATAAGGATAGGGGAGAATGTTCGCTTTTAAATCAATGGACCAGACATAGGAATAGTGTTGACAGAGGCTAATGTTCTCATGCAAATATAAGCACTTTTATATAAAGCTTATTTTTCCTGATGTAAATATGCATGACCTCTATTGCCCTTATGGTTTGCCATAAGGTCACCCCTTGTTGAACCTATGTCTCGTGAAAAAAATCTTCAAGAAAGAGCACAAGGCTGAGGGCATCAGGCCCGGGCAAGTCTGCAGCTTCGCAAAGTACCCGTTTTCCATGGTGTCTCTTTGTCAGTCAGCAGTCTTGTCCTAGTTGAGCTGAAGGGGAGGGGATGCAAAAAGAGTGGGCTGGGGAAAAGAATTACAAAGGCTGGTGAGGAGCCTGAAACTTCTCATCCCCAGCAGAGCTGTTGGAAATGCAGAGGGGTGATGGGGAAACCCAGGGCTGAGAGCCCTTTCCCGCACAATCCCTTCTGCAAGTAGCTCTGTGGCTGGAGCCCAGCGTCAGGGGAACTGAAGCCAGCTATTGAGGAGCTTTTTGATCTCAGGCAAAGAGCAGTACTGGACTTTCTCTTAAGGAAAGAATACAAATAGCTGAGGAGTGAAAGGTGGCCTGGGAATTCTCCTTCTATGAAGGGCTTGGTTTATTTCCGAGCTGAATAACTCAGCTCCCTCTGAGCTGCAGTTTTCCAGCACAGTCTGTACTCATGGGAAACCTGCAATGTCACAGTTACCAAATCCATAGATGTCAGTCAATGAAAAAGTATGGCTCAGTGGTGCCAGGGACAATGCAAGGCAAATGGGGAGAAGCTGTAGTGAAGGCTGTGTGGATGCTGCCAGGGTGGCTGGGCAGAAAGGCATTTTTGGAAGAGGAGACATGGCCTGTGTCCCCCTGCATTATCCAGCTACCCTCTGTGCTGCAAGGTTTGAAGACAAAGCTCTGAAGTTTCCAGAGGCATGGGCCTACAGCCAGGCTTCACCTCCCTTTCTGCCCAGAAGATGAAAGATTTGTTGATACCCTAGACATGAGGCTGAGTTTTGGATGTACTTACCTATCACAGGTGTATGTTGGACACATACTAGGGACTTGAAGGTAGCCCTGGAAAAATTGTGTAAAACAAAACTCAGGAAGAACAACAACAACAAAAAAACAAACAGAAAAGAAATGCCTCTGGGGCCTGGGAAAAAGGCACACCTTCAGCAGCCATGCCTAAACCAGGGGCTGGTGAGTGATAGTGGCTGGTTGCATCACTTGAAGGTGCAGCTCCTCAAAGAGCTGGGAAGAGAAAAAATCTTCTTCTTTTTTTTCATTTACAGGAAAGAGAAAAAATGAAAAGAAAATCCTCTGGCTGAAGATGCCACAGAACAGAAAAAGGCAAGTTCTAATGTCAATCTAATGACAGACATGGCTCAAAGTTCCAGCAGGTGGGAAGGTGCTCCCCACACTTCCAACAAGCATCCAAGAGAGCAGGGCAGCGTAGGGGCTGTGTCTCTCACTTGGGCAAGCCTTGTGAGGTGTGAATACGGATAAGGATATGGATATGGATAAGCACTTGAAAAAAGTCTCATGTGTCTAACACCAAAGAGTGCATTTCAGGCTCTTAACAGTTACACTGAAACACTTGAAAGTGCAACTTGCATACATTTGAAGAGCTCCAGAAAACATAATAAAAGCCAGATGAGCCCAAAGTCTTTCAAAGTGTTTAAAAAAAATCTCATGTTTTTAGGCAAAGTTAATGTCTCTAGTTTGTTTTGAGCTGACTCAATAATTTTAAATGGTTGTCTTTGAGAATTGTAAGACCGGTTTTGTTTGGTTTTTTTTGTAGGTTTATTCCATAGAAATGCTTAAAAAGCAATAAAGTCAATCTCAATAGCTTTGCTTAAATCCATGACTATATCAGTTCTGTGTTATGGGCACACAGGGAGAAACTAACTGAGTAGGAATTTGTAAGGGATTCCTATAACAATAGTTATATTGTTTGCACACATACACACCATAATAATAACAACAGAAAAGCCATAGCAACCTTGCAGTTACAAAAATACCAAGTGCCCTTTAAAAATGTGTATATTCTGTGTTTACCCAGATTAATAGTGTCGCTAGGGGCTGATACTTTATGTATGCTGTATCTTCCATCTGATTTATTCAAGATTTTTTTCTGGGCTTCTTTTCTTCAAAACTGTACTTGTGCCTTATGTTCACCAAGAAGCAATCCAAGTTCCATGAGTAAACACCTGGAAGCTGAGAACAGGAGTGTGTAAGAAACCTGGATTAATTTAATGACAGTGCCTTATAATGGAAAATATAAATTTTCCTGCTGCAATTGGTATATACATTCAACAGTTTTATTGTGTGTCAGTGCACATTATTTGGCACAGCTGCCAGAGAGGCATTGCTGAACTGGTGTTTCTCCTCCATGACAAACACCTATTAAGCAGTCAGCATAAACTCTTCTTGTTACAGCCTCTGACATCACCCTCAGGGCAAGCGGACACAGAACAGCGATTGCTGAATCGCGTATGAAAATTATAGTTTTATTGTCTACACAAGTGAAGGTTTAACTCAGATTCCTGTTCGAGTCAGCTCTGTTATAAAGGAGTGATTCTTTCAGGGAACAAACAAGCACAGTACACCATTGTAATCAAAGGAACAGACACTATTTATGTATTGGAAAGCCTTGTTCACAATAGTGCTAACACTCCAATGCCCCAGAAGCCACTATTTTAGCAGCTGTAGAGAAGATAAAGCATAACTAACAAGATGCCATACAGAGTCAGATACAGTTTTTTTAGAGCACAGATGGAATCATCCCATTTAATATAACTCAGTTTACATGCACGACCAATAAGTGGGAATCATGTATTTAATGTTTATATAAGCATTTTCTCCACCGTAGCGTTCAAAGAGTTCCAGTGTCTCTTGGATGAGAACTCCAATATTTTCACGCTTCTGCTGGCTGTATTCTATCCCATCACCTAAATTAACTGGTGAATAAAAGAAAAAAAAAAGAAAAAGGAAAGAGTTATATTGAATTTCATCTTACACTTCAAAATAATGACATAGAAAATTGCAATTGCTGGTCAATTGCAATGAAAATAAATGAAAATGAAAATAATAAAAATAAACACATTCTTATATAAGATTAATATGGATTCTCTCTTTCACAGTCCACCTCTAAAACCATTGCTTCTTTATCTTCAACACTGTTTTTTTAAGACAAAATTCTACTGCCAGATGCATAAGCACTTTTCTAAAAAAATAACTTAATCTAGACTTGTTATGGTTTGAAACCTTAAATAGGTATTAGTTTAGGATTGCTCCACATTAATCATCGTATTCACACGTTTATGTAGTTTCTGATAGAGGGAACCTGGCTAAAAGAGGTTTTTGGAGTATAACATGGAGTACAACATCATTCAATTTCAGCTTCCTGAAAAATGTGTAAAAATAAGTCAATGCAAAAGGACAAATTATTGCCATCCCTAGACACAGTAACATTTACTGCTGCTTTCTCAAACATGGACTATCAAGGATGACACACAGACCATAATTCTTTAAAAATCAGTGTGAACAACTGTGACAACAAAATGAGAACAATAAGAAATAACTTCACCTACAAAGTTGCCGAGACATTTAAAGGAGGAAAATATTTTTTATTCGGTTTTAAAACAATATTCTGAAAAGTATCTGAAAAAGTATCTGTATATATAATCCAAGACACGTATAAAAAATAATTTGGAAGGAGCAAAATGTACTCAGACCAGGTTTGGTGTAGTGGGGAGCTGTCACACTGCTGTAGGGTAGCCCTCATGCAAACAGCCAGTGGCCTCACTCTGGGCAGCGGTGACAATGTGCCCATGTTCACATCTCAAACAATCAGTGCCACTCTCACTCAGCCAGAGAAAGGCCCATTTGTCAAGACAATGCAACTCCTCCAGCAGAGCTGGCCTTTCACATTTGAAACAGGGCAAACACAAAGACAAGGGTAGATTTTGCCCTCATGTTGCTTCTAGATCCCCAGGCTGATGCCGTGTAGATGTACAACTGCACCAATCCTCACATCCTCTCCTAGATCTAAGCTCAAAGATCTGGATTTAAAGCTTGTGGCTTTGTTACCAGTAAAAACTGAAGAACCATGATCATGAAGAAACAGCTGGTGAACCCAGGCAAAAATCATCCTTTTGATGAATTTTTCTGTAAAATATCTGACTGCTTACACACATTTATGTTACTTTACTTTTATGAAATGGTTATATAAATACTGACATGACATACAAGGACTATGCTTCTTGACTGGGAAGGAGATAATTTATTTTTTATGATGATTACTTTAAAGCATACAAATATTTTCCAATACATTAACTGTTAATCTCACTGACATGAAAAGCCAGGGTTGTGACATCAAAATTTATTACAATGAATTTACTGTAATGTTACAAATATCAGATTATGAGAGTGCATAGAAAACAGCAAGAACTATTAGAAAAAGGATTGACTTCTACAAAAACAGTGCAAAAAGAAAAGCACATCACAATTGGGTGCAATTTAGAATAAACATGGCTTTTTCTTGCAGAAGGCAACTGAGATAACTGTGCCTCATCACCTGTCTTGCATGTGCAGTGCAAGCCCTCCCCAGAACACCTGGAGGTATTTCTGATTTCACCAGTTTGAGCAAAAGAAACCCTGAACCTTGACCTAAGTCTTGGCAAATACGTAAAGGAATTACTGACTTTCCAACCATATGTCTATTATCTGTAATTTTAAGCCTACACACATGCTCTGCTAATGAGCTTACACAGCTTTCATCGTTCTTTCAAAGAAGTAGTAAAAAAAATCAGCTGTCTGGAAGTAATGGTGATACATTTCTAAGGAAGTCTGGGGGAGGCCAATGAGAAGCCGTGATAATGCTGGTAGCAGAGGTATTTTCCAGAATTGCATGTTACAATCTTTATTATAGAACACAGTCTGTACAAAAGTTATGTCTTAGATGCTTGATTAAAAAGTACCCAAGAGTAAGAGGCAATGATAAAGGAAAGAGTCTGCAAGGGAAGACTGAATGTGTGATGTGCAGACCATCATTACAATTTTTTTTTTTCCTACAGACCATCTGTGTTTTATGGAGGTTTGCATCCTCAAGACAGCCATAATTCACACCAGTGTCATGACACAAGCTACAGCCAGCAATACTAGAAAGGTTGTGTCAGCATCAATGTCACCTGGTAAGTACTAAAATGGCTATCCTATGTATTTATAGGAATTAGCAAAGCTTTCATACAAAAATATTATCATTAGCCCAAGAGGACAACATCCATTAAATGGATGAATCAGAATGATCTGCCCAATGCACCAAAGGGTAAATATCTACTCATAATAATAATAATAATGATGATTAGCTGGAAAAAAATAGCCATCGAAGTAAAGGGGTCTCAGCATGCCCTTCTCTGTTTTGACTTTATTTCCAAGTTAGTTTGCCTGAGAAGCCAGCTTTGTCAGCCATAAAAATGTTGAATATGTAAAGTGTGAACATGGATCTGATTCAAACTCTTTATGAAGTTGTCCTTTGTGAGGAAGAATAAATCAACATGAAAATGCTAGGAAGCACATTTGTCATATCTTTGCCTCAAAGTGAAATGTCTGGCAAATTCAGCATGCACCAAGAACTCATTTTAGAACAAATGTTATTTCTATGTTTAGAAGAAATGCATTGAAGGATTACTGACAAATCTAGAGAATTACAATCAGGATCCCTGATCCCAGCCCTTCCTGGATCAAAAGTTAGTTGCCAATCTCCCAAATCATGCAGCAAAGGTTTTATGGTGCTCAAAGTGAAATGAAAGTCTTTGCACCTGTAAAGACCTGCGTTAGCTGATGAAATCCTCTGGCACACCAAGGCCAGGAGCGGCACTCCCTGCCCTGCCAATGCCAGCTGCTGTAGCCAAGGAAACCCTGCTCAGGCCCTCAGGGACTGAACTCAGCATTTGGCAGGGAACAGAGGAGGATTTGAATTTTGCTATAAAAGGTGGTTTGTATTTGAGTCTAGACATGCTTCTATTCATGATTTGGGATGTTAAAGAAATTCTGGTGTTATTTGTATTCCATGTCATTTCATTTTAAAAATTCACTAGGGTAATGTTACAAATATAAAATATTATTGTTTTAAACAAGGATGAGCAAGTTTCTGTCTCTGCACTAAAAGTGTTATGGCAGTTTTGACATCCTGGAGTGGACAAGAAAGGTAAATCAATCCTTAGAGCTCACTCAGATCTATTCTTAACTCTAGACATTTGTTAGCACCTGAAAGTGTCCAAGACATTATTTTAGTTTATTAGATTTCACTTCAAGGCAGGCCAAATCTCTAAAAGAGGAGTTTTTAATCTCCTAAATATGTTGCTTGTAAGTATTTCACAGATACCAGAGCTTGCTCCTGGTGGTGATTGTTCCAAAGGTTCTGCTCTACACGAATTAAAGGCAGGGTCTTCATACACCTGTTGTTGCAGGGATGTCATAGATCTTGGGATACTGGATTTTCCACAAATGTTAAATATCTGAGGAATGCTTAGTTTTGGAATAACATTTAAAATAAATTTCTAAAGTGATGTGAAGACAGCCCCATGTTGCCCGTTTAGAGGACATTTTAAATCAAATTGTAACTCAAATATAATTCCTTTTTTCTTTACTGATGAAAGTGTTTCTTTACTGATTTTAAGTGTTTATAAAATCATACTTGTGTATTTCAGCTTGTCTTGGAACAAACGATTCTTAGCAGAAATTTCTGAAGTGCTACTAGTTAACAAAGAGCTCTGGTATAACAGTTTGGAGTGGTTTGGTTTTTTTGGGTTTTTTTTTT
>VZRH01007748.1:1219796-1252938 GCA_013397555.1 Urocynchramus pylzowi | reverse complement strand
TTATATTTATATTTATTAATATATATTTGTATATTTTAATATATAATAAACATAGATAGGAAAAAACTGCTGCTCTTTCTTGTATTGCTTACACCTGAAGAATTGCAATCATCCAGAAGAATATAATGCCTTAAGGTTGTTGAAAAAAAGACCTTTAAACATCTGTTCTGGAACTACACATGGGAGTAAAAGTGGCTTTCCTGTGTGCAAAGAGGATACATGACATGCTGAGCACTGTGAATTGGAACCTGGTTAACACTGATCATACAGGTGTCATAACAGAGACAATCTCCAACTGCTAACAATGCAGCACTTCTGGTTCACTTTGTAATACTTCTCTTAATATCTTTCCACTTCATTACAAAAGCAGTGAACCTGAACAGTCATGCTTAAAAAAAAAGAAAATACCTTTGCTTCTCAGGTGAATTTGTAGTTGCTTGTCCAAAACTGCTGCACATATCACATATCTATAGGCAGTGAAGTAGTTACAGCAATCTCATCTCCTCTGCAGAGGCCATTTGAATGTTTGCTATCCTGATTTGCTGCCATGCCAGCACTTTAAAGCACAACAGTTTTTTGTCATTTATCATTCTCCAGCCAATCCCAGAAAATATGACCATTTTTGTCCTCTAACATTGCTAAAGCATGCTATGTCTTGTAACCACAATCTTAATTCCCTATTCATCATTCATTCATCTTACAGTCCTTCCAGCTCTGATGCCTGACAAGCCTACAGCTGCTCAGCCTCCAAAGGAAAACAGCTCACACACACACATACACATGCATGTCAGGTCAGTCAGGAAGAGACAAGAGAAGAGGCAAGTGATATGGCTGAATGCTCTTGGTCAGCTCAGGCCAGCCTAGAGCTTTAAAACAGCCAAGAAAACAGTTCTATAGCACAGCAGAGCACAATGTGTTTGAAAATTTGAAAATTGCATTTTCATGTATTATAATGAAGGGCAAAAGGAAAAAGCTGTCAAGAAAATTCTTCCATGGCAACTTAAATATGCTTTCTCACACTTGGGTGATCTGAGAGTACATGCACACATTGTAATCAGCTTTACATTAATAACAATGAAATGTCCATTCCTATAAAGGAAAGTCATGAAGGGGGTTTTTAGATAAATTTGGGACACCTTGCAAAGATAACCTTTAGTCAGTGTGACTAATATCTAAGTGGGAAATATTTCAGGAGTGATATTCTCTTGAAGTTTTCCTGAAATGCTTATTGCTCAGTGGATAGGGTCAGCCTCCAGGGGAAAGGAAGAAGTAACATCTCACAAAATTTCTTTATCGCTTTTCTCCACCAGACCACACATGGCTGTTTCATCTTCTATGTTGTTTAATGCTAATGGCTGCAGTGAGTTTATAGGTCTCTGACCCAACTCTGCAGCTGCACTGCTGCTGAACTGGTACCCATGGAAGTAGTACCTCAAGATTAAGAGAAAATTCTGCATCAGAAAAATGTCACTGAGCATTTTTGGACAACAGCAGCTAGAGCAGAATGGTGATTTTGAAGGAAAAAATGATGTTATTTTAAGGGAAAAGCATAACATACATCAGTCTCAAAAAAATAATGTGAAGAAAATTCATGAGTCACCAAGAAACGTCATCACTGGATGGTGGTATCTGGAAAGGTCCTCCTGAATTACTTGTCCTAACACAGCCGAAGTTTATTGGGTGCTTGACTGATAAGTAAAATCGACATTTCTTGTCTCAGGGAGAAGAATGTGGACATGGGAGAAGTATAAGACAAACAAAGGCTGAAAGTGGAGGAAGGGAAGCCAAGGACATTCCTTTGGCTAGTTAATTTTCTGAAGTATGCTTTATAAAGGTTCTAACTATAAGAATATATGCATTATGGTTTAGCATAATTATTCCACAGTGCAACTAAAAATATCCCACTGGATGCCGGTTGACATGTTATATCTGAGCCTGTTGATTTTCTGCTGTAATTCTGTATCAAAACATGGTGAAAGGGTAGATAGGCTTATCTGCACATCTGTTGCTAGAACCCAATATCTTTGCATTACAGTTATGAGTAAGAATCTTACCTACTTACTTACTCCCAAGTCTGCTTGGGAAATGATTAGAACGGAATGTCAACTTTATTAACACAAGCATAGGGCTCTTCCAGGAGTGTGTGTATCAGCTAAAGAATTGACTTCATAAGATAGAGGAGGTGAACTGAAGCTGTTACCAGTCTGTGAGAAGAGAGGTACCAACAGCCTCCCAGCACTTGAGACCTCTTCTACTGTCTTCTTTTCCTTTAATTGTATAGATTAAAAAAAAATAATAATAAAGAGAGAAAGGAAGAAATCCAAAAGTGTAACCCAGAAATCTCTTGCTGGTTTTGTAATATCCTCATTTTACAGAGGCATAAGCTTTCCTCTCTACCTAATATCAAAAAATGTAGAAAAGTCAGTAAGTTCAGGCATGCTTATTATCAGATCTAGTGCCTCAGCCATCTGCCTCAACAGTTCCTGAAACTGCTGATAGTTTTCTGGCAGAGATTATAACCACTGTTACTGAGTCCTGAGAAGACATTGAAGAAGTCATTGAATAATATTAATTTATTTACATATCTTTGCCCTTGTAATCTATATCTAGCAGCTCAGAATGGCATAAACTGGGGTTATGGTTCTAGTTCTCTAGGGGAAATGGCATGAGAAGATAGAACTTGGTTTTATAGGAGAGGAACAATATTAGCACTCACAATTTTCAGCTAACAGACTGACTTAACTTCACACATCCACAGAAGACAATTGTGAAAACAGGCAGAATTAGAGACACAGGGTAGGAGAAAACACTGTGGTATAAATCTTTTACAGCCAGAACAGAAATTTAGACCATGTCAGAAATTGCAACACTTAATACCTGTAGGTGCTGCAGGAGACTCGGTAGGGCTGCATTAAATTTACCTCTCAGCATATAGTAGGAGTTGGATTCCCAAGAGCAGTGTTCAAGTGAGTGAAGGGCTGATCAGTGAGTCTCACAGAGGCAGCCAGTGGGGAACAGGGAGCAGAAAACTTTTTCTCTGAGACTTAAATATTTGCATTCGGCCTGGAGCTACAGCCCAGGAGCTTTCCTGATGGTAGATAGCTATTGCCATTCCTTCTGGGTGAGACCGAATGATTTCTTTAAAAGCAAGTTGTGTCAGGAAACTCTAGTGATGCCTGTTTCCCATGGATGTGTGCTGATTTTGCACTACACCTCTTTACAATGACAACTTGTTTCCCACGAGTTCTACCAGCTAATAGAGGGTGTGAGCTAAGGCATGTTTTGACACCTTGTATCTCTTGCATACCCTACCGACAGTTCTCTCATCAGGACATGAATTTGGATCCCTCCCACCTACCCAGACGCTTATTTTTCCAGAAGCTCTGCCCCTTTTTCAGTTTGACTGAATTTGGACAATGAGTTTAAAAGTTATGTGAGTTGAGAGGGCAGGTGGGAAAGATTTACAGAAAAGAATAACCTTGTGGCCCATTAAGCGTGGTGTTTTTAAGGCAGGCAAAAAAAAAAAAAAAAAAAAAAATTGCAAGGGCAGAAATGACTGCCTTAGTTTTAGGTTTTATAGTTTGAAAACTTAGTGATGAAGCACCCTCCCAGGAAGCAGGAAACAAGCCAGACTATGTGGTTTCAAATCTACATCTTTCATGATCAGGGAGATTTCACCTAATTATCAAATTATTTACTCACGGAGAAAGGCTCTTGTGACCTCTACCTTATGATTTGGCAAGCAAGCAGCTGTGGAGACAGACCTATTGTTAGACTATGAACTTGTGCCAATATTTCAGAGAAGCACAAAGTTTAGCACCTGAATCCAATTTTCAGCAGCTACCTGAGTGGGTCGATCCTGAGCCTTTAGCAGTTCCCAAATGAAGGCTGCAGTGAATCAGAACATCTGCACACAAGGCTAGATATTTAAATGTCTAAATACATATTTACATGAATACAGTCTACAGTGCCAATTTTTAAGTGTTTTGACTTGAAGTAACTTCCTAACAGATGGTTATTCTGAATCTATCTTCATTTATTTATGGCTGTTTATGTTTTTACAGATATAATAAATGATCCAAAGCTTATTCCTTGTCTATTTATTTATATTTTAATAACAGTTAAAGATATTGTTGTACTGCACAATTTATAGAAATTATATGGAGATAGTCTTTCTGCGTTGTATTTACACGAGATCCCTCTGAATATTCAAAGAAAAACTTCTATGACCACAAGTGAACAAGCATAAATGAGATGCTAGAATCATCTATACTATTGTAAGCTTAAGTGAGATGTTGCCATAAAATAAACATCCCCCGAAATATATGAAATCAAAAAAGAGGAGAAAATGCAGGAAGATAAAGAAAATATTTAAGTATGTATATGAGAAGCTTTGGAAAGTGGAATTCAACAAAATTCATGCAAATTTTCCCAATAAGATAAAGCTCATGGTATATAAAATGCTGGGTTTGGTATCATAAGCAGTTATAGGCTTGACTCAGGAAACTGTAATGAAAATGTGTAAGTGATTGCAAAATCAGGACTAAAGAGTGTTTATTTATACTAAAGCATTTCCTAACTAATGAAAGAAGCATATACAAAGTATTAAGAAATGAAGGGTATACTACTGCTGCCAGTGATAGTCATGCCTCACCATGTAAATCAATGAGTTTCAGAAAAGTAAATGAGAGAGGGAGTTAGCTTTTCTCTGCCCACTACAGTGATTAATTAGCTTATTTTCCATAAGAAAAGTACTAGCTATGTTGTTATCTCGTAGCTTTTTTCACATTATCAATAGCACCAGAAAACAACAGCTATCCATTACACCTCTAAAAGCAAAAGGCGCATGTGACCATGAAGCACTGTGAGACTTCAGTAAAAAATGTCATGAGAAAGAAAATTCCTCAACTTTGAAGTTGTATTTGTTTATATGTAAGTTTTAATATCCAGGAAAAGCAAAGCTTCCTGTAATCATTTTCTTACATTACTATGGCATGCATTTTTAATGTATGGTTTTAACTACAATTGTCTAGAGAAGGTTCAGAAGATATTAGAGTTGCCAACTTTTATTATACAACTTTACATGCACTGTAACACCACTGCATTTGTATCAAGAAATCAGGTCTGGAAGGAAAGACAAGGAAATTTTCCTACTGAATGATAAAGTTGGTTTATTTCCGTAAGCCAAATAAATTTTTCAGGAAAAATAAACTCAAAAAATTATTGATGTAGAACGGTTTTTATCGCATCAGCTGCAGAACTCCACTGGGGAAAACAGAAAGGAGAAGCCCTTAGGCCACATTTTGTGTGACCTAATTCTTTCAAGGGTATGTTTCTGCAAATTTTTAGGAAGTGACAATGCAAATGAACAACAGTTCCCACTGTGATGTTTTCATGGAATTTTTGCATAACCTCTAAACAGCAGACTTTGCACCAACACTACAGTACATAGTTTTGTTGTAGAGCTTAATTACTTTTGGATGTAAATGAGCAGAAAAACAATTATCACACACCCAGCAGAAGAAATTGTTATGCTTCTATAAATTTCTGGTATTTTATTGCTGTGATTGTCAATTTAAAGTTTCAGTTTCTGTGCTGCTGCCAGTTAATGATTAGTCTACTACATTTTGGTGAAATTGCACTCCAGTCAAGGGAAATGAAGTTAAAAAATGATGGAAAAAAGAAACTAATATTGTTGAAGTCTAATTAGAGTACCAGGGCTAGTGCTGGACTTAGCTGTGATGAGGTTGACTTTCTATTAAACTCAATACACTGAATTCACTGAGAGCAAGATCAAATGCCATGATTTCATTTTCATGGGTGATGTGTTAATAGGAGTGGGATTAACTTCTTCCTCATGTAGTGATTTTTTTTACACTAATGCAAATCAGAATGCAATCATTCTTCCCTTTGCAAGTATAGTTCTAAAATCTGCCACTTTACTTTCAGAAGGATTAGTGCCATGCAGCTTATTTGAAGGAAATCACATTTCTTTAACAAAGAAAAAAAAAATTTCTATTGACTTCAGTATCATCAGCAATGTCTTCCAGAAATACATTTGAAGAACTTCCTATGTCAGACAATTTCTTACTTCTATGGTTTTAACTCATGCTGCTTTGTTTCTAAATGAGTACTTGCAGCAAGTGAATGTGCTTCCATTTAGCAACTTAAGTTTTCCATTTAAAAAAATAAAGATTGCATTTGAGCCATAGTTGATAAAAACTATCATGATGCTAATAAAATTATTTTTAAATTAATATAATTGGATTTTATCTCAAAATAGTAATCCCTCTCCAAAATATCCCCCAAACCCCAGAAAACTGAAAGCCAAACCCTCTCCTCCAGCCAATACCCTGATATTAAACTCTATATTTCTTCCCTAGAACATGGATGTATCATATTATTTCACTTCTCCTTGAAAAGTGTTAATGGGCATTAACCATCATATTACTAGCAATATATGCTGAAATACTTCAGGGTTCCTGACACATGATGTCACACTTGGTACAATAAGTATTGATAATAAATCCTGCTTGAATGCCAATATATATATATTGTAGAGAAATATATATGAAGCTTCATCCTTCCACCTACATTTATTTAATGCATAAAGATCCAAACCATATATAATTTAGATAAGGCAGAATAGCATTTTGGATTAAAAAGGTCAGATGCATGTATTACATATTTTTCTTTTTAAATTGTGCACAAAGTTTACTTGTAGACCTTTTAAATTGATGGCAAATGTGAGTGTTTATTCAGCTGGAACTTTAAGTATTTCATATATAATGCATATGTTCCCTGAAATACTTTAAATTTGCTACTACAAACAAATAGTGGGAAGTTGTGCACACATCTCAAGTATTCTATATAGCAGATTAAAATGTGATATGGACATCAATTCCCTAATGCTTCATAATATCTATTCAATAGTAAAAGAAATCAATAGAATTTTGTATTTGATTCTCTAAGAGAACTACAATACCCTGCTTCTTACATGAATACAAGGAAAATCTAAGAAATGCATGCTATATTTATATATTTTTCTTTCTTTTTCAACATTTTGTTCTGAGGATTTTCTCAAAAATTATTTTGAGAAACATCTTTAACATAAATACTTCTATTGACAGGGTTATTTCTATCAGGGAATAACTTTGATTGTCCAAAGTCTTTGATGTGTCAATAGTTCCACCATATTGTTTATTTATCTCAAATATGTTCTCAGTTTTCACTTGTCCCAGCATCTCACGTGAATCAGCTCTTAAAATACAGAAGTTGTACAAATTCACATTCCATCAAGATAGAAAATGACAAGAAGAAGCTATTGAGTTAAATTTTGCTAAAGCTACCATCTTCCAACCTATCACCTTATTCTGATGGATTCTCATATTAGCTAGAGCACCAAAGCAGTTCACTTGGATAGCTTGGCATTCAATCATAGAATGACTGAACAGTTAAAAATTCTGAAAAATGCCTTTTTCCACCTAAGGTTGACTACAAAGCTGTACCTGAGCCTTTTGTCTTATGATTAGGTCCTGGCTTTTTCATTGAAAACTGCCTGAATGAATTACTGAAATTTATATTACTTCAACAGAAGTACAACAATCACTGACTGTTGTTATCCTTTAAAATGGTGAGGCCGGAGATGTGGAATCCATCTGTAAAAGTCCTGTAAGAAATGTTTTTCCCCATGTGCTGCAGAACATATTTATTTATACGTGAGGAGACTGTCATCCTCAGTTGTTCTCTTTTGTATTAATCATGATTCTATCAATCTGAAAAACGAAGCTCATGGGAGCAGAAGATAAGCTAATTCAATAAACAGAACAAAAGATTTCAGATTCCCTGTCAGAGGACATTAGATTGACCACAATTTTCTCAGCTTTCAGAACAAAGCTGAAAACTCACTTCAAATTAGTATCTTCATAGTCACTATAAAAAACATCTATGAAGAAGAAAATAGGAAATGGATCATGGTGGAAGGGGTGAGGTTAAAAGTAAATGAGATTGCTGAGCTGTTGTGAGTCTAATTAATTTTTGGAAAATAGTCAAATCCTATGATAGGTAACATTAAGATAGGGGAGAAATACTTCACCATGGAAAAGTATTTAATTTTGGGAAAATAGAAAATGTTGGTTAAATAGAAAATCAGATAGGAGGGTGATTTTTTTTTTTAATTAGCAATGAAATAATCACATTAAGTAATAAATAATTTGTGGGTTTTACCATAATCACAATTGATTCCTTAGTTGTACTGGTTTCTAGAAAGGAAAATGGTTTAAGTTAAGAAAACGTGCTATTTAAAATGCATGTGTATGGTACTTTGTAATAAGGTATGGATTATAACTGCATAATTGACTGACATTCCATTAAAAAGCTTTAAATTGAGTAAAGATGGGTGTGTATTGAACTGTTGCATTTTAGTGCACTTCTGGTGGCAAATCAAGAGCTCACTCTTGAGCTGTATCACCGAGGGAGTGGGGCTGTGTGTTGAAGGGCAGTGTCTGTAATCAACACCAGGTATTATCTCAAGACATGCACATGTTGTTTCCATCTTCTGAACCAAACAGAAAACATAAGGACAAAGTGTTAGATTACTTTTCCATAAAATTTAAATATAACTACCCTTAGATAACTTTTTTTTTAGGTGACAAGCACTTATATGAGCTGAAGATCTGTCCAATTCCATTTATTTACAAAAGACAAAATGTTTTTCCCAAAGACAAATGAGTTCATAAGTTTCTGAAGCAACCACAAAAAAATCATCTTATCATCTTAAAAGCACCTAGCAAAACATACTTGGAATGTTTGGAAATATAACATAGACCCTAAAGAATATTTTATAAATCAGCATTAAATTCCAATATTCACTCCAGGTTTATTGATCCGGCAGAAATAAGTGTTATTTAAATCTTAAAATTACTACTGCGCAGAATTGAGTTTGGTTTCAGGAAGAAGAACAGGAGTAATGGAGTGAGGTAAAGATGAGTTTTTGGGACTTCTAGATCATGATGTCAATGAGTAGCGTGTGACAGAGTCCACCATTTGATATTATGAGCTTTCAGTGCTGGAGATCATTCCTTGGAGTTGTTTTATTTACAATATTGCATTAGACCTACTTAATCACAGCCCATGTAGACAGAGAAATGGCAAGACCATGGTCTTTAGGGATGTCTCTAAATAACAAAAAAATTAATCCACTTTTGCCCATGGAGGTGAAGTAAATGAGTAAGGAAGAGGCATTTCCTACTGCTACTATGTAAGGTCAAACTCACTTCATGAATATAGGTGCTATTTCAATTGAGGTACAAGTAGATCTGCAAACAGAATCTAAGATAAGGAATCTACCATTTTAAGCAGAAATAACAGCAGTATAATGTACATAATATTAAATACTTAGCAAATTGACCTTAGTGGAGTTTACAAATTCACGTCTAAATATAAAATGCAGCTGTTTGAATCATCATTTGTACTCCAGCTATACATTGTGACCATCCTTTTGCATAATTTTAACACCATTTGTTTGTTACAGTTTATTTATTAAAAGAAACAAATAATCAATGTTTTATTTTTCAGAGAAATATATTCTTACAAATAAAAACCAGAAAAAAGCATTTGAAATTATTCTACTTCATACAAAATGTTATAAGCTTCAGCATGTATTTTAAATGCTCATGAGGAATTGGATGTTTGGGGTTGTTGTTAGTTTGATACACACCATTGCTTCACATTGAACAATTAAACTGGTCAAATACATGCTTTTCTGTGAATGATGAATGAAAAACATTCTGCTCAGCATCTTTGTTAAATGTCATTGAATTTAGCATGTATGCTAGGAATGAAATCTTATTTCTTCTTCTAAATGTACAGATCACAGGTTGCATTAAGTGGAGAGTAACTTCCACACAATGTTTGGATTTTCCACCATTACATTTCAGTAACTTCTTCTAACTTCATCATTATAGCATATCCTCTAAGATGTGGAAAATGTTTTTACTCTTTTTTGTCTGATAAATGTTTTATTTTTAACATATTATTTCATAACTTCAATAATTCTGAATTCCATGATTGATTAGAATAGGGATTTGAACAAATAAAATAAACAGATTTTTTTGGCTGAAAACAACTGATCAAATAGAATGAGATGAAAAATCAAAACATAAAGCCAGGTATGAAAGGCCCTGGGTATCAGTGAACATTGGCTGCTTACCTGATTTCCAACATGGGCTCTCATGGGCTTCAGTAGAACCCTGAATCCACCAGGGACTTTTTCTGAATATCCTGACTATCACTGCCAGGCTTCATTTATAAATAAGAGCCCACAATAACCTCTCTTTTCTCCTGTCTTTCAGGTGTGTAGCTGGTATACTTGGATATTTATGTCAGTGGGCATTTACTTTATGGCTTGCTAGCTTTAGTAGTAAGTTCTTATTTATGTCTTAACTAGCATCTACATTAGTTTTTCAGTGAGCCACACTAACACAGAAATATTATTTGAAATATGCTTTCAAACCATAAACTACTAATTAACATATAAAGTAAGTGGGCATGGCTACAGTACATGGTGTCAGTAATTTATAAAAAATTTTGGCGTTGCTATTTAGAAACTGATGTGTTGAGCTATAGATCTTGATACACATATTAACTTCTACAGTTCTTGATGATATTAATGCCAGGCTTTTACATATATATACAGTTTCTAGGATTATTTGCGATAGCATAAAAATAAGTAGGATGTGGGAAAAACCCTTCAAACAAGAAGCCTAATAAGGCATAGGATCTTCTCTAAACTCAGTCAGAGAAAAAATAATCTTTAAGTATTTTTCTCTTTCCACATAAGTTCTGGAGGTTAATAAAACACATAAAATAGAGTCAGTAGTATGACTGCTCAACTAACCCTGAAGTTTTCCAAGAGATATAAGACAAAGATCATCTAAGCTTATTTCACAACTACAGTCACACACATGATGAAATCATTGGCCTGTACTAAAAGTTAAATCAGCTTCTGGATGAAGAAAGAGTATATTTCAACAATATTACCAGGTAACTTTTAGACTTAAATTGGTATGAAGATAAAGATAAGAGAAGAAATGTAGATAGCATGCTGAGTTGACATACATTAAATGAATATTCACCCCAGCACATGAGAGTTGGAAGTGAAAGTGTATAATTGTTTTCTGGTGTCTTGTCCATTTGTCCACAGTACAACATCACCATGGAATTTTCTCCAATTAATTGTGATTTATTCAAATAGTCTGGAACTGTACTGAAAACTGTAAAATGAGAAAGCTCCAACATCCATGTAGAAAGGTAAAGGTGCATGATACTTCTACATTTATCTCCTTTCCATGGTAAACAGCTTTTAACCTTTCCAAGAACTGAAATGACAGATGAAACAAGAAAAGCAAGTAACAAGGACAAATAGTCTTTCCTTCCCCACAAATAACAGTAAAATGAAAGAGTAGAAAGAGGATTGGAAGGAAATGCTGTGACCGGTCTTCTGGAAGTTTTCAGGAAGCATGAAGATTATGTACATTTAAGAGGATAAAAAAAATCAGATTTCATTTAAACACAACTGATAAACATTTCAGTAATTAAGATGATTATTATGTCAGTAGATAAATCTCTTTTGTTTCTTGCAGTAGCCTTCTGCCACTACCAAGATCACTTTCAGTTTATTTCTTTCAGGAAACAAAGGGGCAAATTTATGCAAATAAACTTGATATGGGCAGATATGAACTACCTTTCTGATGGCTGATCTTGCAGATTTCTAATGCATTAGTTTCTGACAACACTGACTCAGTTTCCAGGATGAATCCTCTCCACTGGAAGAATAGTACAAAGTACATATACAATTATAAAAAATTACTGTCTGAACCTTCCCACATAAAGGCTGAAGAAATGTAGAAGCAGGTAAGCAAGGTAAGTCAAAAATTACCAGGGACAACAAAAATTGCATATCTTCTTGCTAGAATAAACTTGCAAGTAGTTTATCTTTCCATTTTTCATGCCTTCATCTCTGCCACTTCATTCAGAAGAAAAGATAGGAATTGATAGGCTTTAGTCATTGCAGAATAATCAGCCAGGTATCAGGATGGTTCCTCTCTGGACTTTTCCATCCATTCCTAAGCTTCTGATCTATTGGAAGGTTAATTGGAACTCCTTTCTACTTTGCAAAATTACAGTTCCATTTCTCATTCTAAAACGACTCACTAACTCTCGGTACTGGGTAAATATTCAAACTCACACAAAACTTTGAACTTCTGAATGTTCACAGACCACCTGGGCAAGTGCTGCTCATTCCTGCTTTTTGTAAAAGCTCAAAATTTCACAGTCTACAAAATGCAGCTAAGCACCAAGTTTGATAACAAGCTTTTCATCAAAGTACAGTTAAATCGAGTAAATCTGAAACAATGTGTCACTAAAATGCATCATTGTAATTTTCCAGTGCAAAGTCAATTGGAATGATAAGAGAGTGATTTTGTGCTAAATATGAGATAACATAGTCATTCTCACTTTAATATTTGTATTCAAATTAAGGGCCAGGAGTCAAAACAGAAAGCAAACCAAATTTTTAGATCTTAATCTCCAACTTCAGGAAAGCAGTTAATATACTTAAATCCATCCTAGCTTAAGAGATATAGTTGATGATGTTCTTAACTATAACTCAATGATTATGTTCATTATGTGATGTTTGGTAAATTCATTACCACAAGAAACAGTTCTTTAAGTCACTGCTGGAAGATTCTCTATCCAAACCTCAGAACTACATTACCAGATCGAAAACTAGGTGTACAGGATTTAAATATTCCTTTGCATTCATGATCATTTGTTAAGTTTTGCACACTTCTTTCATGTTATCTACAAAAAAATACGTTCATTCTCAGTGGTCTGAAATGGTGAATGGTATGAAATGCAGTGAAATGGTGTGAATAATAGCCAATTAAACAAAGATGCTGCAGCTTATTTAGGTTCATCTTGTAAACAGGCCAGCCATGTGTTCATCAGGCAGGGGCTGTGCTGGACTGGGTTATCACATGTGGGTAACGTGCCACATTCTTCTCGTGCCACACTGTCGCATTCTTCACCGCGCTGGATGGAATCTCACAGGCTCACGGCCTTGACAGAGAGTGCAACAGCAACGTTACACGATCCTCCTTATTAAAGCAGCTTCTGCCAGATACTGCTAAGGCTAATTGATTAATCAAGAATTTTTGGGATGAACTATGACCCTGCTAAATATAAAAGGAAGTGCTAAATGCTACACAGCCCATGTTCTTCTCTTTTTCATGGCAACACAAACTTTTTTTGTATTATCTAGAAGATCCATGTTAACTTGATCAAAACCTTGGAATATAATGTAACTCCAAATTCTGGATTAATCCCTGTTTTAAACAAAGAAAATTAAAATCTGAACAGCCTCTACAATTCTTGGCTGTAAACAGAAATGGGATTAAATCAGATTCCATCTACTGCTCATGCTCAGAGTACACAGGGAAACTAGAAGGGCATTTCTGCATTGGCAGTTTCACTCAAAATGGTTTCTTGAACTGAGAAACAATACTAAAGATATAAGACAAAATAAGAAAACAGACACTTCAGTGCTTCTGTCTGGCTAGAAATTATTTTGCTTCTTGTAAGACATTATTTTAATCAGATTTATATTTTTTCTGATATGAAGAGACCCAGCACTGACTCCACAACACTTTACAAAATAAGTGATTCTATTGCATTAGACAGAACATCATCCAGGAATAAATATTTAGGCAATTAGCTATGTTATGTTAATTTTGTACAACACAATGGTCTAACCTAAGGCAAGCAAAATGAAATCACAGGAATTAAACAAAAGTGAATATAAATTGTGAAAGTGGCACATTTTTGATAATGAAGTTTACTCACACAATGATGTGTGAGTACATTCTCATAGACTATTATACTTTAATATGTTTCTGACAAGTAAAAATAAATTATGATTCAAAATTTACAACAAGTTTTGACAAAAGCTTGTGTTAAAAAAAGAAGGATCACTGTAAAGGAATAGGTAGGAAAGATTTAGCTCTGTTCTTTCACAACTTATGTATTTTCACTTAAACTTTTGTAGAAGCTCAAAGATCTCCAGCCACTTTTGGAATTCCAGCCATAGATATTCTATTTAGAGTTAGACTGTATATCTACATTTTAAATATTCATACCATCTTCAGCACATCACTATATGAAATGATTCATCACTGTCCTGATACAGAGCCAAGGAAACAGGTTGGTTTCTATTTATAGAAGACTCTTTGTAAAGAAAGGAAATGCAAGGAAAACTAAAGATACTAAATAAACAGCAGTTAGAATTGTGGTCTACAAGTTAGAGTATGAAGTTCACCATAAGAATTATTTCAAGGAGAGGCTTCTTCTATAAGAGTCCAGAAAAAATCTCCACTATCCTATTCTCTTACTTTATGATTTCTTAAAAAATAATAAGACTTCTAAAAAATTAAAAGGCTATTGAAGTAGTTTCATTTTTATTCTTCAGTTTTTTGTTTGTTTGGTTTTTTTTTAATCATTCCATGGGGGGAATGATATTTTTTCCAGGACCATATAAGATTTTTTGATCTTTACCTGATACAGTGGAATAATGCCAATTAATAGAACAATGCCAGCTTCTATTAGAGGCTTTGGCTCTCATTAAGAAAGAATCACATATTCAGGTACAGTGAAAAATATTTTGGCTGAAAAGTTACTTATGTCTTAAAAAGTTCACGTTAAAAAAAAGAACTAGATAGATTTTTTTAGAAACAAACTATATATTTTGAGGTTTTAAATAAAAATGGAATCATAAGTTCAAAAATATTGATTGTTCAGGACATAATTTTAAATGTAAACATAAATATAGGAGTTTTCTGTTAGAAAATCAAGCCTTGATTACTTTCTTCCAACCAAAAATGCCAAACTAGAAAAAGTTAAAAAATTTGCAATGACTACAAAATAGCTTTTGTCAGAATCACAGAATTATTTGGGCTGGAAAGGTCCATAAAGACCTTTGGGTTCCAACCTCCCTGCCATAGGCAGGAACACCTTCCACTCAGCCAAGTAGCTCAAAACCCCATCCAGCCTGGCCTTAAACACTTCCAGCTTTTCTGGGCAACCTGTTCCAGTGCCTCACCACCCTCACAGTAAAGAATTTCTTACTAATATCCAAGCTAAACCCACTCTCTTGCAGTTTACAGCCATTCCCTCTTGTCCTATGTGCAAGGAAAATACTATTTAGGCAAAAAAGTTAATTTCTCTTGTTCAAATATAACTCTAGGTACATTTCTCCAGCTCTGATTTGCAAAAATTTGTGTATTTACACAAAACTACTCACACAGTTGAGTGCAGTCAAGAGGCAGGGAACTATTCACAAGTGCAAACTTATGTTTATATGTGAATGTGTTTGCAAAAGCAAGGAGTTACTTTAGAACATGTTCATGCAGTGATAAAGCAATGCAGGTATTAAAAAATCATCATTAAAATTTTAATGTAGAGCATGCCTTATAAAGCATGTAAAAGCAACAAATCCTAGCTAACCAAAAGTTTTCCTACTTTTGAGAATGCAAAAAATGTATTATCTCTCCCTCATGAGTAGACCATTACAAAAAAAATAGGGAAAACTGAATCTGAGTTGACATAGTATAAGCTACAGCTTTCTCAATCATGGAAAAATAAATTATTGTCATTTTTATTTCTGTGGAAAGCATAATAATGGAAGGGAAAAAAACCCAAAACTTTAGCCTTGTCTTCAAATATAAATTTAACATTTTGTTTTCTGTTTTGTCCTATTCTCATTTCTGTATTGTCAGATATAGTAATGAATTTCTTTCTCCTGTCTGCCAAAGTCCCCTAGAAAACATCTGTAATATACCAGCATGTAAACTAACCTGAAACTTGATTAGAAAACGTATTTTTTAATGTTTCCTTCTGGAGTTCTAGCTTAAGAATTATATATTAATCTACTTACTCTAAGCACATGTTGAAGTTTCTTGTTTCATCATAGTTACCAAAAACAATTGTACAGTAGAGATTCCTAAATAAAAGACCCTAAAATCAGATTTAGTAATCTAACCAATTCTGATGCTAGGAACTCTGAGATGTGTACAGGTTACAAATCACAAAGCATGATTTTTTTTTGAGCTGGAAAGAGCTGCATACTCAGTTTTTGAGGAGCAACGTTGAAAACTCACACAGATATGAATTCTATCATGACAATCTTTCAGATTTACAAAGTGTGTAGGGAGAACTAATATGTCAATTCAGAATTTATTTTTGATACAGTTTGTACACAAGCTGCTTAATTTTTGATAAAATTGTACTATGCTGTATTGTTATACAAACATATTCAATGGATTATCAGGAGATGTATCACATCACAAAGGCCTGAGGTATTGGAATGTAGGCAAAATGGCAGTAAAGGAAAAAGAGACAAAGGAGTTGCATCAATGTACAGGAGTTATATTAGTGATCCACATAATCTCATGTGAGAATAACAGTAAAATTTGAGGAAATTGGAATATAAAATGGAAAAAAAAGTCCTAGAATTTAGGATGTTTTAGGTCAAATGCAGCCCTAGAACAGATGTAATTTCAGATATTTTTTTGTTTAGTGGCTGAAATTACTCTTTCTGTTTTCCAGCTGCTGATAATGTTTTGCCTCTTTATAAACACTCCTGAACTGTCCTCCAGGGAAATGTCTGTATACTGGGGGAAAGGAAATGAATGCCAATGGATATAAGTTTCTTCTACCATGTACAAGTATTTTCCACATTATTAGGTTTCTGAATAATTTTCTGAAATCTAGAATCCACTTAAAATTACCAAAGCTGAATTTTGAACCAAATTAGTTTAATTCTTAGCATTTCTCATTAGAATTTGATTTATACTTTGTTGACGCCACTGGAAGGCAAACACAAAGGCAAACATTAACCTAAGGTTAGTCTCTTAGTCTCTTCAACATTTATAGTACAGGAAGAGGTCAGATTCCTCCTGAGGTGAATTAAAATGCCTAAAATTAGATTCTTGCTTGGAACTGACTTCTAGAGAAACTTTTTACTCACAAATGAGTAGAGAGAAACTCTGTAGAAATAACCCTACTTAGCATAATTGCAAACCTTTTGACACCCTCTGATTCTTCTTTCTTCTCCTTTTCCTGTTAAATTATCTTTTATTCTAGATGCATTTTATTTCATGTTAGGCAGGATTTTGTGTGTGTGGGTGCGTGTGTATGCACAATGTTAAAAATCCAATATTTTTAGTACTTTTTTATTTTATATTTTGGGGCGTTTTTTTACCCTCTTTACTGGAAACTTTTCTTCCTGTCATTTTCTCTATGCATCTCACATGTTTGTAGGTGAATTCAACTCACAAACCCAGCAGAAATACCAACCATACTTTTTTCATTGCTAGATTAATTTTCAGACAAAAGACTTAATCAAATCAGGTCTCTTAGGGGTGATCTAAAGAAGCAATAGGGCCCTTTGGCTGGGAGGAAAGGTGAGAAAGTGACTGCCTCTGTGACTATGGTGAAACAATCTATTCCAGCTGCTGGAGCAGACCCTGTAACTTTAAAAAGTTACCAGGTAAAGTTGCCAATGACTCATCATTGGTTCACCTACCCTCTCAGGTTCTCTATATTTTTTTAACCCCCCTCTCCCTTATATAACTTTGGTAGGATAAGCAGGACTAAAATGTAATGAGGAAAACCTTTTTTCAGAGAAGCTTTCGATATGAAACATACTCATTTTTTTATACATAGAGCAAATTATAGTTATGCGCTGAAAGGTAGTAATGATTCAGATAGCACATTACAATAATTTTGTGAGAGACACCTACAATCATCAACATAAAGAGTTTTCTGGTTGTTTGTTTTTTAAAAGCAAAGTACAATTTTATAGTATGTATTGAATCACTGGTAGCCCCAGGTTTAAACTGCTCCTTCTCTCCCTCCTTCTCAATCATCTAGACACTGGCACCAGGATGATCTCCTCCTATGAAAACTAACAAATATAGACTCTGGTGCAGCACAATTCTACTTCTGTTCACAGCTGTCCATGGTATTAGCAAATCCTAAAAAAATCTACTAGTAAAAAGAAAGTATATCTACAGTCCTAGTTGTTGCAGGGTCACATTGTCCTGAGGATATTTATACAGTCACACATATAGGAGTGACTGTAGTCTTGCATCCTCCCTACCCACTAAAAAAATCTGCCTTAAAAAAAAAATCAGTAGGTGCTCTGGTAATGAAATGGGTGCATGAAAGCAAGACATTACATTCCTGAATGTACACGCTATTCATGCTTCCTTTTTAAAAGATAATATATGAGCAATAATATGTTGCTTGTGAGTAGGAACAGCAGCAAAAATATGTGCTTCTAATTGCAGTGAGTAAAAATTACAGTAAAACAATGATTTATGGAAGAATAAGCAGGTTTGCCTCTGAATCATTCTTGTCAAACAAATTCTATTATGGGCACTTTCGTCACAGCCGCTTGTTTTTCTTGTAGGGTCCATTTCCCCCAGACCTTTCCCACAAGTTGCTATTCAGGAAACCTGTGGTTTGCTTAAGACAGGATTAACACCTAAATTTAATCTATAGTAAAAAAACCAGAGATGTATGTTACTCTTATGGCTAACTTCATATAGAAAAATTATTTACTAATTACATAAATAATTTATGTTGTAAAATATCTCAATAAAAATTGATAAAACATGACCAGCTGACCCTCCCTTTTATGTGTGGACAGAAGAAACAGAATGTCATATTTTACATATTGATGAAAACCAGAATGGATAGAAGTAAGACACTGGGCACAGAAGTATTTGTTAAATGTAAAGACATTAAGCAGCGAGATTGCCAATTAATTAATAACTAATGAACTGTTATAATCTCCTTTCTTACTAAGCCAACAGCACACTCCCATGGTCCCTTTTTAATAATTGAATATGAGTTGGTTTAAAAGTCGATGCATTTAAGATGGCTTTGATAATGTCAATAAGTGGGTATTCTCCTGCCTTGTTCTACTGCTGTCTAATTCACCACAATTGGGCTGTGCTTCATTAACTTCCATTTTATTATAAAAGAAAGTGAAATTTATCATGAGAACACATTAAATGGTGTGTTTAGCTTCCTGCAATGGGCAAAGTAATGATTAAAATATGTGTCTACAACCTTATGGCCAGTTGGAGGGATGCCACTAATGTTTGAAAAATAATGGTGTTGCGTGACAGTTGTTATGATGGCAGGGGGTGATGTGTCAGTCATTTATTCCCTGTGGTAGAAATTTC
Source organism: Urocynchramus pylzowi (assembly GCA_013397555.1). Lineage (NCBI taxonomy): Eukaryota > Metazoa > Chordata > Aves > Passeriformes > Fringillidae > Urocynchramus > Urocynchramus pylzowi. Next base: position 1,233,631 of record VZRH01007748.1, on the reverse strand, counting down.
ATATGGGGAAGTAAAAAAAGCATCAGATGACTGGCATTTGTAAGCCTAACTTGTCTTATACTACCCAACTGGCTTTGCTTCTCTTTTGAGAGAGAAAAAAATCAGTGTTGATTTGGTCAAAGTGAATTTTAATAATTTTGAGAAGGAAGCAGCCTGGATCCTGTATCCTTTAAGGTAAATTCACTCCTGAATTTACCTTAAAAGAGAGTGTGGATGTAAGATCAGAAAGAAGTTCTTCTAAGATTACTTCCCTTTCCATTTTAATTTACATTTGAAAAAAAAAAGTGCTTGGATGTTTTATGTATGCCACTTAACATGCACCCTCTGAAGCTGATGACACTCAAACTTTTATCATATTTCCAAGAGAGCAAAGGATAGCTACTAGTAATACGTGTATGTTGGATTGTTCACAGACAATAATGATAATAAAAATATTAGTGTAGAAGTTCTTATTTGCAGTTTCTACACACAATATCTACAATGTCTCATGAACTTGACATTGGAATTCTACACATGGAAGAAAAGAAAATTGGTTGAGCCAGGATTTACTGAAAGCATATAAAAGAATAAGTTTGTTTAGTGAGTCTCTACACTCACTAAACAAATAACAATTTCAGGACACATGTTAGCATTAGCCTAGGAGTTCCTATTTCTCTGCAGTACTGTCAAGAGGAGAATGCATCTTCTTCAAAAATATTAATTCATAAGTTAAATATCTGAATTTTGAACCAAAATAAATTTAAAAAACCCAAACAGTATTTGACAAAAGGCTAGAGTGAAATAAAACATAAATTATTGGAACAGTAAAAAATAAGCCAGTCATATTATTTTATGAAAGTGTCCACCTACAGATAAAGATTAATGGAACTGATTAGGGCTAGTTAATAAAAAAATTCCACAAACAATCCCTCCCAATAATTTCCCAGAAAGATTTTGCAGTCTTCTTCTGTAGAAATCATGCATATACTGAGCCAAAGATTATATATCATATCTTATTTAAGAACATTACAAAATGAATTAATATTAGATATTCATTGGCTTTGGAATGGATTTAGATTTCATTAGAAATTGAGCTTTTTGTGGGTTAATGGAGCAGGAAAAGCAGCAATCACAGTAGTAGGTCCTCATTCTCATAAACTATTATGTAGTTTGGAAAATAAATAATGTGCATTGTTTCCAAACACATAAGGAAGTAGATTATCTACATTGACTGAATATTCTACTACATATTAAAAGCAACCACAAGAAAGGAAATAATTAAGAGTAAAAACCTCTAAAGGTCACACAGTCAGTAAAGAGTGGGTACATTGTAGAAAATACAATTTTAAAAGGGAGAAAACAAAATCAATCTAATTGTCCCCAAGCTTCTTAGCATGGTGCTGTTTTCATCTTGTTGACTAACACAGTTGCAACATATAAACCCCATTATAATCTTCCCTCTTGACACCAATCCCTTCAGTTTTAGTCTCCTCGACAGAAATGGTTCAATTTTCAAGTCAACTCAAAACACAGCTGCTGTCATCCTCCTAGCCTGGAGCTCTGATGTAAATAATCACACCATTTTTCCACACCTTTCTGGCTTGCCATTTTCTGCAGTACCAGGCTCAGAGTTCTGGTTCCATAACTATCATTCCTTCTTCTACTCAGCCCCTTCACAGTGTATCAACCTACTCCAATTTCCATGCTACTCACCCTATCGACCAGCTTTGAACATGTATTATTGATTGCTCCTTAGAAACAGCTTTGTATCAAAGGAAACTTACCAAAGCTTTTTTATTAGGGAGAGCAAACTGGGAGGCGACAGAAGTGCTCAAAATCCTCTGCAGTATGAGCTGAAAAAATTCTATACCATTCCCAGTGCCAGTTCTAGCTGTTCAGTTTCCCTAGAGCAGCTGCTAAACTCACTAACTGTAGCGAGCACTGATGTGTGTCAGCTCTCCTCAAAAGTCTGTCAATATCTTGGGCAAATATTTTTGACTAAATAGATAATTCAATTTCAGTGCAGTAAGGTGTTTCAGCAAGGAGCAGCAGCAAAAATTTTTCAAAATGAAAGAGACAATGCATATAAATCCATCTTCATTCCTCCTAGTTTTGTTCATGTGAGTCAGAAGGCTCCTAAGAGATGTTGCCATTATATCTATCTGAGAGACAGGAAAGGGAATTCCCTCACTTCCATTAAAGCTGGGGTAGAGCTTATGAGAACCTACAGCTGCAGTCACAGAGGAAATCACTGGTTTCTTCAGAAGATTCTGTGATCACTGAAAATTAAATAGCTCTAATTTGTATCATTCCCTTCTGTCCTGCCAACATCTATATCTATCTCACCACCACTAATGAACAGACTGGAGAAATGATGGAGAAAATGAGTAGGGAGCAACACAGAAGACCTCAAACATTCAGAGAATGGAACACAAGTCTTCTCTATTAAAGCAACACCCTATGTGTAGTCACTACTCAAAAAGCTGTGTGAATGGGTGCATAACTACATGCAGGTTCTGGGAGGGTCCTACAATGCACAAACAATTGCTTCAATATGTGAAAGTCATGGGTTTGAATTAAAAAACAAACAAACAAACAACTTTGCAACTCTACTTTCCTTGGGACAGCGGGAGAGAGTATGAAGAGGAACATGGAACTGACAGGAAAGCAACTTCTTTCCTAACACAGGTAAACATTAATCTCCTAAGTAAATGGACACTAAGAGAAATATCCAGAAAAGTTATTTTTATCATTTGACAAGTCTAGGAGTGTTGAGAATGTGTCCAATTGAAATATTTCAGATTACTTAACCAAACCTTCTCACACAGCAATCATGTCCTCTTTTGAAAAATTACTTTCATTTTAGCTGCTCATTTTTGACCAAGTGATTGCATCAAGAAAGGGGTTCAGCTTGGGTTCAGCTGAGGAGCAGCACAGAGGAAATCCTGTGTATTGCATATAACAGCTACTAGAAGCTATAGTAGGCTGTTTTAAGCTCTTTAACTGTCAACTGATTCTACTTACTCAGCTTTAAATCTTACTACTTATGGTTCAATTTATGCTGATGATGACCTCTACAATCAAAGAAATGGCAAAACAAGAGGTGTTAGGTATGCCATATCCAAGTTACTGAAAATAGCTATATGAAAACAAGTGCTTTGTTGTTTCTTTGTTTGAAAATTGTAAATGAGACCGATTAAAACTAAAGTATTAGTACCCAAGACTCTAAAAGCATTTAAATAATAATTATTATAAATTATTATAAATGATAATAAATACCATAGATCTACCCACTTAATACAAATATCCTTTTATTTTGAATGCTCATAGATCTTGTTTTCTTATTTTCAGAACTGCCCTGACAGGAAATAATACGTCACTACCCTTATCATATGGACAACAAATCAGAATACAAGAAGCTTTGGAAGAGCAAAGTTAAAATCTGTTTAGGATCCTGAACTGACCTTGATTACAAACGTTTTGAAATCTCTTATATTAAATATACTGACAGACATTTGAGGAGGGAAAAGAATTTGATCAGGACAATTATTCAATTAGGTATGAAAAGCTGTTTATTGTATTAAAAACCAGAATGTAGAAATGTTAAGCAATGTACTATGAGGGAAGCTTGGATGCTGACACAAAAGAATTTAAAAAAACCCAAACATTTCCTCAGCAGACAATGGTTAAATTTCCCCCAGCAAGGGAACCATAAATACCAAGAATACTGGAAATAGGCAAACCAAATAATTTCATTGCTCTAATAGTTCTATTTTAAGGGTAGCTTTTTCTCCTGTTAGGTTATCTTTTTCTCTTTCCTATTGTAAACCAGTGCAGGCTGTCAATTAGCTCACAAATAACCTAATCTCAGAACTTTTGGTATTCAGTTAAGCTAATTACATGATTGCAGGCAGCCCAAACCTCAAGTGGTTGTTCCCTTCTACAATCCTGGCAAAGGCTTCAGGAATTCCTGGCTATGTTAAATAAAAATTTAACACATAAATTACCAGAGACTAAGTGGAGTTATAAGCACTGCAGTAGTTTTGCTATTGTAGCAGATCATTACCGCAGATTTTGTTTGCTTTTATTTCAGTTCACAGTAGCCCAATAATACTGTGAAACCTTGAATTCAGAGTGGAAGTCTCCAGTAAACTAGCTGCTTCAAGAACCAAAATAAGAAATATTAAAATACTGTATTTAATACAAATGTCTGGGAGGTAATTTTAATGTTCAAACTTAATTCCATAACTGATACACAATATGGAGTGAAGACCTTATTGCAAAATACAAATGCTTTCTTTTTTTTTTTTTGCTGCTTACAACTTGCTCATGAATACTACTGAGAAGATGTATCTATTTTTATGCTGGGAATGAAAAAAAATTATTTTCACACATGAGCACGTGTTAAAAAAGACTTTGACTCCCTTAAACAGCAAGTAAGCTTGGCTTTGGTTATTGGATGTGAAAATATTTTTTAGCAAAGGCATTAAAAATGGCACTGCTTCTGAATACGATGTTATCACATATGATGCCACGTTTGTGGTACAAACACAAGTTTACACCAAATTTGTAATTGATTCTATACTTCTCACTGTCTTGTACATACCACACCTATCTTCTGAGCTTCGGGTGAAGTACACTTCCTTTCTCATTGTTCCTCTTTTAACCACTAATATTTCTCTTTTCTTTGCCTTAAGAATCAGCTCAAGATTTGGAGCTGAATACAGCAAATTGTTAAACACTGGCCAAACTCAACAATTGATTTGTTTTTACTTTTGTATGATGAAAAAAAAATATAAATTGAGAAGGTTTCTATTCCAGCATGCATAGTAATTATGTGTGAGAGAGAATTGATTGATTACTAAACTATCAGCTATACAAGATTTATTTCAGTTGCAATTTGCAACTCACCACTGAGTTTCCTTTAAATGTTACTTTGAGTCTAAACCTATTTGAATATCAAAATAAACAAGTGACTGTAACATTTGGACAAATCCTCTTTTTTGAAAAGTGAATGAAAAAAGAAATTGCAGCTGTCTGAAAAACTTGACATACTCTGAAGGACATATTGGGACTTGAGTAAGATTTTTTAAAGTGTCACAGTTTAGGTCTCTAATTTTAGAAATACTTAATTTAATAAGTCTTTTGAGACTGAAGACCATTTCATCAGCAATACTAATTTTCTGGGGTTATAATATTGAACTGTAGGAAAAAATCAGTATTTTCTTACCTGTTTAAAAGTAATGATAAAATGCAGCTTTAACTGACTCAAACTGCAAAAAATTTTCTTGAACAAGGAGAACTAATTAGAACCTAAAGGTCATGAAGAAATGTCACAGTGATTGTACCTCACTAGTTCCTTCACAGCATTTTTCGAATATATTGGAAAAACTTCCACTGAGGTTCTCACCAAGTTGCTAAGCTCAATTCCAATCTGTAAACATTCTGCACACAGTAATTTTCATTAGTTCCACATAATGTACAGCAGCATTAATTAATAGAGTGGATAGCGTCTGTACATCTGTTAGCTATTAGTCTTTACTCTAATTCATTAGATCTTTATCATTTACCTGAGCAGCCCATCAAGATCAGGCAAAGGAGACCTTGGCTCATGTCATCTCTAGAACAGAACAGTCTGGAATATTAAGTTCTCTTGTGTATGCCCAGCTACTTTATATGAACAATGATCTCACAAATTTTGGTTAAGGACTTTGAAATTGCTCTTTTGTGTGAATGAAACATTCAAAAATTATCCAGGTCTAATCTATGCAACTGCTGTGAAACGATGGTAAATACCATTTGAGCCAATTCACGATGTGCTTAGGATCTTTCTGATCTGACTAACTAAACTGCATTCCTGCAATTCCTCCAAGTTGCCTTCCACTTTTGGTCCAACTCAAAGCTGATAAAAGTTGTTATTAGAACAACACATTTACACAATCCAGCTGATTGTTGTGCTTATTTTTCACTGATAACTATAAGTCATGGATTTAAATGATCCAGTTCTTCTGGTTCAGCATTATCCTTTCTTTTGTATCCATCTCAGAGGTAATGAAATTTAGACAGAATGTAAATATTGAAGGCATGATGAAAAATCTTATTTCACAAGCAGTGCAACAAACAATGCAAAAAATTGCACTGTATATGGCATATATTAATTTTAAATCACCTCTTCACCCTGCAGATTTGATGAGTAAGTCCTTTGGCAAATAATCTAACTGTCCATCTTGAGAGTGTCACAGACACTTAATATTTACACAAGTAGTACGTTGGGATGAGTTCTACTTAACCTCTGACCCTTGCTGGAATCCCACTGACCTGAAAAGTTTTCCTAAAATGTGCAAATTCTCTTAGATTGGGGAAATTTCAGGATTGTCATATAGATCTTTTTAAAACAGGTAGTGATTGGAAGAAGAGGCTTTCAACAAAGAAATATATTTGATTAATGGACCAGAAAATGAATGATTAGTCTATCTTACTAATTAAGCAGAGCTAAATCGATGTTTGCAGTAATATATCCAGTTAGGAGCCATACATCTTTGGTATATCTCTTGGCTACAAACATGCAAACAGATACAAGTGGCACAAAAAGAGTTTCAGGGTATTACACCATTATGCTGAAACTATGAAGAAATTACTATACACTAAAAATTAACATGAAGACTGAAAAAAAAAGTAATTAAAATTATCTAAATTCTTGCCATCACTTAATGGGTTAAAGGAATAATTTTCACACAGGCTAATAATATCACAGATACCTACACTAACAAGCCTGACTCTTCCCAGAAAAGTAATGCTATCAATGACTTATCTTCATGGGCAGGCTTTACTCAGCCATGTGCAGCTGATGGTGCAGAGTAGCTGCTTGCAAATGAATAGCTCATTTTATTTCATGATGAGTAATTTCTTGCAGGCACAGAGAAACTTTCTCAAGACTGTATGCTTACTGTAAGCTGGGCTATACCTCAAGTCCTGTTGTATCACTGGTCCCTCTGGGAGGGAATTTGCAGTATAAGATGGAAGTGTTATGAAAATTAGCTGGGTGTCATTGCAATTCCACAATATGATTATATAAAAGAGCAAACAAGCAAAACACCAAACCCCCCTAAACGCAAATCACTTGATTAATTATATCCCAAATCAACTTTTTATGTTTGTAAGATACATTAACAATACAGTTGTGTATCCTATTAAGTTGTCAATCATGGATGTTCAGTTAGGTGGACATTGCAGTAACACTTGATATTTCACTGCAGAGCTGCATGTCTGTAAGCCAGTGGACTTCTCCATAACTTCTGGCACAGTTGTAACATGAACACATAGTCCTGTGTTTGAAGATGTCTTGGCAGACAGAAAACAAAGTGGGAGGAAGGAGGGAAATAAGGAAGAAGAGGGCACGCAAGGCTGACTATTACAAGACAGTGATAGAGAAGATAGGATGCCTTTCTGAAAAGGAAAAACAGCAGCCAGGACTGGGAAGTAATGAACAGAACTTTAAAAGCTCACATGACAGCTCATGCTTCAGTGATTTTCTCCATAGTGATGCATTCTGAACATCTGAAAGGCTGAAAGGCTAGCTGGCAGTAAAGATGAGACACAGTCCACTTCAGAGAGATCTTGGCTGATTTTATACATTGGATACTGTACAGTTGAAAAGCTGTTTCTGCTACTGAGTTATTGTTAGCCCCTGGCATCTGCAGTAGCTTTCAAAGGAAACTGCAGGTTGATGCTTATGCCCTGTGGCAAAATCTGACTTATTCCATCATAATTTAGAGGTCTGATCTTTGTTCTTGGACTTCCTGTGATTCATTTTCATACTTTAGTTTTAATGTGGTATTGCAACTGCAATTGCAGTTACAATCAGGCTCAGCTATGTCTTTATTATGACTAGAAAATGTCTCTGTTGTGATTTCTTATCTTCAGGGCTTCTGGACTCCTGACTTTCCTGGGGACAAATAAATTTAGTATTTCTGCATAGGTCCATATGAAAAGATATCAAACCATAGTATAGGAGTAAAACAAAGTCCTAACTGCACTGACTCCAGGCACCAGCAAGTGCAAATATGCCAAGCCTTGCTGCCAACTTTAAAATAGGTGGGTGCCATTCAATCAGCTTCCCCCAAAGTAAATCCAGACCACTCAGATTAAGCTAATAAACACACTGGAGCACAGCAACAAACATCTTGCTAAGGCTGAGAAGCAGTATGGCAGAAAGAACAAGATTTGGCACATAGACACATAAGCTTAGAATCCTTAGAAAAGCATATGTGAGGACTATGGTCTCAATAATGTTAATAATGCTATTTAAATTTAATGTTAAATATGCTATTTATTATTCTTTATTATTGGAGCTTCCCTTATGGTCCAGAATCTTCATTGTGTAAACCCCTACAGACACAGGTAAAAAAATCATTCCTGTGTCAAAGACCAAATAGATTGGGTGGTGGACAGAAAGCAAAAGCCTAAATGCTCATCATGGATGCACATGTCATTTAAATGTAAAAGTGGAGACCCAAGAGACAATGCTGATTTGTATCACAGTGTTACTTTAGATTGACTTTGTGTTAATTTTTACGTAGATCACAGCCAGTCTTTTCAAACTCTCACCATTATAAAATTAACTTGGGATTTGATTCTGAATTTAATTCTGTATCATGTTTTGCTGATACAGTCTGGTCACAACTGAGATGCTAAATTGTGAAACTAAGATGATTCTGAATTTTTAGGGTATCCTTAAAACTTTTCCCAGTATCTATTGCATCATTTGGGTTTTGTTCCATTTGCTATTATTCTTAATTGTTTTGCAGTAACAGACTCCTTCGATGCTGATAGGTGCTAAGCTCCTACTGATGTCAGCAGGAGATACATGGGATCAGCACTCCTCAGGTTTCACCCTACAGTCTTCCTTGTGTTGACAAATATAGCCAAAGCCTGTGGGAGGAGGACACCTTTGCAAATCTCTGCAGTCTCAAATATCACAGCAATGACAGTCTTTAGTACCTAACAGAGCTCACTTCTCTGAAGAAGATCAAAATTAAAATTATGCTTTTGTTATAAGCTGTATGGAGCTCAAATAAATTCCTTGGTAGTATGAAAACAAGCTGCTACCAGCCCAAAATGTTAACAGAAATCATCTTCATATCATCAATCTTCAGAGAATTTTTCTCCAAATCTAACATAAAATATGTGCAAACATTACCTTCTACAGTTGTTGTCTAAAACACTTAGGATATTTTTTTCATTTTGCAGATCTCTTCGAGCCATAATGAAATTTAATTAAACATAAAAGCCAAACATAATTTTGTGCCTCATTTATTCATTAAAATAATAGTGTCATTTTGAGGAAGAAATGCAATAACTGACAATAACATAAAGTATTCTCTCTTGTTTGGTATGAAACTGAAATGTCTTGATTTTGCTCTTACACAAAGTTTTAATTTTATAGTTTATTATATTTTTTAATTTTCTTGTTCTTAGTGAAAAAAATAAAGTTATAATGACTTATAAAACCACCACCGCAAACCTGACATTAAAGGGACTACTCTCTGGAGCCAATTTTTGATGGGGATGGCTGTGACCAAATATTTGGAACATGGTATCATGTTCAGGGATGCTGTATAATGATGCTCAAGGCTCTTGAGTTTTGACTAGATTTTGAGATTTGACTAGATATTGTAAGCCTTGCTAAAAATATGTTCTGCTTCTTTCACAGGGATAGGCTTCCAATATGCCCTATTCTTGATGGTTTTCTGGTAACATAAACAATCCTCAGACAAACATTTAAACTCTCCTTCAAAGCATACTTAGTGCTATATCCCCTGTTGAACAGTTTATTTTATAATAATAGGTTTTATAGAGATCATATTGGCTTGTTAAAGGTGAAAACTTCCCCTTTTAGCATCTAAATAAAAAAACTTTACATAGAAATATTTTAATAGAAGTAAAGATAAAGAAGGGGCTATTCACTTGTCCAGATCTGAGTAACTTTTTCTCTGCTAAGTTTTACAAAGTTTATCTCCTCTAGTTTAGGAAGTTCTAGGTGATTCCTCCTTCAAGAGAATTTTCTGAAAACTGAAATATCAGAACAACAGGCAGTATTTCCCTAATTTCAGTCTCATGTATATTTTTTTAAATTTCATTCTTTCACTCATCATTATAGCCCCATGGTATCAATCTCTCCTTGATATGAATGAAATTCAAATTTTGCAAACTGAAGTCTTGCCTTTTCAAAAGTATTCATATAATCCTTCATGTATCAGTTCCTACAGCTCCCAAAATCTTTTATTGCTTGCTTTATGTAGATTGCATTCAAAAAAGTTTGTGTTTTATTGTGGTAATCTGCAGTCAAGAAATATTAAAAAAATAGTGACACGAGATGCATGCACGAGTATGTCTTCCTTGGCTCTTTAAAGACTTTGTCTACACAAGTTGGATCAGCTATTTTAGTCCTCTACAGTGCATTGAAAATTTATTTTCCACCATCACCCCTGCTTGCTTTGTCATTGCCAGGTTTTAGAGTATCCCCCACAGTCACTAATTGCAGAAAGGCAGCTGGATAGAAATGAAAACATGTAAAACTTCCCTTCTGTTATTGAGCCTGAAGGGCGCTACCAGAGCTGAAAAAATTAATAATACCACTCTGGGACTGCGTGTGAGCGCAGAACCAGGAGATGCATTACTTCAGTGCATTTCCATAGCTGTTTCCATCGGCCAGTGTCTGAATAAGCCATAACTACAATTAGTGCTGCCTCTCCCAAGATGTGTGCGGGCACACAACAGCACGTGTGCCAACTGTGCTTCCTCTGAAATGTCACCTTTTTACTACTGCCATGGTGCAGTGATTGCTGCCTGCACAGCACAACAAAATTCGCACTCTGTGCTGGTTGGGGCGACTTAGCCTGATATGCACTGCAAACTGTAATTGAAAAGAAGCATCTCTCATCCTGAATTTCACTTTATTTGCCACCCAGCATTAAATAAGTGATGTTTCTCTTCAGTCATATATCTGTGCTTGCAAGAGACTATAATTATGACTAAGGATCACCAATGTAAAAAAAAAACCAAGCCAACATTATTGGCTTGGATCTACTGTACTTGTGTCAGAATTAGTCATCAAAAAATATGCAGGCAGAAATAGAGAAACAGAATCACGTAGCCAGAGAACTGCTCTGTATTTGAGTATCTATGTGTTTGACAAGGCAACATAGAATATGGCATATAGCTATAAACAGAAATCAAATTGGATACTCTACTTGTGTTTCTTGCTCTAAAGAAAAACACTGAGGCATGTCCCTGCTTCCAGTAAAAAAGTGTTATTTTTAGGTTGAGGCGTCCTTAAAAAGAGCAACATAAAATGATTAGTGGTACACACTGAAAGGGTGTAGCTTCATCAACACAAGACAATGCCAAGAAACTATGAGAAGCACAGACCAAACATAGGAGGGGAAATTATAGCAGATAAAGGAAATGATAACAATATTTTCAAAATAGCTCATAGATATTGAACTTAGGAAAACTGCAGTTACTGAATAATAGAACAAACCTATTTAAAACCCAACAATTAGAGTTGTTTAACCACAACTTTCATTTACCAACATTGTAATAGCTTCATTAATTGAAGCAGTGAAAAAGGCAGACTGGTTTTGACAATGTATTTGACTTAAAACCTCAGTTTTGGTCACCCAGAAACAAGTTATATATCTATAATGAGTTTGCTGAACAGATTCTGGTGAAATATTTTGGTACAGCATAACTGGACAGTGAAAGGGACATCCCCTTTCTTCAAACATGCTCAGTAGCGAGGGTACCCTTCCCTGGGACACTGAACACCACCTTCAGATCTTGATGAACTGTCACTGAACTGTTTGTGAACTCTGATCACCTGTTCATGAGAGTTACTTTTGAGAAGAAGTAATTCTGAATCTAGTATTTAATTTGTCTGGCTTTGATAGTAACACATCAATGGAGAGATTACAGAACAGTATGAGAGAAATACACTCTTCAGAATAACATTTAAGCTAAGATCATCTTGCTTTTCCTTGTAACATGCTGGCTAAAAATAATGGAGAGAACTGAGCCCAAGTTTCTGTGCTATAATGAAAAGGAGCTGTTAGAAAATAGGTAATAATATCTATTCCTTGTGCCTTCTGTCTGGCAAGTATGCAGAGGAAAAGTCTATACCTTCCATTACTTTGGATTTGTTCATACTATTGTACATTGAAATTTAACGTGTTGACCTGATTAAACCAGTATCTAATTCATTCTCAAATACTATTTCTTCAATTTTTACCATTTCTCTATTGAGTCAATTTTTTTTCTTCTTTAGTAATGACTACTGCAGCTGAGTCACATCCAGCCTAACATCATTTATTTGGCAATTAGTACAAAAAATTTGTAATAAAAGTAACTGATCTCATCAAGATTTTAGCACATCTTTGAAAGCAGCACTTTAAATGTATTGAATTGTTCTTCAAAACAATAACATGTTCTTTTTAAAAGTCAGAAACCAGAGATCCTAGTTAAAAAAGAAAAGAAAAGAAAAGAAAAGAAAAGAAAAGAAAAGAAAAGAAAAGAAAAGAAAAGAAAAGAAAAGAAAAGAAAAGAAAAGAAAAGAAAAGAAAAGAAAAGAAAAGAAAAGAAAAGAAAAGAAAAGAAAAGAAAAGAAAAGAAAAAATAATCCTAATCTAAAGAGTCCCGGTTTTATTCAATTGAACAGACCTTAAGCCTTCAATTTAAGCTTGTATACAAATGTTTGGAAAATACTCTTTAAGAACTCATTTTCATTAGCCATTGTATTTATGACTTATATAGTAAAATATTACTAGAACTGTTTATCTTTTGAAACAACTTCATTCTAAATCATAGAATTTGATTTTTTTTTCCCCTGTAGAAGCAGAGGATTACTTCCCTCTTCATAGGAAGTCCCTAATCTAGTATAGAAAGTGCCTACAAATGTACCTCTTGTGAGTATGGCTTAGTGAAACAGCTTCACTCCTGTGTACAGCACAGACTCTTTGCTTGTGTTCACTGATACCAATCTCTTCCTGAACTGAGCTAAAGAACTCAGAGACTTTATGTTGAAGGATCTGTATAGAAATGTAACAGGAGGAAAAGAACATACACTCAAGGAACAAATCCTCATATTCCCATCAGTACATAAAACCTAATCCAAGAGAACTGTTATTTATAGTCCCCTCCATTGCTTTGATCTGACTCCCTGAACCAGCACTGAGAATGTGGCTGGAATCAGTCACTGGTGTCTGGGACAGAGGGAGGTGGTAGTAAAGGACTTCTCTTCTTGGGAACAGCCCTTATTTATACTGGACATTAGCTACTGGGTAACAACAAACCTATTTATGAAATGGACACAGCTAGCCCATAAAATCCTTTTGGAGCTGACCTGATCACTCCTGTGTACAGCACAGATTCTTTGCCTGTGTTCACTAAAACCATGTGACCCTACAGGATAACTGGAGGAAGAAGCAGAATAAAAGTCTGATGCTATGAACCCTTTAGAGGAAAAAAAGTTGTACTACTTTATAGTGATATTAAAACTGCAAATGACAAGACAAGGAATTCTAACTGTGGCTGATGCTTTTTCTGGTGCTATGACAAAAGACACTGTAATACCAGATTATCACGTAATATTTAAACTTCTAAAAATAATAGTAGAAACTGTAATTGGAAGTTCTTTGCTTACTAAAGGAGCAAAAGGGAAAAATATTTGTGAAGATCTCTCGATTTCTTTCTTTAAAATATCCTTTCCTGACAAGCACAAGAGAAGGATGCCTGCATTGCTTTGGGCAACCCTCTGAATAAACAAGGTCTAGGCTGACCATTTTGTGAAATATATAAAA
>VZRH01007748.1:1118080-1219744 GCA_013397555.1 Urocynchramus pylzowi | reverse complement strand
CTCCTCTCCTCTCCTTTCCTCTCCCCATGCCCTTCTCCTATCTCAGAAACAAGATGCTGGTTTTTTTACAGCAAGATTTCACCTGAGAAACACAAATGCAGAGGCACAAAGATATTGTAAAGATGAAGCTTTCAATATGGCAGAACTAATTTGATAAGATCTTTTATTTTTTCTTAAATTCCAAAGACATTTAAACACTGACTCTGGAAGCACAAAACCACTTAGGTTTGCACAGCAAATACTGTAACTTTTCTTAGGGAATTATGGTTGCCTATAAAGTTAGTTACATATGCAACCATGTAAGGGAGGCATTTTAGGGGAATCCATTAGCAATGTCTACAGTGGCAAATAAGATCACTTGGTTATGTCCACACAGGGCAGTGGAACCCTACATGAACACAGGGCAGAGACCCCCAGGTCAGCACCCAATGATTCAGCTATACTCATCTGCTTGTCCCAGGACTGTTTTGTGCTTCCAGCAGTCTTGGCCTTAATGAGGACAACTCAGTGTGCTGCTACAGTGCAGACATTTCCCAAGTATTAGCTAGCAGACAGTGTGGAGCTTTCAGGCCAGTACCTGTATTACTGGTAATGACTGTAGAGACCATGACTGGCACACAATAATCTATAGGTGGCTGACCTATTCCGTTGTTCATATCTGCACAAATTTATGCACACCTTATAAGGAAAGAAACTGATAACAATATCTTGAGAATAGAATAGAGTAGAATAGAATAGAATAGAATAGAATAGAATAGAATAGAATAGAATAGAATAGAATAGAATAGAATAATAGAATAGAATAGAAATTCCTACCGGAATTAATTTGAGAAGTCTTTTATTCTGAGTCAGTGTTACTGAAATGCTAAATTTGCCCTTTAAAATTATTTAACAGCCCTTTGTTTAATTCAAAATTAAAAACAACACCAAAAATGTCACAGTGTATAAGTTATGTTCACTTTAACTCTTCCATATCTCGACAGCTTAAATTGTTTGGGTTAAATTTAATTTACAATGGAAGAAAAAAATCCCTTTGAAAGCAGTAACTATTTTGAGCTTCTTCTTTAGACATACATTTACCCTTCTTATAAAAACACTTTTGTCAGAGATGACTATACCCTGTCCTACTTATTTGCCACATAAGCCTTACTTACGTAAATTCAGTTTTATGTTACTTGACAAGTAAAAATGCTGAAAATAATACAAGAAAATATATAGTGAAAAAAATACTCTAATGTGAAGATGATAAAGCCAATACACTGATCTTTCCATAGTCAAAAGCATATGATAAGACTTTTCTGTGAGTTCAATAAAAGCTTGAGCATGTGATTTTTGTAAACCTATTCTGGAACTTTTTTCACTCAGCACCAGGTATGTTAAAATACATACTGAAGCTTCACTTGTCTGTTCCAGAACTACAAAGTATTCAAATAAATATTCTTCTGTATTTTCTTGTATATATTAATTGCATTTTAGTTAGTTCCAATAAAACAACTTAGCACAACAATAATCAACTAAGGAAGAAGAATTTTACTCCAGCAGCATACAAAGCCATATGATGTGTAAAAGTATTATTAGAAATACCTTGTCTGGTAAGAAAAAAAAAAGTACAGCAACAGTAAGCAATGTTGCTGTACTGCAGCAATGAAAAGGGGGGACTCTCGATGGCAATGAAAAGGGGGGACTCTCTTGCTTTAAAGACATGCTGTGGATTGACTACTGAAAGCCCAAGTTAATATTTACTAACTCCAAGCACATTCAGTAGCTTCAGATTTCTTTTCTTTTAGTGGGGCCAAGGCTCCTGTTGTTTGAAGACAGAGCAAAGCTGTGAATAATGCCTAAGAGCAAAACGAAACCAGAAGTAAATGACTTTTTTAATGTGAGACCTTCAACCTCAATTCCAGCTCCCCAGAGGCCATCTTTGACTCCTTATCAAATCATGCTCTCACAGGTGTCAACCAGGGATGAGGATTCTTCCACAAAGAAAGGGACAAAGAAACTACTGCAGAGAAAGGTGAGCTTACAAGTCTCTCTTGACACTGGTGAAGGGAAGTTAGGGCAGTGTCATTTAGAACAGCCAATTTAAATAAATGTGCTGCAGGAGGTTTAACAGTGACTGCAGATAGCAAGGGCAAGCTTCATAGCTGTTAAAGCAGTCACTGAAGGTTACTGCTCAGCTAAAATTGTGCTAAAACTGAATTAATTTTGCATGTTATGCAACATTTGCTGGATTGTTTGAAATGCATTTGTTAGTGTTACTGGACCCTTCTGAAGACGTCTTATGACCCAGTTAGAAAAAAAATATTAGAAAAGAGCCATTTTACATGGATAAACTGCTCTTCCTCTATGTACCATAAAGGAGTCCAGGGAACAAGGAAAAAAATCAGACTTTTTACTGTCTTAGTGACTGATGCAAGAGCTGCAAGTGTTAGGGTTGCCAGGATTTAAGAAGGAATGTCCCAGGGAAGGAATGAAATTAACCTCCTCCCTGACTGAGGCTGAATTTTATTGACATTTGATTTCTTTTCTGCAGAAAAAAATATGTATTTTTGATATGTATTTTGGTTAAATTGAAACTTGTTTGACACCTATTGTGATACTGCATAATGACCTAAAGGTTTTCCATGACTTTACAACTATATATAACAACTATATAGAGCTATTTTTCAAATAAAAGGTTTACATTTAATACAGCACTACCTTCCCCCATCCCCATACCCTCTCAAAAGTTAGAACTTTCATAGCTAAATTTGAAATGTTTCAATTTGTGTTCATTAATACAGCATACATTTTTTTCATTTGTTATGTCAGTTTACATTTTCCTATCTTTGCTGTTGATTGCATATTTTAGTATTCCTATGTTCACAAGGCCTTCTCATCTGTGGCATTTGAAAAGCATTCCCTCACTATTTTCCCTCTGACTGATAACATTAGGTGCTTTTGCCCACTGACCATGAAATAGCCAACAAAGCATTGGAGATGGGTTTATTTAATGACTACTATGCAGAATACAGAAAAATTTTTAAAAATTCTAGGTAATGTCCTATTAGGGCAGTGATTAGATATTTCCTTGTTCACCTTCAGTTATGGAAGAAAACTTAATGGATGCAGCTTTCATAACTTATCAAGATTTATAGTAGATCTCAGCATAATACAAATATGTCCATGCACACCATTTTTTATCAAAGCAAAAACTTCACACAAATAAAATGCATACCATAAAACTGTAAGCGCAATTGTTAAACAAAATTTTTGTATTCTAAAAGGTGTGTATCAGTCTTACATAAATTATCTTTTCCATTGAAAGCTGTTTTTCTGCTACTAATTTAAATGTAATGTTCGTATTTACAGTCACTGAACTTTACTTACTAGAATACAATAGGAAACTCTTACCTAAATCAATGTTAATAATTATGTATTTATCAATTACACCATTAAATACTTCACATTTCATTATTTTCTACTTCCATTAAATTCACCTACACTACTGTCATAAGGGAAGGATATCAGAAGTCTGCAATATTTATCCCAGAGTCTTACCTACTAACTGAACCTGCAAAGCGATTGTGTGTGAATTAAGACATACTCTTGCTCTTACTAGCTGTAAACCAAACCCGCTTTTCACATCTGCTTCTTCTCAATAATAAAAAAAAAGTCTTATGCACACTTATAAGGGTTGTTAATATACACTAAAAAACCATTAATGAAAAAAATATACTGCTTTAAATTGGAAAGGTAACACTTCTCTTTTTCATCTTCTTGCAGTACAAAATACCTATTGAAAGATGATAATTTAAGTGTTTTGACATTAAGTCTGTCAACAAAATAAAATATCAAACTATATTTTCTCATTTAAACCCCCCCCCCAAACTTGGAATACTTGATTTGCTCCTCATAAAACAAAGATCCACAGATCCACGTCTGTAGATGGGCCTTTTCTGATTGTAACAAATTGTCTCTGTACAGATTTTTCTTAGTTCAGGAACTCCTACATAGCCCAAGATGACATTAAATATAGCATAGCATATGGAAAGTTATTATGCTGTTATTATGCATTTTTCATTACATTTATTGATTTGATATAATATTATATTTGAAATAAGATCAATACAAAAGATCCTTGTTATCCTTGCTAGGTCCTTGTTATTATTATTTTATAATTACTCTTCTTCCCTAATCCATCCTGTTGAAATAAATTCCACAAAGACTTTCACTCATCTGGGTGTGTATAAAAGTCTAAGTCCACATTGAGCTGTACAAGACAAAATGGATCCTAGAATCAAATACCTGTCTCACAGCTACAGAATAAATTAAAGTTATACCTGGTTCTTCAGGAAATAACAGATTTGACACAATGTTAATTCTAGAGATAAATTAGATTGCTAACACAAATACAAAAGGTTTGTAAGAAATTACTACTGCCTTTCAAATTGGGCTCATATTTAAAGTCATGATGTCAGGAAAAATGCAGAAGGTGGAGGAAATGTTGCTGTAAGAACAGTCATCAAAAAAAATTTACTCCATATGTCATTATAAAGCTAGCAGCTGTGTTGATGAAATCACAATTCCTTTTGGTGACATCCATATGGAATGCAGAGCTTTGACATTACCCTTCAGTAAAAGCTGTGGTCTGATTTTTTGCATTAGGCAGTTGTCAATTCTATTTGATATTTTATTCCAAAATAAAAATGCTGTGGAGCATATATCCACAAGAAATTCAGAGTTACATTTGGTGTGAAATATGTTGTGGTGGGCTTGTTCCTGATGTAAAGAAAATTATCTGAGTCACGAAAATCACAAGACATTCAAGTTGGAAAGGACAAGAGAAGGTTTCTCATCCTCCCTCCTGCTCAAAGCAGGATCAGCTATGAGATCAGATCAGGCTGCTCAGATATTTGTTCAGTTAGATCTTAAAACCTCCAAGAATGGAGACTCCAGAGCACCTGTGGACAATCTGCTCCCGTGCTTGCAGGCCCCAAGGATGGCTTCATACAGAAGTTTACATCAGAAATTAACTTTCTCATGTTTTCACAAACTGACTTGAATTTTCTACTAATTAACTATAAGGAATGTTCTTTTACTGCTGTTGTACTATCCTTGGGGCTTTGTGTTTTGAATGCAAAGTCACAACAGCTTTAGATGTACATTGAGAAAGAGTTCTGCATCCTTTATCCTTCTCCTAGGTCTCACGATTTCTTAATCCTTTAAAGAACTCCACTTAGTGATTCTCTAAGTCTGGAAATGTCTCTTCTGCATCACAAGATGAGAAATTTGAAATTATGAAGGTACCCACTGCAGAGGGAATTTCCCTGAATCTAAACCAGACAAGTTTTCAGAACTCAGTAGCCCAGCCATTGTCACTAACAGACAGGAACAGCATATCCTTTTCCCACAATGTGAGTGAGGAAATGCCCTTGCTGGCTGACCATGAAGATAACATAGACATTACGATGTAGTCAATTCTTATAATCAAGTTGTATAAATAAAATTATATGCAAGTCTTACTAGACAGCCATAATAATTGTTTCTGACTTAATTAAGCTGTAGATCATTATATGATATACCCAGTACAAACAATAAGTTGAAAAGCCAGAGATGTTGTTTCTTCCCTCTGAGTGCATATTAAATGTTGAAATACTAAGAAAATTCAAGAGAAAAAAAAAACCAAAGAACTGAGAAAGTCAGAGAAGACTAAGGAAAAGCTACAGATCATTTTAATACAGGGTTTAAATATGGGACACAATATGAATCAAAACAGAATCAAATAGAGAACAAGTAATTGTGCATACAATATTTCACTGAAAATGTCTTATGTGTGCCTATCTTTATTAGATACTTCTTGCTGCCATTTTATGAAAACAAAGTGAATAAACACCCTTTAAATTTAAGGTGAAGAGCTTATTTGATATAATGAAATAGTAGGGGGAACAAATGGGTAATAAACAACAGCAAATAGACTGCAACAGGCTGTACCTATTATGTGGTCTATCATATTTCCTTACCTGTTCCACCCGAGACTACAAAAGTAAGACTACTAGAATCTCCACTTGAAATTAAATTAAGCTAATGAAGATAACTACAAGAGTGTGCCAGCAGTCCCACATGGTAGTAGTCTGGACATTAGGAAAAAACTCCTAACAGATAGATTGATTAGGCATTGGAATAGGCTGCCTGGGAAGGTGGTGGAGCCACCAGCCCTGGAGGTGTTTAAAAGAAGACTGGATGTGACAGTCAGTGCCATGGTCTAGTTGACAAGGTGACATTCATAGGTTGGACTCCATGATCTCAGAGGTCTTTTTCAACCTAGTTTATTCTGTGATTCTGTGACATGAATGTACTAACAGCAGTAGAAACAGGGTTTTAAAATTTAGATCTGCACACTTTTTATTTTATGATACACATAATTCACCTTAACCACAGAGCTTGTCAGGGTCTAGATGCACCTACAGGCAGGGTTACCTCTGAGGAGTCTCAGTGCTGGCAGAGACTGCTGCAGAGACCTCAGGACACTGCTGGCTGTGGCTGCTGGTAGCCCCCGTTACCAGCTATCCTATATGGGATTGTGACAAATGGTAAAAATCACCAGCCTGTGCTGGGGTCACCTTTGGCTCCTGTCTTATCCCTGTCCATGGAGCTGTGCCGCTCTCACTTCTCCCTGCCAAAAGTGCAGGTCCAAAATGAGCATGTACTACCAGAAGGACTGGTGTCCTTCCAGGTCACAGGAGGGCAGGGTGGAGAAGTCCCCCTACTAGCTGAATACCCAGAGTGAGTTTTTTTACGTCTCATCCTAAGCAACTCTAATAATATGATTTTTTTAAAAAAATAATTTGGTTTCACAGACTGCTCAAATAAAAGGCTCTTCTTCCAAGTATCTTCTAAGAACTCATGCTTTTATTAAATGGAACTTGTAATGCTGAAGCTTTTGGTCAGTAAAAGCAGTGGTGGTACAAAAACCTAAAAGAACCCACTGAAAAATCTAGAAGATATCCATTTACAAAACACCTGGATGATGGATGTTTGTCATTCCTCAGCTCCACCCAGCTTGACATAAACACCTACAAGGTTTGAATTCCCTGATAACAGAACAGTCAAACCTTGACTACATAGCTCTTTCATAAGATCTGCTACTGTTGCTCTTTCAGTGTCACATAGCAGTGGGAAGTTCAGTTCAGAGAGGTCATAAGATGTTTTGTCACACATCTCAGCTGGCTTTGGGGAGACGCCATGGAGAGCCAGCCTATGAAACATTCCCTTCATCGCTGGCATTGCTGGAGCAGCACCCTGTGAGATCAGAGAATGTTTAAAGGACTATAAATATGGCAAGAATTCAGAGAGTAGGCAGGCTTTTGAGGCTGCTTCAGGATACGGATGATCATTTAAATGTTACTGAAAAGGCTTGCAAATTAAAGCAACAGTTGCTTTTAATTGGAGAATCAAGGAACAGCAGACAAAATTAATTTTGTCTTTCATTTCAGAGTATCTACTGATCAAATGGCCAAACTGCAATTGTTAAAGCATAGGCATGTAAACAGAAATTTTCTGCACTGATGCTCCATCTTGCTGCTTTGTGGGTAACACCTGCTTCTTTTTAGTCCTTAGCATATCGGTCAGTAGCTACATGGCACACAAATGCCATGAAGGCACCTGAGCTCTGCAAGTTATCATGGCATTTTGCCTAAGGTTTTTCCTGCAGGGTTAGTTTCCTGAAGCCAGCTTACTTGGCTTTAGTGGTCCCAGTAGCTGAACTATGTTGCTCAGAGAGCTTTCACACTGCTTTGGGTAACAAATATTCTTAACTGTCTGTCAGCTACTGGAAAGCAAAATGCTTGCAAAGTATTTTAATATATACTTAATAATCAAATTATTTCTAAATGAAAATATGATTTATTATTAATTTATTTTTATACATGATAAACACAACTGGAGGTTTTTAATTTTACATCATTTTATTTCCTCCTTTTCAGTATGGTGTGAATTATTCCACTGAATAGTTTAAATTCAGGGTACTGAATGGGTTCCCTGATGACTGCATTTTAGAAGCCTTTCAACTGTGTTTCATACAGTAAAGAAAACAATACACATTGAGTGTTAAATCAT
This sequence comes from Urocynchramus pylzowi, assembly GCA_013397555.1. NCBI lineage: Eukaryota > Metazoa > Chordata > Aves > Passeriformes > Fringillidae > Urocynchramus > Urocynchramus pylzowi. Next base: position 1,211,647 of record VZRH01007748.1, on the reverse strand, counting down.
TATATAAAAGCATCTATAAAACTGACTGCTGAGTTTCTTAAATGGCACTTAAATCCTGATTTATTTCCCTGAATGCATCACTTCTGAGAATCAGACTGAGATAGCTGTCTGGCTACAACTGTAGTTCTTTAACTACACACATTTGGATCTTCACTTGCTCAATGAAGTCCCAGTTTCAATGTTGAAACATCACTCAGCAATCACAAAAAGTTTGGAAAATGCTGTTGGATAATAGGAAGTAGCCTAAGGAGAGATCCATGGAAATATAAGTAAATAAATACTCTCTAATAACAGCTGAAAATAACCCTTCACTCAGGCTGAGATAAAGCTGAGAGTATATTTCTCAAATGTAAGCCTAAAAAAGGTATAATAACTGTCCCAAACTAAGTACTAAGACGGCTGGAAATTCAAAAATGACATACTCAGAGAAACCTCAAAGTTTTGAGCCAGCCATGCTCTATTTCTTTTCTCCAAACCCTATTGGCCATTTCTGTATTTGGATGCGTATGTTTTGTAAACCAGTTAGTATCATGTGGTCAAAGCTTGTTTTAGTGTAATAAGGTATTTATATCTCTAAAAGCTCTGCTCATGCCTGCATGCTTAATACTACTTAATTTTTCAAGACTCTTTTTCATCTGTTTATTCTGTGTATTGCAAAACAATTTACAGTGAAGACTTCCTGTTCAGTATGAGTTATGGAGTTGCAGTAAGTTATTATTTAAGATATGGAAATAATCACTGAGGGCAGAAAAAAAACCCAAGGCCAAGATAAATTTCAAGAAAACAAAGAAAAGGGGAAAAAATTAAAGGGTGACTTTTAAAGAAAAAGATGAACATACATTTATATTTAATTCTTTCATATTGGAAAGACATAGTCTGTTATGCTTAAAAATCCATACCAAAAATAGATCTTTTATTATTTTTTTTTTCTTTGAGAAATCTACCCTGGTGTTTGGAACTTGGTGCTGAGCTCTGCTCTTATCAATGGATCTTGAACTGCATACATGGAATGCATTTCTTTGGTACCAGTCATGGAGTCCTGCTGCTGCGAACATGCACAAGCACACAAGTGTTTGACATATGAACACAGTCTAGCTTGTGATCTTGCCATCTGTAGTTCAAAGTTAATACCTTTTTATGTTGAAGCTCATAATGCATGATTGAACTGAGCATCATTTTGTCGCTATGATGTCACAGGTATGAACTTCATACTAGAAATTATTGAAAGCTGTGCTGCTTTCCTCAGGTACAGACTGTCTTCAAATCTCCCCAGTCTGAAGCTCAGAAAGCAGACCTCACAGAAAATTATAACAAGCCTTCTTGCATTCTCTTCCTGTCTCCTTTTGAGCTCTGGTCTTCTTTTTTCCCCCTTCATCCATGGTACTCTTCTGTATCCATGCGTCTTTGCTACATGACCGATTTGACCTTGCTTTTGCTCCCTTGAAAATGAATATTAAAACTGCACTTGAGGCTCAGGACACTTTCTAGGTGACAATGTTTTTAACCTTTCTAGTTATAAAAGAGTTAATAGGCCTGTTAAAATAACAAAACAAGTTTTATTGGGCTGAAAAGCTATAGCTCCTAAATATGAGAAATTCCTAAAAAGAGACCATTTTAACCACACCATACAGTTTCTTAATAGAGAGTAGGCTACAAAACTGTGTCTGTGGGCTGGGCCAATTGATTGAGGCTGAGAGATCAGATATACTCTTTAAAGACTTTCTTCTCCAGTGTATCTAAGAGGAACTACTTGAAAGGATGAACTGAACTCTCACCTGGTTTGAACTATTTTGACTGAAATCTCTCTCTTGGTTTACATAAAGCAAGTATAACACTTTATTCCTAGCTGCAGTGGCACAGCATTAGCTACCTGCTCTTTTGATGTAACTTTGTCGAAGTCCTTAAATTGCAAAAGTCATCTGATGTTTTAAAGGGCAATGTTGAAAGATAGGTAAATTTAAAAAAAACCCAAAACACCCCAAAACAAACTAAAAATAACCACATCTATGGTTCTTTTCTCCTTCATTCAAATAAACACAAAACCATAAAGACCTACTGCTGAGGCTACTAACAAATATCCAGATAATCAGTTGTCAAGAAGAGCTCTGCCACACATTCACTTTTCTGACAACTGCAAAGCAAAATTGCTTAGCCCACAATTCAAAAAAAATTTTGACAAGAGCTTTTGTACTTCAATACAAAAGAAAGCAACACATTCCAGTGCTGTACTGAATAGTAACCTGACCATAATCCTACTAATGGAGTCAGCGAACATGAGGATTGCTGACAGAGAACAATAGAAAGAATTTTTTTCCAAGGCATTAATAAAGTCAGAATGTAGTCTTCAACCCTACAATAAAATGCTTTCAGAACCATGCGTATTCTTAAGCCTAAGCAGAGTTTTCACTGATAATCACTGTGAGTATTATTTCAATGTGCTTCTGCATTAAAACACTGGTATACATTGATGCACAGAGCCATAGATGTAGAGTGGCTGTTAAGCAATATACCAGAAAAGGAAAACCTGAACGCTGCACTATGTATCACCTCTCTCATCTTTGCCAAAGGAGTCAGAACTATTCCTTCATAGGTAAGCCTTCAACTAATGATGTACTCATGTCTTGGATTTCTGTACACAGGCTTGAGCTAGAGGGTAGTGGGTAGTGTGGCAGAATCAGTAAATTGAGACTCCAGGAGCTAAGAGAGTTTGAGATGCTGTCTACAACAGCTAACCCCATGACAACCATGAGCTTTATAAAGACAGATGTCTGCACCTGTCCAAAGCTTGACAAAGTTTCAACGAAGCAGACACTGAGAACTTAGAGACAGTCTGTTTCCATGAATTTTGGGGAGAACTTTTTCATCTGTAAAAAAATAAATTATGGTGGACAAAAAACATACAGCCTAAATACAAGGCATGAAAGAATATAGTACAATGTTTATGAAACAGATCAGGCTAGTAGAAGCAATGCATAAGAAATTCATTTAAAGACAGAAATTTTGTTAATAAATCACAAACAAGCTTTAATAAATAAACAGTATGGGTTTTAGTGTCTGGCAAACCAGAAAGAGAAACACAGCCTATCCTCACAGTCCCACATTTTAAACTATGCATGCTATGATTATAGTAATAAACAACAGATACTGTGTCTGTACATAGGAAAACAAAGAATGGTTCTTTTTTAGGAACTATCTGTAGGAAGAACATACAATTTAGTCAACAAGTGAGCTGGAATAACCTCTTGTATTCTTTCCAATGACTATAGTTTAGTATTTAGCAGAAGGAATGTTTCTGTTCTTTCTTTGTGTTTTTCTCTTCTGTCTATCCTCCTCTTCTTTCTGGCACAGCATGGATTTTTTTTTCTGTTCTTGCACCTGGTCGAACAAACAGTACCCCCACTATTTGAACATGTTCTAATGCACAGCACTTTTCTTCAGACAGCTGCAAGTGCTGTGCTCTCTGACCAAGAAGGCAAGTCTCTGACCTCCCACTAATGAACATAGGCAATCAGACAGCATATGACACTCCAAGTGACAATTTCTTCTAATGTCCATGATGTAAAACTGTACAGCAATCCTAGTCCCTCAATCTTGTCTTGAAATTCCCCTATCGATTCATAACTTCATAAGTGTGGGGTAGCTACTGAATAAATTTGCAAAAATGTATCATGTTTTCTTTCTTTCAGAAAACCTGAAACTGTTAGTGGAAGAAATAGATGAAGTTCAGTCAAAGTGTGTTAAATGCTAGATGGCTTCTGAAGATGAAAAAATGTTAGTTTGGCAACAACAGGAAAGATATCCTTAGAATAAGTTTCATTGTAACAAATAGTTTTCATGTTCTACAAAGCATGTACACTGTCAAAGAAGAAAAACATGGGATAAACATTTTTGCGTTTTGGGCCTGAATGTCTCTGTGTACTGTGACAACTTCTATTCATCTTACAGACAAGTTCCACAAGGAAAACAATTGCTCAGAATAGAAAAGATAGAAAAAAGTAAAATTTACAAATTAATACACAAAAGTGCGTCCAAAGTGCACATCATCCAAAGCTTGATTTAACTGAATCCTTTTTTTTTGCATTTAACATTTCCTGGCATTGTTAACATAACACCAAAAATTCTCATTTTAGTGATTTTAGTTCTTTGTGGAATTATTTTCAAAGCTGTTTTTTTCACAGCTACTCTGTTAGTATTGATGATTCAGATTTTCAAATTATTGAAAGGCAATGTAAACTTTTAATAAGCAATATGCTATGGAACTTGGGAACTTCAGAAACTCAGATGAAAATATAGGAGGTTTTGTTGAAAGCGAGCATATCATAAGGCAAAGAAATGTTTCTTTGATAGTGTTTTACACTTCAATTGTTATGATATAAATGCAAATATAAGACAATTTAAATCCAGTATGAGGGAAACAAAAACTTGTTCATAAATTAAATGCAAATTATTTTTAAATGTATTTTCATAGGAAACGAATAGAATCTGAAGAGCAGTAAGTCACAAAACATACATTATGCTATTTCCTTCTCTTCAGCAAATACAGGAAAGGTGATCATCTGCTGAGAGAAAGTGAGAGCAACATTTCTTGCATTTTCAGTTAGGAATTACAGCCCTTAAATGCTAAAGATCTTAAGAAGGTTGCAAATGATTTATTGGTTTTCTTGGATGCATTTGTAAAAATAATATACTTTTATTAACGTTCTTTTATTTTTAAATTATATTTGTTACAGATGACAAAACTTCTAAACAAAGGGCACATCTACCCAAAATACCAAGTTGGATCTGATATATTTTTTAATTGTCAGTTCCTTAGTATCCTTCAGAAATTAAACTATATAAAGAAACCAGAAGGCTTTTTGGACCTCAAACTCCCACAATTACTCCAGTTACTTTTGAAAAGTAAAGTGTTATTAAGACTTTACTGTCACCCCATATTTGCACTATAAATGAATCCCAGATTTATCCCAAAAGGCATCTTTGCAGCATTTTGTAACATGTTCAGAGTAAAGCTACTTTGGATCAGCATAAAGGGAACATTCCACAGATAAGGTAACTTTCTGGAAACAGTAATCAATGAATGGAGAATGAGAGGAGCTTCATCAAACATCCCACATCTAATTAAGTAAGAGAGGAAATCTGTAATTTGAGAAGAGTGATGTAGGGTCTTAAATTCAGGGGTAAATTTTTCAAGGCTTGAATTTTAGAAATTATAACGTAAAAAAAAAAAAAAAAAAAGGTTAAAAGTTGCTGCTGCTTTCTGGGACTAAATATTGTGGTTGATCCATTAGTCAAATACACTTTTGCACAAAAGAATGATTCTAATACTTAACGAAAACAGGTTACAGTGCCTAAGCTTTTAGCTGTGATTTAGAAAGTCTTACAAGTTCCCTTTTTGTTTTGGAGAAAAAAAGTTCAAATTTTGAATCAAATTATCCTTAAAAGAAATATGGGAGCTTTAGAGCCCCTGTTTCAAAAGCAAGGCTTCGGAAATTCAGGTCTTGGGAACACACTGGCATTCTGACAGGATCAAGTCTATAGAGTCTATAGAGGTACATTTGTCCCTTCTCTGCCTGAATAGATTGTTATTATGCTTAATTAAACTAGTATTCATTATGAAATATATAGTTTAAGCAATGTATCAAGTTATGGTTTCTATATCATATGCTCTCCAGCTGTAAAAGTGGACTGATGCACTGACAGAAAGTAATGGAGAGACAGAAGCTGGGAAGAATGTTTGATGGCAAATGGACTTGCTTGATAACGGCCTATGAATGCCCTTCTATTACTGAAGCATGATGTAGCACTTAAAGTATGTTGATGTAATATACAAAAATTGGAAATAACAGAGGAAAGACTCATCTAGATGGCTCCCTCAGTCTACTAGCACTGGAAGACTCCAGAGTGACATTGCCAAATATCTTGATCAAGATTTTTAGGTGGCTCTCTAACTTGTATTAACACTGCACATCTACCTGATAATTCTGCAGAGAGGTGCATTTTTTTGCAAGGTAACTACTATATTCTTCTGTCACCAAGCCACTTGGTATCGATTTCTCAGAAAAAAATATAGTGGCCATTTTTTGAGATATTTAGTGTGTTGAACCACTGGCTGTGCTATGCTTCTTCCTTCTTTTGTCTTTACCTCAGCAATTTTAAGAAGTCAGATGCACACTGGTGTCACTGGGGCCTCTGGGAGTTGGACAGCCCTAGAAAACCAGATTTCATGCTATCTGTCTTCAGGAGATTAATGGAATTTCCTGATGTGCAGGTAACAACTTAGCAACACAAAAACAGTATTGCTTCAGATTTTCAGATGTTCTGCTGCTGGCAAGTTTTGGCTCTAGAAATAAGTACTTGACATTGCAAGAAACAATCACTGACCTGCCAACCTTGCTGTGCTTAACATCTTAGAATGATAATGTGTGTTACTTTTTGTAAATTTACTACTTGCATGTAGCACTGGAGGAATACATATTTTGGGTGGTTTCTACAATTTAGCCCAGAAATATCTTTTCTATAGTGCCAGATACTGATGATATACACGCTAAAATGTGAATTAGACTCAAACTCAGTTTTGTTGGTGGTTTTATGCTACAGAAGTAACATACAGGACAAATAACACTTTCTTGTAAAAAAATGTTAACATACAATGTATGTGAAAAATAAAAGTAGAAGAAAACAATATTATGAAACTCTGATTTACAACCAAACAGAGCTGAAAAGAAATTCTGGTACAGTACATGCAACTACAGCGTAATGAATAATCAGCTCATAAAATTTCTGAATTAACTGGCTTTTGTTCTTTAGTCTGTATTTGTCACTGAGTACTCCTCTTTGTTATTTGCTCCTGACCTCTAATAGGCTGCCCGCTTTTCACATAAAACAAATGTCTGCTTATGGATTTCTAATACATTAAGCAAAGTGAAGTAATTATCTACTGTGGTACATGCCCCATCAAAATTAGTCTGACAGTACATTTGGTTTGATCTAGATATACAACATAGCAGAAAAATAGGAAATCGATAGAATTGCTAATATGAATTTTGACTAAACTGAGGTAAACATGTTGTAATTAAATCCATAGATTTCAATTTTAAAAAACCAAAAAAAATCCACCTTTCTAAACTATGTGGTTTCCATTTATGAGATACTGAAATATAGATCCTGTAAATAAGGAAAACCAAAATCAAGTGTAATTCAGCTTCTACATAAAAATATTTACCTAAATTCAGTTTAAATGATGAATGAAAATAGAAAAGTTGCTGAACTATCATAAACATTATCATATTATTTAACTTACTAAACAATTCCATTCTAAATAATAAAAGGATTTTCAGACTCCTGGCACTGTAGAATAGATATTTCTGCAGTAAACTGTAGAAACCACCCACAAGCAAAGGATGTACTATTTTACAGTATTATGAAACAGAATCATTCTATATTGTACCTGTTGTACTTTAGGAGAAATTAAGGGTGGCAGGTATAATAACAACAAACTACTCTAGTGGTTGGAGTACACAACAAGAGATGGATTCTTGACACAGTCAATAGGCAGGTATATCTATATCAGAGACTCAATTTCTCATATTTAAGTAGGTCAATATTACCTTTTCAAAACAGTTACAGATCACACGTGAAATACCACAATATTGTCAGAAGATTATACGACAATCATCACAGCATCACATTAAAGTGTGATAAAACAGCTCTGATATCTATAACTGAAAAATGCAATAAAGGCCATGAATAGCAATTATTATCATTAGCATCTCCAGAATGAAAATTTGCCTAAACTTTTAAGCTGGACAATTTCTGCTATGAACTCCTAGAGATGAGCACAGTTGCTCTTCAACTTCATAGGAAACTAAACATTCTTGAAAGCACAGTGGTGCCCTCAATACCATAGGAGGTATTGTTTGCTTCTGATTCAGTGAAGGAATTTTATCCCTTAGCCAATTAAATTCTCCAGTTCCTTTGCCTTCTTGTTGGTCATTCAGATTGTGGTTTGTAGCTCATGACAGAGACTTTGCCATTTTAATAATGTCTCTTGACTTCTTGTTGTCTCTGGCTTTATCTGTTCTTCCCAACTCACTCTTTATTCCCACCATCTTCATTCTATCTACTCTGATTTGATCATCTCATACTGCATCAGGCCATTTCACCATGGTAGCTTCATAGCAAATCATATTCAGATTCATATTCACTAGTGAGATAATATTCATTAGCAGGAAAAACAGCAGGATGAAGCAAGTATTGGACCCGGCCCAAGAGAATGGGAAGGACTGTACAACTGCTGGTGGGAGAAAAAGAGGAAACAGGGCTACTTAGATTACCTTGGGCTACTGTGGAACACCGACCACATACAAAGAAGCTAAGCCTTCCAATGTTGATCTTTTAAGATTTTGTATCTTCTGCTGAATATAAAATCGAAAGTATTTCCAAGAACTATACATTATTTAAAACTAATTCCTTAATAAACTGTAGATTTTAATACAAATATTCAAATGCAAAACCATAATTCATGTCTTGTTTTAATGATGCCAGTGAACTTAAGAAAGAATACATAGGTTCTTTTGTCTCCAAAAAATAAATTGTCAGAACATGTAAAAATATGTGCTACTCTTTGCCTTTACCCAAACTAGGAGCACTCTAAATGTCCACAGAACCACATTCACTCTCCACCTTCAAATCCCTATTTAAAATCATTTTCCATTATGATAAAAACACATGAAGACCTCATATACACAACTGCTAGGTGGCTGTTTTCCTTACTGCTGTTTTCACACTGATGAAAACATACTGGTTTCATACTGGTTTGATGTTCTCTTGTGCTTCCCCTGTCCATGTGTTTTCTACCCCTGTTAATGGCAGAGCTGCCCTCTAGATTGTGAGGTGTTTTGAGTAAGGACTGTCCCTCTGTAGCATGTTTTTACTGTGGGGATCAAGGAGTTCAGATCTACATAACTGTACAGAGGAGACCACTTGACTTCATGGGACATAAGGCCTGAATACAGTACTTTCTTCTTTCCCTACACTTGAAACATTCTCCAGGAAGGAGTCAATCAGCACGAAGAAGGATTTCTAGCCACTGATGACATCAGATTATTTGTTACCTTTAATCAACCCACCTTTGTTCTGATTCTGTTCCTTCCAGCCCTTTTCTTTTTTATCTCATACTGTATCTCAGTTACAGACATAGCTTTTTCCTATTTCCTGCTCTATCTTCTTTCACTCATTTTTCTATATGGATTTTTCATTTTTTAATGAAATATTTCCTAAAAATATTTAAGCTCTTTGTAAAGCCTTGCATCTTTGGCTTTATGGGCAATGTAGATCTCCACTGCAAAGAAGCAAATACTTATTTATAGGGCAGTAAGTGCAGTGACAGAAGCAGAAGGGATTTCTATAGACTTAGTGAGGCTATAAATTAAATATATTGATCCTGTGTCTTGCTAAAAAAAAAAGGGTGAAAAACTGAGAAAGGTATAGCAAAGAATCACAAGGTCTGAGAAAACACTCACAGTTGTGAGTGTTCCAAAGTGCACCACTTCCAAAGTGTTTCAGCTACTTAGAAAGAAGACTGAAAAGTAACTTGTACAAAAGTGACAGTACAAAAATATCTTAATGGGAATAAAATACTATCTACTAAAAATTTCTTTGATCTTATGAAGAGGGATATCACTAAAACAAAATGCTGAGCACCAAAGTCAAATTCAAGTGCAAATTGAAAACTCAATTGAGATTAAACATGCAATTTCAACAGTAAAGACATCTGGCTAGAAGAAATGCAAACCAAACAGAGCTTCAAATAAGGCGTGGCTGCTTTTGTGGAAGTCAAAATTTGGTCAAACTTAGAGCTCTCCTTTTTTCAATACGAGGAATTTTGTATTCAAACACACATTATCGGGCATCAACATCAGTGTTGATGGTCTGCTTATCTCTTTGGCTTTGAAATCTATGTATCTCCTGACATTCAGCCACTCCATGGCCTCAGTTCTACTAGCCTTGCCTGTGCGTTCTCCTGATTCCAAAGTTGTTGTGCAATGGCTGGCTGTTCATTATAGAAGATTCTTTTGTAGTACTGAGTTAAAATATAATTAACCCTTCTGAAGCCTCAAAACCTCCATTCAAATCTGCAGCAAAGCAGAAAGATTACTTACCTCTTATTGCTTAGTTACTATAGAACTTACTAAGCATTGATACTTTAGGAAGTTTGTTGCTTGCTAAAGTTTTGGGGACTGGATCGTTAGCAAAAATAGGCTCCTTTCATCTCACTGAATATAATAACTACAAATTTTGTGATGCAATTCAAGAAAACTTAGAAATACGAGTTTAGGTTATTTCAGGACATTTGGTGCATCCCTCCCACAGGGAAAAAATGCAGATTGCGACTGCATTAATGAAACAAACAGAGCTAGAGCATGGCCAAGCACTGCTCCAGTACTTCCCATACTGTTTAATTATTAGCAGGCTTCCAAGCACAAATGCTGAGCCACTAGAGAACAGGCTCAGGATATTTTATTTGCTAATAGAGACATAGCCATAGAATCTAAGGCTATAAATAAATGACAATTTCCTCCCCTAAGAACTGGGTTAAAATATCTCTTTAATAAATCTATCCAGTTCTATCTTAAAGGCCATTGTAGAATCCTGCATATGATACATAAATTGTTCCAGGGCATAATAACTACACTCGCAATTGAAACTTTAAGTTGAGTTAGAAGCTAGCAACTTTTAGTCTTTGGCAACTGTGTTACCCTCTGTTGGAAAAATTAAGAACTACCAAGAGCTTATATATATTTTTTTTTTCTCATGAGTAGCTGTCTATGTCAAATGACTAAGTTCTTCCTCAATAGCTTCTATTGAGGAAGAACTTAGTAGTAGTTTTATACACTACTTCTAGTAGTGTATAAAAGACTAAACTGAAAACTGTAAATTTTATGTTTCAGGACATCTTTTTCTAATTCTTTGAAATCTCTCCAATATTTCATGCTCTCCTTGAGGTGTGAATATCAGCTTTAAACACAGCACTATCACAATAATTTTAATGAGATGTGCACAGACATGTTCTATTTCTACTTGATAGTCCTTCTCTCATAAACACTGTATTATCCCATTTGACCATACACAGCACCAAGAATTTCTGTTGAGGCAGTGATCTTCAATGACCTTTGTTTCCAAGTTTACTATTCTGCACCTACCTATATTAAAACAAATCGATTTGTCTACTATATGGGGATTAAGGGAACTTTTGATTTGTTTTAATTTTTTTCACACCCAACATTACCTGCAATGGTTTTGTAACATTATTTGTATGATCAACCACATCATATGTGAACACAAAGCCAGAATATAATTCCCTCTGAGAGATCCCTTCACTTGGGGCCATTGGTATCTTCCCAGAAAAGAGTGCATTTTGATATATGCTTCTGAGGCTCTCCCTAATACACCTAGTATACTGATTAATTCCATGTATTACACTTCAGTGTCATACATTGTCAAAACAAATTAATTGAAAGACCCATGTAAGCCATGTCAATACACATAACTAAATGGCCTGTTATAACAGTCTTATATTAATTAGTAGAGTTTAACTCTTCTGTTTATTCTGTTTTACATTTGTCAAAACCATCTTTCCATGCAATAATAGAATAAAATAATTTGTATTATTTTGGATATGCTAGTTGCAGATCCATAGTAACAGGTACATTAAAAATGCGGTTAGATTAATTCTGTTGATTTTAATTAGATAAAAAAATATGCATATTCTTCCCTAACTGAAATTAATTATTGAATATTTGTGAAGGTTTTCTGTGATTCAATGAAAACATTCAATGTTAGAAGGCTTTTTATAGGACTGATTAAAATACTACAGAACAAAACTGGCATAATACGCTACCTTGGGTTTCTCTAGCTTCAAGTACTTAAAACTTCATAAATATGTTATTTACCAAATATGTGAATATTGATTAAAATATTCCAGAAAAGCTGTGATTAATTAGCAAAATGAAGTATTTCTATACCCTTTATCCATATTTCTCCCTACTTATTTTAAAACTTGTGAGAAGACAAAAAATATACAGAATTATCTTGCATGTATGGCCAAATACATGCTCTTCCCTTACTCCTACCAGCATCATGTATTCCAGCCCCCTTTTCTGCTTGCCCTCAGTCTTGTCCTTAATGCTCTCAAGTGCTCCATGATAGGAGATTGTACATACAGAGAGATACATATACACACAGGCATCCTAAAACACACCCATGCACATATATACTTGCCATCACAAGAAAGACTTTATAAATTGGGATGTTTACTTGAACTTATGAGTGCAAATATGTTGCAGGTTAATGATTTCTAAACTGGTGATAATCATCATAGTCATGATGCTCTGGGTTTTTAATGTTTGTATTTAGAGCTTGGTATCAGCAACCTTAACACATATCAGCATGTCTTCTGTAGTTGCAGCAATCACAGCAAAACTAGAATGCAAATTTGGTAATTGGTTATGTCTTTTGCTTAATATTTGTAGTTAAATTCAAAGGATGGAGAGAAGGCTTATTTTACAGAGGCCAAAGTTCAATAAGAATATAATAAAACATTGCCAAAGCAAACTTTTCACAATGAAATTTCTAGTAAAATCTCAATTCTTTAATTAATGTTCTAACATACCAAAGCAATGTTAGAGAATTAAGCTCCCATAATATTGAAGAATTATCCGAATACATTGGATTAGCTATATTTTAATTTCAACCAAGATTACATCATCTATTAGATGCTGATTTAAGAATACACACTCAAAACACTTGATACCTAAATTAATAATGAAGAATATGTGGTTCCCTGCACTTCTATTCTTAGTGATTTATTTGTAAACCACAATGAAAGAAAATGAAGAGAATGAGTTGTCACATACCATGTTCTTTAAATGGAATGAAGTTTTTATTTGATATTACAGCATTCTTTTCAGTGCAAGGTTTTGGTGAAATTTCTTGAGTGGCCAGGTAGCCCTAAAGGTATATCAGCTAAAACTAAGTTTCTAAACCTGTAATTCCACATGTAGAACTGGTTTATCAGCTTTTAGAACTGAATCAACTCAGTTTCTTTACTAATTTTTTTTCTTAGTAGAAGAATTTTGTGGCCTAATTCTTGTGTAACTTCTTTTGACATTGAAAAAACTCTGCAGAAGGCAAGCTACTTAAAGAAGCTTCAAAATATATTTCCCAGCCTCTATAATATGTCATCATTTTCACATATATGTACTCTTCAATTGCGTGTCATATTAACGTGTTAGAAAATGCGTTATAGCAGAAGATCGTAAATACATTCTCTACTCACATTTCCTTCACATGAAAATGTGAGATGTTTCTGCCTTACAATGTCCAGACATTCCTGTTGTTTCAATAACAAAGAAAATAAATAAATAAATAAATAGAATAGTTGCAGAAGGCCAGATCCTAACAATAGCAAATGTCATCTGTTTGCATCATGAGCAAGAGTTGGCAAGAGAAGCGTGAAGAGGAAACAGAGTGTCACTGAAGTCAATAGCAAAACCTATGTTAATTTCACTACTCAAGAGCTCAAATTGAGAGTTTAAAAGGAAATAGGTATGTATAATTAAAGCTGAAGCTAGACAAGTTGCTTTTTCAAGAAACTGAAAGGAACTGCTCTCCATAACTGAAAAAGAAAACAAGTTTTTTAAATTACTTTTCATATACTGTCAAGTACAGGTTCTCACAGCATTGCATTTATTCTTTTGCTGTATGGTTTCTGAAAGCCTGTGAAACCGGTATCTGCAAAAAATCTGTGTGTTAAGGTAAGCCTGAAGAGGACATGCTCAGAATCTTGCAAATGAGATGACTAATATACATGAAACCATCGGACTCAATATCCTGAGGCATGAGCATACTGTCACCACTGACTGGTGACTCAGAAGTGCAAATGCTTCCTTCAATCTAAAAAACATTAATGTGGGAGAAAGACAGATGTTACTAAGGAATACGGGACTTAGTCTACGAGGATGAAAATTATTTTCTATTCCTGCATGTAATCAGCAGTACAGAAGAAAAAAAAAAAAGGCATAATTGCTTCTGATTAAGTAAATTTCTGTGTTTGTTACTGCTCCTATTGTATATGATTTGTATTGCTGTAAACTATCCCCTCCATGCTTTTACAGAGCTAAAAGCTGAACCAACCCATTTTCCATTAGCTGTTTGGATATGGACAGTATTTACCTAGAGACTGAAGCAATGAAGCTCTTTTACAAGTAGAAGGTAGTTTAACTAAACATGTAATTTTTTGTACCTTGCCTATATTGCTTTAAATTGTCTAATCTGATACTTATCTTCAGTTTTTCATCACTTAGATTTATTTTCTCTAACATGAACAAAGCATGTTTGATCTCCAGGGGACATTATTACAACTGCTAAACAAACGAGCACAAGGGAATTGTGTAATGCTATTTCAGATCAAAATACACTTTGGCCAATATGTCTCTTCCTTTGATATATGATGCACGTTTCCAATTTTTACCACGTTTACAAAGCTTAGTGTCTATTTGTGTCTGTGTTCAAAGAAAACTGCTGACTGAGATCTACCAGGAGTTTATCTTGTTGCCACAGATTTTATCTTCCTCCTGCCTTTTTCACAATTAGTACTGCATATTTTGAGATTAAATCTGTCTGGAATATGCTCTATTCTATTGAACAATCTGCAAACAACAGAGAACAGCAGCATGGTACTGTCACCACTTGGAATGCAGTAGGCTGATAATTTTGCTCATAGAAGGCTTACAGGGATGCAGAAGAAACATGACATTTTCTTGAAATAAGCTAGTATAAAGATCTGAAAGATAGATTTTAAGGTTATTGCCGAAGGGCAGATTGGCCACATGCAAGGACTGTTTATACAAACTGTGAGCAAAACTGCATACACTAGAGTGTTTCTTGGGAAGAAGAAATATTTCATGGTCATACTAATTACCAATCTTTACAAAATACAGTGAATGGGAAATATCTGAACCTTCAATCAGTGCAGAACAACAAATACATTTTCATAAATTTTTGAAGTGAACCTGGAGTTTGAATATCTGAAAATATAATTTCCTTCAGTTTTATCAGGAACTTCAATAAAAGAGGTCTTTTTCTGCAAACAGTGCCTATCATAATTTCTTGCAATTTCTCTCAAGTCTAATTAAAAAAAGTCACTTTGACAGCTCATTCCACCAGATGGAACTGTTCATAATTCATTTGTAAATGTTCTTATTCAGACATTAGCACATATATTATAGACAGCATGCACAGTATATATAAGTTGAGAGTCCACACCAAGATAAAAATAACAGAGCTACTAAGCACCCTAAACTTTTTCTAGACAGGTTTAAATTAAAAAGAGAGGGAAGGCAAAATTTTAGTGATAAATCCATTTAGAATAGAATAATCAGTGTGTCCTGTTTGGTTAACGGTTTAGTTTTTTCTCCTCAGAAGACTGACTACTCCTTAGTGTGCAAGATTTTGCTTCCTAAATGTTTCAAAGTTGAATGATTTTTAAGAAGGTGTTGCATGAATAATAAGCATTGGTAATAGGAATTTTGGAACAGGAAATAATCGATTAATATCATGAAATGCAAAGAGTGTTTCTTAACAATCAACACATACATTCTTCCTGTGATACACAACAGCTTTCTGACTCTTTTCTATTTTTCTATGGAGACTTGCATCTTTACTGTGAAATTATTCAGCACACTTTACACAAGCACAGTGTTGAGATTAAAAGCCAAATGCTTAATGAAGATTAAGTGAAAAATAATATCTTACTGATTATATCTAACTAATTAATAAAGGAGATTTCTTGCACAATGAAAAGAGTAGGTGAGACAAGAATCTCCACCATGAAAGAGGATAGTCCTACCAGCTCATGCTGGGACTCTGTGTGTAGGATGACAAAAATAAATTCTCTCAAGCAGACTCATCCTCTGTTCTCTGTGGATAGACCTTATGCTGAAGATGGACCTCCTGAGTGAGGGAGCTTCAAATCACTTTTTAGCAGGTCTTTTGCCAGAGGCATGAAAGCTCTGCTTGGACAAAGTAGAGAATCAAGACATTTTGGTATGCAATTTTTTTCTTTTAAACTATTTCTTAACTGGTAACAAATTCAGGAAAAAATGCAGACATCAAATTATTGTGATTTCATTGGTAATCATTGCACATAACAAGTCTCAAATACACACTAGCTTGTTTGAGAAAGTGACTTGAAAGATGCAATTTACACAACATGTGCATTGAAACAATATAGTCTTTGATTCTACAGAATACTTATAGAGATTGGGTATACAATGGCAGTCAGTAATGTTCAACTAGAAGCTAAGACGTCTTATATCAACTAAATGTTTTATGTACATTCCTTGGGAAATGATGGCATTTTTCTGAATGTTTTCATGCATTTTATTAGTATTTAAAAATTTTACAAAAATAAATAGTATATATGTTATATAGTATCTATAATAATACATAAAAGAAATTATGGCATAGATTATAGCATAATATTGAAAAACATTATAAAAATTATTAAGCATCTCTTTCAAGGAACACTAATGCTTCACTAAAATTTTGTTAATATTTAATATTCAGAATTTATCTTAATAAAATCTATTCACTACAGAAACTACACTTTTTAGTATCATTGTATTTGTATAAAGCTGTGAATGACAGCATGACGAACAAGCTCCATCTCTCAAAAATGGAAGAAAGCTCAAGGAGTGGATGAAAGTGAACCAAATATCAATGGCTGTCTGCTTTTGTAGATCACTCTATTTAGGTGCTCATTGCTATAAGATGACTGTATCTAACTTGAAAAGGAATATTCCACATTGACATGCTTGTAAATGTATCCCCAGCCAGCACAGATGGCATAAAATGCTTAATGTTGTTTTCACACGACATGTCACACTGTGGGAAGATATGGCTGGAATAAATACATTTTATTTCGTCTTCTGACATTTTTCCATATTATTTAATTATTCAGAGAATAGTTTACAAGAGAATTTCAGCATGAGGGGGGTTTATTATCTACTCACAAGTGACTTCAATACTTTGTCAAAAATGAAAATATATTTGTGTGACCTGTAAATAAGATAACATTAGGTGGCACTTGGTTTAGCTTTTGTGTTTTGCCCAAAGGAAGAGGTGATTATGAGCTTGCTTTCCTCTTCACCTACATATTCTGAACAGTCGACATAATAAGCAAATATTCAGATATCAATGTATAAATTTGGAAACTTTTTCTTTCATTGCCAGAGAAAGTAAAGATTGATTCTATCCTATTTTCACTGTCTTTTGACAACTGAAGAAAGAAACTAACAATAGTTACATGCAGAAGCAGAAAGAAAAAAGGACAGATTCTGTGTCAGCTCTGTGCAGATGCAGAGGAATCAAGTACAATAACCTTTTACATGCAGTAGTCAAGAAATAGCACTGCACAGATACTTTTTTTTCCTATTGCAGAACAAAGAGCCTGAGTTCATGCATCACTGAATGTGAGACAGCAGCTTCCCATCAGGGACTGGCTCTTGGGGAACCCACAGGCAGAACAATGCAAACTGTAATTAGAATACTTTTCTCTCCCATTCTGGGAATAAACAATCTTTTCATTGTTCATGTTTACACAAATAACAAAATGCTCAGCTGCATTTTAGTAACTAAAGATGATACAGTAGCAGTCTTGTTATAAATAATATATATGCCAATGTAATTTAGGATTTCTAATTAATGTAGAAATTCTTCAAGCATTTTCAGCCTCTTGGATTGCTCAAGCATGCATTTTCTGCATACTATAGGACTTAGATTCTGTAATGCCTTTTCTGCTTAAGTATTTTCAGTTAAATGATATTAAGTATGACCACTTTTAAAAGTGATCATATTTTTAACTTTCTTTTTCAGAGTTTTCTAACTTTATATTAGCTAATATGTTGGGGAAGTATTAAAAAAAATCTACTCGTCTGACCTCAAGTAATAGCTACAGAATTTCTCAATTTTATTTTGGTCCAATAAAAAAATAGCAATAGCATTTTTATTTCTTAAATTATAATTACTTTATAGTCATGGAAGTATTTGCATTTTAAGCTAGCCCTCTCCAGTTATGTTTCTTCCTTACATGTTCTATCTACCTTTAATTTTTCACTTAAAGAGACAAAACACATGGGGAAATTTAATATGTAATATCAATGCATAACCCATTTATAAATGGATGTTATACTTCAGAAGTGAAAAACAAAGCTATTAATATTTTATTACAACTCTCAATTATGCCTCTAACATCCTGTACAAGGTACTTCACTAGCTGGGGATGAGTTAGGAGATCTAGTATACTTCACCTGAGTTTTATGATTCCCTTTAGATCATTGTGTTTGGAATGCATGCTATCATAACAACAAAATGTATCAGTATGATGACTAACACTATCTAATATTAGATGACTAATAAAAAACCAATTGCAATTACACACCATGGTCAGTTTGGTGTGAAAGAAATTAGTTCATTATTTGGACTTTGTGTGGGTAAGAAGAATGACCATTCCATTGAACAAACAAATGAAACCAATAAAGAGAGTGCTTTTAAAATCTATATCACATATGACAAATTAAAATAAAGATTCATATAAAGGCAAAGATTTAAACTGTTTTGGTTATCTACAGCATATGTGCTTCTTGATGAGAAGGCATCCAACCACACTATAGGTACTAGCTTATGTTCTTCAACAATATTATCTTTATTTTAGAATACACCAGACAAAATGGCTGAAGATATCAAAAAGGCACAGGATGGAGTCTTTCTGGAACACAAGTCAGCCTTGAATGGATTTTTATTTCCTGTTACTGTATATCCTTTACCATATATTATAAAATTGTAGT
Source organism: Urocynchramus pylzowi (assembly GCA_013397555.1). Lineage (NCBI taxonomy): Eukaryota > Metazoa > Chordata > Aves > Passeriformes > Fringillidae > Urocynchramus > Urocynchramus pylzowi. The sequence goes on along the minus strand of VZRH01007748.1, from coordinate 1,192,742 downwards.
GGAGAGATACCTTTGAGAGAGCTACCTGACAAATCTGACTTGTCTAGAATGATGAGTATTTTTGAATCCATTAATTCCTAGTTCAGTTGATTTAAGTGACAGATAGTCTTAGAACATGAAAAAAGAAAAAAAAAATATTTCTCACTTAAAATATTTATTCCCTTTCTAGTTTTTGAGAAAAGAGAACTTGTAGATGTCATGAAGTTAAATTTGGATTACAGAATTTCAAAAAAGTACTTCTATTTTCTGGCCAAGGTCATAGACTTTGGGTATGTAAAATCAGGTGTCTAATCCTATGTTTCACTAACAGAAAATGGAACTTGATTTTCAAAGAATGGAAGCAACTCCTCAAGAAATGAGGCTCATGGTTCTGAGGTCCTCTTCAGGCAACACAGGGCTTGGAGGCAAACCAGCTATATATGGGAGAAAGAGCATTTTAGTATATAATACTGAATTTCATACAGTATCTCAGATAAGCTACTGTGACCATGCAAAAGGATGTTTATGTGCCTCCTGAAGTAGGTTGAGTGTAAATTTGGCTTCAAGCCCTGTGATACACAGCTCTGAATCTCAACCAGGGATGACTAGTATGAGCAACATAGCTTTTAGCCTATCATTTTTTAATTTAACAGCAAAAAGAAAGATTTTTTTAACGTTCATAGTCATGTAAGATATCTTCCAACTAAAAAAATTATATGATGTTAGGTCTTGAAATCATCTTGAAGCTGCAATCTCCTTCAGGGCAAAAAGAAATTAAAGATCACTTTCACTTTTTATCTCTTAAAAACAAGATCTGGATCTTCTTAAAAAGATGTCATTGCAATAAAAATCGGGAAGATTATTATCTCCATTTTATACATTTTAAACTATATCATACAAATTGAATTAAGAACTAGACATTCAACTTCAGAAATTAGAAAGAGATGGTGGCAGCTTCTCCTGAACCTATAAAAAGGGCAGAAAATCACCCAGCACACTGAAACACTCAGGGTTTCTTCTCAGATTGACAGGATTTATATCTGCATTTCCTACTTCACACTGAAACTGCTCTGATCATTCTATTATGCATTAGCCTGGGTTTTATGCATTAGTTTGTATTTTCCCACTCTGCTCTGGTTTGCATTAGTTAAATGCTTGCTGACACAGATAAGATGTAGAATTTCCAACTCTAAACAAAAAACATAAAATATTGAAACACAAGCTCTTGCACTAAGAAATATTTTTATGTTGTATAATATAACAATATTATTGTACTTAGTGGAATAACACCTGAAAAAACCCTGAAAAAACATTGTCAAAAGATATTGCAGTTCAGATCCATTTTCTGTTTTCAAGGAAAAATTCAAATCCATACTTGCTAGGTTTTGGTGGGTACTTTAGCAAATAGTTATGGGGAATCAGTTCGCTGCTAATGTTATAATTTAGTCCCTTATTTTCTAATTTTCTCCAAAAAATAGTTAGCAATATAAAGTTTGCAAGTAGTTTACATGTAAAAAAAGCACTTACTTTCATAATGTTCTCAGTACTTTAACTACTTTGTTCCACAAAACTAATAACATCTAATATGAGATAAATATTTGCTCATACCACCTTCTATGCTCTAAGCTTAATTCCATTCACCCTGGAGTCAATAAAAGTCACTGATATCAGTAGATCTAAAATATTGATTTCTGCATGTATTAAAAATTACAGCAATAAGTACATAATCATCTGATTACATTATAGCACTTCAAGCAGTATTTAGAATCTGAATCAAACTCATGGGTTGGCTAGTGTTATTTATACACCTTACTTGTTCATGGCAAAGCACCTCAGGTGTTTGGTGAATCAGCATGAAACCTATACAAAACTCAAAAGATTTTTGAAGTATCTTTAATTCCTGATGAGGAAAAGCTGATGATTTTACTTCAGGTATTTGCTGAGATTTGTTGGAATTTAAAACTGACTGCAGCTCAAGAGGCAGTCTCTCAGAGCTGTTAAAATTCTCACTGTTCTATTTTGTAGTTTCTTCATGGAAGTGGAAACTAAAAATAATGACAATATTTATTTTTTGTAATTGATTTTAAATACTTTAATAATAATTGAATTATTATTACTAATGCTGTTCTAGTTACAAAAAACGTTATAAAGCACTTGAATTCAATAGCTAAGAATAGCTAAGACCGACAACCACTATCTTTTCCTAACTAATGCAATTTATAACTCTAGCATACTTTGAACAGGTGGACTTGGTCCTGAAGTGCCAAAGAATTTCTAAACCTTGGACATACAGTGTAGTTCTTAAAATACAAGAGCTCGACTATAAAACGTAGCAGTAAAATGTAGCAGCCAGATAGACAATGGCTTCATGCACCTATTTTCTAGCACATGGGGAAAATAGGTACAGTACCAAACCAAGATTCATTCCTTATTCAAGTTTATTTTCAATTTTCAATTTGAGTAAATATAGCTCCAGTCTCTAATCTTTTGTCCAAGTACAGAGCACATTGTGCAGTTTAACTGCTTTTTCTTGGAAGTGCATAGTCAATCATTTCATTATTGAACCTGTGGTTCTCTGCAGCCTGGCAAAAAGGGTCTTCTTTCTTTTCAAATGATTATTGATTCAGATAATAGTCCAGATTACACTTTGATAACATGAATTATATCCTCTAATAGCACATGTAGACCTTCAGTTAGGCGAACTGAATCACCAATTGTACGCATAGTCCTGTGATTCTGTTGTGATGACTAACTTGGCCGCTTCAGTTAATTAAAAGGCTATACAAATTGTTCATTTATGGGCTGATCCAATTCTCATTAAAGCTAAAATCAATGGGAATCCTTCCTGGGTCTCACTGTTCCCCAGTTACTAAGTTTGGAAGGATATTATGACCTAAGTTTCAAAAAAATATTAACACTGTAAGAGATGGGCAACAAAGCTCTAGAAATTTAGTAACATCAAGTGCTAAAGAGTTATGCAGTCTAAATTAGCCATTTCCCCTGGTAGGTCCTGTCTGAAGTAGCCCTCTTCCTTCTCACACTGGTGATCCCTCTACCTGCCCTTCTAAAGGAAGCCCACAAAATCCACTAACTTTGCAGTTACAACCAGCCACCACAGAAAAGAATTCTCTGGACTGCAGTGCCACCCAGAGCAGGCACCAAGTGAGGGGGAAAGAAAAGGGGCGATAGATAATTAGTCTACTGCTAACACAATGGGGTGTTAGAAAAAATACATTGCATTCTTCACACAGATGTAGGCTCTCAAGTTTTTTGTGCAGTTAATTTTATGGTTTGTGGAAACCAGTAGGGCTCATTTTAGATTAAAAGAACTTTGGTTAATTAGTGAAAAATAAGAAATGGTCCAGTTATCCCAAAAAAAAAACTGAGCCAATTTTCTTTGATAATCCATAACTGCAAACGATTTAGAAAAATACCATTTCCCTAAAAAAAGTGGTGATTTCACAATTTGAAGCTTTGCCTAGTTATTGTTTCCAGCTTAGAATGGAATTCAGTTATTTGGATATGAGCAATACAAAATAGTTTGACTTACTTTTTTTTTTAGTATGTACTTTTTGATAACCTATTCCACAAGTTGTCACAATGCACCCTGAAAAAGTACAATAGTGCATACAATGGAAAAGATATTGTTTTTAAATTAATAGTTGATAAAACTATGATAATAACACAATAATTATTATGATATAATAATATAATAAAATATATTTTATTGAAGAGCATATAATAATCTACACATTACCTTAAAAATGTGCAACTTAACAGAAATTTATTATATAGTTTTGTCCACAAGCCATTTTAAAAATAGTTTTATATTATTTTTGCTTTAGAAATTCTTACATTGGCAATGTAAAAACCAGAGAAAACTGAAAAATTATTATTTAGATCTATATATTGCATATAGAAATTTATATATTAGTTACAAAATGGTGATGGTTCTGACAACACACAATCTGCTTAGGTTGATTTTTGTTATTTTTGTTTGCATAAACAGAGTTACTATTACATAGCTTTGACCACAAAGAGATGCTTTTCACATTATACAATGGAAAAAGTTCTTTCATGTACTTTTCTGGACCTTAAGACTAATGGACTTCTGCACCTGTTCGTGTAAATGAGGAGTTTTAGTTCTCATTCCACTCATCCAGCTGTGACTATATGCCCAGTAGTTTTACTTCTGACTATTTTTCTACGCTTTTCTATCAGATTATTTTTGCTTTGAAGAAATTTTCAGTCTTAGAAGTAATAATAAGACAATTATTTTGAATCAATCTTAATTTACATTAATCAATGTAAAAATAAAGCCCCAACAACAACAACCCCTCCAAAACCAGATCAAGCCTCTGGTTATAACAAGGGTTAAAGCATCCAATTTCCACCCAGCATGCAATTCAGTTTTTTCTCACTGACATAATTCTGTGTTCATGGCAATAAAAAATATAACTGCTTACTTTGTTCAACAGTTATATCTCAAGATATATTTAAGTTTGGAAAATAAATTATACTTAAAGCATCTACTGAGATTTTTATTTTACAGTTAGGCATCATAAAAATTATACATATTCTCTATATATATTCTTTACATTTATTTGCAAGAATTAGCTCTTCTAACATGAAAGTCAGTCAAATTTCATTTCTAAGAAGAAATGAAGTGAGAGAGCTTACTTGAAAAACACAAAGTGTTTAAGCATTACTTTAACGCTAATGTTATGGCTACACAGTGAATGGTCGGACAATGAAAAAATCTACAAATCTATGAGAATTCTTGATACAGATTCATCCCAAATTTTCACATCAGTGGATTAGTTCAGAAAGAATAGCATGAAAAAAAAGCATTTTGGGGGCCTATCAGGTTATTTCCTTAATGAAACAGGCCTATATCAATAAAGACACCAAATTTGCAGCTTTATCTGACTCCATAGGTATGTGATATTTTCAGCTTATACTGAGAGGATTTCATTATAGCAGATAAAATACAGAAAAGACAACTGTAGTGGAACAGCTACAATAAACCAAATACAAAAGAAACTTCAGGATAGCAATGATTTATAAAATCTCTGGTCAAAGCACATGAAGGCTCATTTACAAATTTAGATTGCAAAGGAGCTGAAATTTCATACAGGTTTTATTGAAAACTTTGTATGAAATAATTTCGATTGGTCAAAGCACTTGAAAGCACAGGAATCTGCTTTGCCCCTGACAATGTAATTCCGAGCAATTCATGCATTAATGGCACACCCCCTTTTGGGTAAGCAGAGACTGAGGGATAAACTGCAGGCGCACAGATGTCCATTTATCCATTAAGTAACCAATCCTCACTGAAAGTAGCTCCCCCATCAAGTCTACCAGTATGGTTTCATCTGCAATACTTTCCTAACTAACTTCTGTTAGAATGAACCAGGTTAAATAGAAAAGATTAAAATTCTGAGGTATTTCACAGGCTTGAGTCAAGGAACAATGATACATGCAAATATACCGACTTTTGAGCAGTTTTGTCTTCTGTAGAACCGTCTTGATCAGATTTGGCTGCAGCCATAAAACAAGTCTACCTCTACTGTACTTTCCCCTTTTATAACTTGCACATATAAACTTCTGCACACCCACAGAGAAGAAAAACCCTTTGCAGTTAAGTACCACCTTCAGCTTCTATCCATACTGATATTTTGTATATGAATTAGTGTGCATATGTGTACATACAAAGTGTTTATGAAAGAAATCTTCAAAATGTTTTTTCTTCAAATTACAATGAACTGCACTTAAATGCAATTTATTTTCACTCAACTGCATATAGGACAGTCTTAAATGGAGACTTAAATGGATAGTCTTAAGTGGATAGTCTTAAATTGATAGTCTTAAGCGGTCTATCAATTTAAAAATAGTCTCTTTCTTAACTGGAGATAAGATTTCAACCCTAAAACATTGCGAGTTGACCATCAACTCAGATCTGCATAATTAAAAACTTCCATGAAGAACATGGCTATAAATATCCTGTTGCCTGCCTCATTTAAATCTTTCCTTTGCATTCTAATCAGATAGAAACAGGATCCAATTCCCTGTTTGAAAAATAAACACATTAAAGAAAATTAGTTTAGGCATCATTACAGTGTACATACACGAGTGTCTACATTTTTTTTAATGGACACTTGCTATACAGCATTTAAGTACTGACTGTAATTTCTCTGTGTGGCTAATTTGACCACACATATTGCAAACTGTTTTCATTTTCCTTTATTGTCCTCTAATGAGCTCATCAAGAGTATATAATTAGTGCAGTAAACTGCATAACACAGGCTCTGCCCTAAAGCAGCCAAGCAGAGTTCTCGACTAGCCCACTTTCCCACCGGAACTTAGTACTGTTAATGGCCCATGATCAGTAGGAAGTATATCGAGGGATATGCTCTGTTTTAAACAGCTTGTGATCTCTGGCTCGAAGCAACAGTTCTGGGGCTATCACCATCTGTACTGACACACAAATGAAAGTTGTTCTATCTCTTTTTAATGAAGCTACCGAGGTCAATTAATAATGGCTTCAGATGCCTGAAAGACATGTATGACTGAGCAACTGGATTCTAGAGCAATTTCTCTTTGTGTATAAAGGTTTTAATATTCTCTGCAGTAGGTAATCCTAGAATTCTCTGCTAAAATCTGAACCTAGAAGTAGATACGAGTTTACAATGATACAACTAAGTAAGAAAACATTGCAGACACTTAAGAAGGGCTGAAACACAGATATAAATATGGTGTAACAGTCTGGTAGATTTCAGTCTAGGTAGCTTTGGAGGACTCAGTACTTGAGAGGTATCATTCTTCCCTTCCAATATACAGCATATCATAACAAACCAGCACTTTGAAAAATGGACACCTTGAAAACTTAAGAATCTGGTGGCTTAGATTTACAGCATTTACTACGCAGTTGTCAAAGATCCATACGATAAAGAAATTCTCATGTAATATCTATGTTGTCATACAGAAATTCATTCTCATTTTTGTGATCTGTACCCTGCAGGAAATGGCTATATTAACACAAGGAATAACCAAGATACTTGGTCTTGCTGCAGTGTTTTTGCCACTCTGTTTTTGACACCACTGTGGTATCCACATTCTCTGGGTATGATTCTTTCCCCAGGAAAGAACTCCCCCAGGAGTTCTCTCCTGGGAAGCTGAAAGGATAGTAAGAGGTTTTAGAGAAAAAAGGAAAACAATTTTTATCTCATTTACTTCTTCTGTGTTTGTACACAAGTAGAATGTAATATGGAAGATTGTTTATCTGAAGGTGATTGTTTGATTAGATTCTGGTGTGAGTTGTTTTGATTTATTAACCAATTGGTAAATCTGTGTTGGGACTCTGGAAAGAGTCACAAGTTTTTTTAGTAGTATCTTTTTAGTATTTATTAAGTATCTTTTTTGTATTCTTTAGTTTAGTATAGTTTAGTATAGTATTCTTTAATACAATATAGTATTAGCAAATAATAAATGAGCTTTCTGAGAATATGGTCTCAGACTCATCATTCCTCCCTGACCTGAGGGCACCCACAAATACAATACACCACCAGTCTCCAAAATATGTGGGAAACTGTCGGCAGCCCAGAAACAGCACTGCAGTACTATCTTTTCTACTTCACAACTGGCATCAACAAGCCCTCTTCAAAGGAGATATGGCACAGACTTTGAATAAGCAAGTTCTTCAACACTTTTACAAGCTAAAAGTAAGAAATTTCTTCCAGAAGAGTAGGGCAACATCTGTGCATACCCATTAACATAAGTGTGTGAGTGTGTGTGTGCACCCATCTGTGTATGTGTAAGTATACATACACAGGCATATGCATATGTGCAATAATGTCCACAGAATCAGTCTTGGATATTTTCCTAGTGTCAACCAATCCCAATTATTAGACAGTGCTTAATCACTGGGGACAGGAGTAATTGACGGGAATGTAAGGCAAGGAGCAATAAAAGCTAATAAAGAATGCATTGAAAATTAAGGCAAGAATGTAAAGTCAGTTACTGTGAAATCTGACATCACCATTCCTCTCCAATCACTTCTTATTTATCAGAGCCTGCATAGCAAAATAGCACACTCAGGAGCTTCTCTGGTAATTAGTTTATCAGGGCTCTAATCTTCTTCTGCAATTAATCATGTAAAATCTTATCACCAGTTTAATTTTAATCCCTGTTGTTCATCTTATGCAGAATAAAGTACAGATATGTATTGTGGTGGAAACAGTTTTCCACTTCAGTAAACAGTTAAAATCTAAAATAAAAGTTGAAAAACTCTGTTCATAAACTAAAATTCTTTATGGAATGCTAAAGTACCATTATAATTCATCTTCCAGTGTTGCTGCAGCAGATTAGGAGATTTCACACCACAATTATAAGTGCTGGAAAAAGGAAAATTAACAGCAGCATAAGAATAAAGAAATACAAATAATCTTTTTAGGGTTTGCTTACATGTATTTAAATGTTTCTGTAAATAAATTTAAAAAAACATACGTATACATACATACCAGCACATAAATTATAAAGATTATTAAACATATATTTTTGCTCAACATCAATAACTATTTATTTATTTTGATTTTCTACAAAAGCATTTGCAAATAAAATGGCAAATCTATAAAGCGAAATCAACAAGTACTAAGGATATATAAATAAAAAACCTAAGTTTATCGCACAACAGTAGGGAATTGTTCGTCACATTCTTTCCTGGATGACATTGCAAGCAGCACTAGATTTTAAACAATGACTCAAACAGTCATGAATTAAAAAGAAAAAAAATACCCTAGACCTAACGTATTCTACTCTGTAACAAAGCTGCTATTTAAACTGATCCAAAGAGGCCCTTCAAATAATTTTTTTCAGTAAGTAAAATTCCATAGAGTTTAAAAAACAGCAGTGCTTATAGAAACAGCATAATGAGTAAAATTCTTTGATTTTTAATGAGGTATTATAAAATGTTCCTGTTTTTAATATATTCTCATATCTAAACCTGTAAATCTGGAGTTTATCATGCTTTCCTCATAGAAGAAAGGAGAAAATCTTTGAGATATACCTGTGAGTTCTCCAGAATGAAAGAACATAAATACTGACAAGAACAAACTGGAAGTATAGAAAACATCCAAGTTAAACTAAATTTATACCCTTCCAGATCAATACACTTCTAGTTGCACTTGTTGCAACTTGTTGTTGTAGGTTAGATCTACATTAGATCTAAAACAAAAAAAGTGAAATGTCATTCTTCATTGCAATTCATCTCCATTTTTTTCTTGAGAGCAGAGTAATTTATTAGAAAAGAAGTTTCAAAAAATCTGAAAAGATACGGACATAAATCAGGCTCTTAGTTTTGAAATAGAAGATTCTGTTATTGAAATTAATTTTTTTTTTCCTGCACTGAAAGACAAAGGTCATTCCTTCTCCAACTAATCAGTTCCTTAAACGTATTTTCCCTACAACAATGCTACCATTTATGTAATTTTTTGAACTAAAATAAATTCCATACTGAGTAAGGTCTTGAAATAAAATTATCACCTCTCTAAAGACATTTGGCAATAACTATTGTGTGGGTCAAGATGTATCGCTATAGATTTTCTCGTAATTTATAAGCTTTATTATTTGAAATTTGTAGACTTCATACAAGTTCTGTGAAAGACTCTTAATTTTCACAATGTCATTTCATCACACATGTACTCACCCAGATGCTAATCTTTGCATCTCAGTCCCCAGTTGTTGATGGATTTTTAAGAGCATTTCCACTTCCTGTCTGTATTTCAGTCTACCCCAAACCACAATGGGAAATCACAAATTTGTGGTTGAGGTAAATTTCAAAGGAAGCCTCCTCTTGGAAGAAAAGCAGTGAAGTTATCCAGTGGTAAATTCGATAAAAATTTCTGAGACCAGAAAGTTACCCAGGTACAGAGCTGAAATTGCTGAAGGCCTTGTCTGTAATTTTTTATGAATTGACAAAATTTCACTTTTTTCATATTGAAAACACATGCAGTCCTGCTGTGGAAAATAAACAATCATAGTTTAATGCTATAGTGATGACATAGCAGCAGCTAAATGGGATTTCTGACTAGAAACCTAAAGTAGAAAATATACAGTTTGTTCTGTCCTGGCCAGAGACAGATGTTACACAAAAATCAAAGTAACAGGAATTAAAACAAAGTGTATGCTCACAATTATTTCCAATGGGAAGATAATTTTATGTAAAAGGAGACATAATACATAATTAACATATGCATATCTTACATAATTAGTGTTCAGATAAATGACTTGTGGCATGGTGATTGTCACTGCATCTGATAACGTGGGCTTCTGCATTTAAGCACTTCTGCTCTTGGTTAGCACCAGATTCTGCTCTCACTAAGATTTTGAACAGGCCTTCACTTCATGAAATCCTCTTTCTCCACCTGGCAATTGTCTCACTGGGATCAATAACTACAAAAAGTTGCCTCAGTGTGAACGAGGATATGGGAAGTGGAGCAGTCGCATCTATATGACTGCTTTACATAAACAACATATTGCTTGTCATTCTAAAAAATGCAACAAGGGGAACCTTTCTCTTCTAATGTTGACATACAATTGCACTGGACAAAACATGGTAAATATTAATCATAGAAGAGTAAATGTGTGCAGAATCATGGCCCTGAATAACATACTTCATAAGTCTAATGGCACTCATCAAAGCAGAACAAATATATATCTTCTTCAGTTATGAGAAACACTTCAGTTAGATCAAAAGTAAAAGACCAAAAAAATATAAAAAATGCAAAGCAGTGTTAATGTTTTTTAAAGATTAAATAATACAAAAAAGGCTTGATATATTTTTTATTGAGTTATCCAGATTCTCAACTGAAACACAGTTGTCTTTACTATTCTTTTACTCCATCCAGCAAGTTTTATATCATATTTGTTGTCTAAATTTCTGTATCTAATTAATGCAAACCCATAAACAGAACAAATCAATGAAGAATCTGCATATATTCCAGCCATTTAACAAATATTTTTAATTGCCACAGTGTATGCAGACAGTTTAAAGGTAGCATGATATTTGAGGACCATTGTTTGTTTAACAACTCATTGCCAAGGTGTCTAGATTTCTTTTACCAATGTGCTGCACTTGGGGATTTGCAAATCAACAGCAAAGCAGCATGGACACTACTCCTGGAGGATGCCTGAGTGCCAGGAAACTCCACCAATATAGAAGTGGCAGAAATAAGAGAGTAACTTTCTGTGCTCATTTTTGCCTACCTTTCCACTCTATCTAGCCACACCTAGCATATCTGGTGTTGGTAGATGGTGGCTGCAGAATTGTTTCATTTTTAAGGAAGGAATAAAGAAAGGGTGCATTAAGTTGGATACTAAATTCACATAAAAATTACTGAATTATTCACACAGTAATACTTGGAAGGCATGAAGCCATCACAGATTCACTTCCTGGTCATTAAGCCAAATAAAAACCTGTCCTGTAAGTGTCTGAAGTAACTTTTTAGTTACTTAAGAAATAAACTTTTGGAATATATTTATCTTCTTGTGGCCAACTGGCAAAAGCATGCTCCACAGCACTTGGCACAGTCTTTTGGGCCAGAGGTGACATCTACGTGACCATCAGAAAATTATTATTTTGGTTTCAGTTCTCTCTTCAGTTCAAAATGTCTGACATAAAGAGTTGGGTTTAATGCTGCCCAGCAGAATGGCATCAAAAGAATTAAAAAGATATATATCAAAATATATATCAAATACCTTTTACACAGCACAGCATCAAAAGTAGGAGTGGAACAAGGATGGGGTTGATGGTACCAAGCACTCTGCAATGGTATTTAAAAACTGCAGAGGAAGAAAGTACCCAGGCCACCACAGTTTTGTCCATACTATCTGCTAGAGGAATCATCCTGGGTATGCTTCATAGATAAAAAATTGTGTCTCAGTTGTGCCACTCAGCACAGGCCAAATCCATGCCAGGTGCAGCGCTAAGAGTTAAGTAACACGGATGATCAAACAGTGCTTGAACTCACTATTTGTTACTTTTTTCAAATTAGCAGTAAGAATATAGCCCCATTGTCTCTGCTGCAGCCCGAACCCAGATGCTGCAGTAACAAAATCAAATGGTCACTATTTGTTTTCAGTACAGAAACTAAGCACAAAAAACCCCAAACTGCGAGTACTGCATAATATCCCACAATGTAAGAATAATATATGCTAATTTCTGTATTATATAGTAAGATGTACTTTACACTTCTGAGGATCAAAAACTAAATTTCTTTTTCTGTGAAGAAGAGACTGAAGAACATGGCTTTATGAAGGCAATTCATGTCTAACTAGAGTAAGGAAAAGGGTGTCTAGCGAGTCTTTCTCAATTACCTGCATTTCAAATTTGATAATCAGAATCCCACAAAATACAGTCCCAGACTCTCTGAATTATTATCTAGGTTCACCTCTATTTATCAAATCAGGAATACAAAATAAATAGCAACCTGTATTTTGTATGTGTCTTAGATTAAGACTATTATAATGTAAATATAAAGATATTAAAAATTTTATTATTTTCCAAAAAGAAAAGCCTTTGGGGAAAAAAAAGCAAAAGGCTTGGAATACTCTTCTTCCATGATAATATACCCTACTATTTATACTTAAATCTACAATACATCTATACTAAGTACCCCATTCAAGTTCTGTAATATTTTGAAACCTGATTAACAAGGAGTTGGTTTTTTTTCAAGGCCACACATACAATTCTTGTTGTCCAAACAAGTCTCTGCTCCTACTTTGAGTTTCATGGGAATTTTTTGGGATTATATACAAGAAATAATGACACTTCACTACCTACCAGTTTCAGCCAGAGAAGCAAGAATACTTTCTGTAAGTTTGATAAAAATATGTAGAAGAGTTCCTCTGTTTAGTTTTCAAGAATATAGGAAATAATCTTTGCATCTCCTCAACAGAACCCTGAATTGCTAAACTCACAGGAATAATTTAATAGAATCTTCACTATAGATCTGCATTCACTAAAAAAAATAAAATTTGCACACACACACACTTCTCATGTGTACCAGTTCCATCCTTACATATGTATTATTGCAGATGGAAGGTTCATAATTTTCCCTTTCACACAGAAATATGTGTATGCCAGCCACTCCTGATCATTTAAGTTTGCTGGATCTCTTCCTAGTGGGGGCCTATGACACAGTAGTTTCCCTATGACAAGTGTTTGTTTACATCAAAGAAAAAGTATTCCAAGGCAACAAAACATTCGCTTTTATTCTGATTTCATCCAACTGTTTGCATTACTAGCAGGTAGTTAAATAAGGTATGTATTCTTTCATTTAACAGAAAGAAAATACAATCTTTCAAGAAGAGATTCTGGGGCCAAACGTATGCCTCTGGTGCCACAGGGAAACTGCCTTTTCATAATGCCTATGAAAACTATTTGTAGTGCTGCTCAAATAGCATACCATACCATGTTTTTATTACAGAGACTGCAACTGCAACTCAAATTATCCATATGCCTAAACTTGTAATCATGAACATCTCTGAGGATTTTCCTGATATGACCACTCCACTGTTTAGCTTTGATTTGCAACTGGCATTTTTGTGATAGATTAATCCATGGGGACAATGGATTCTTTGTCTTTCTTCCTTTTTTCTTCTTTTTTGCTTCTTTCTGAAATTAACCATGGACAGTGTACTCACCAAAGCTAATTTTGCTCCTAAAAAGACTAACCTCTCCAGGCTCTCCCTGCAATCAGTGGAGACAGGTTGCTCCAAAGGTGAAACTTTCATATATCCAGCCTTTCTGAATACATTTTGTCTCTTTCCATTGCTAGTCAGGAATACAATATATAATGTATAGTTTAAAGTATAGATCAGCATTTAACATCACACTCTCATATTTATCAGTAAAGCTTTTTCTTAGTGTTCAGTTCTCATCAAACCAAAATACAGCCACCTAAAGAGATTCAGGTATCTTGGCATATGTCTCGGTTCCTTTTATTTCTCTCATGCACACTCAGTCCAGCCAGTATGGCTGAAAAGTATACTCACCTTGTTTATCAAATCACAACTCACAGATGGACAAATTCTGAGACAATGGCAAGGAAGAGATGGAAATTTCTAAGTATTAAACTGATAACAAGAAGGAAAATCATCTCAAGAAAAAAAAATCCTCAGAAGAATGTACTTTCATATACATCACAGAAATTTCTCTTAGCTACCGCAATTTCAGGAACTTCCTCTACAATGAAAAGGTTATGTAATTGTCTTTCTCAGTTTCAAAACAGATCTATACCGTTTTCTTGCATTATACTTCCCTCAGTGAGGTTAGATTTACTAAAAATGTAATTTACTGGACAGAAATAATAAAAAAATTTCTTTTCTCTGTAATGCTCCCTCCTGTTTGCTTTGGTTGAGCAGGTGGTAATGCTTAAAGGTGATTCTTAAGTTAATTCTTAAAATTCATTTCACTTCTTTTGGTGGCATTTGTTGAAGGACTCTTCTTTCTTACACAAAGACATTGAAAATAATAGTAAAACAGAAAAATGGAAAGAATTTTTTATTCTCAAAATTGAATTAAAAAAATTAAAAGTAAAGTCTTCAAAAGTAGGGCTAACATAAAATACAATGAGATTAGGGAATGAATGAAAAATGTGTTACAATGCTAGGAGAAAAAAGGAGGGCTGACAGACACAAAGGTGAGGTGTACAGGAGAACATTCTTGGAACAAAAAATTTCCATTCTATGCATTCAGTTTGATTCCTTAGTTATTTGCTAAAATTTGTATGCTTTTTCTTCTCTGCTAGCTACAGAAATATTCAGAATTTTTATGTCTAATTAGAATTTCTGCTCTCTTAAAGTATATAAAATAAAAAATTGATCAACATTGTTTTTACTGTCTTAGACTTTAACATATTTGTAAGAGAACTATAAGGAATATAAGGAATAATTTTTAGGAATGTACTTAATATAAGGAACTATACTTAAATTTAATTTCAAATCACAATTCCTAGCTCAGTTCAATGCCACATCCTTGTTATGTAGTTGAACTATTGTAAAGTTTCAGAATCCTAGTCAGGGACCATGGATTATTAACTCATCATTAAAAAAGCCATACAAATACATCAGAAATGCATCTGCTTCTGTCTTTAAGGATTGAACATTAAGTAAAAAACAAGAAACAACATATCAATACACAGGGATTGTTGGGAGTGAAAAAGAATGTATACAATTACTGTTGACATTATAGAAAATCACTTCAGAATATCAATGTCTTAACCAATAACCCAGCATTATGGAAGGAGAAAAGGCATTTTACATTGAGACAAGAACTACAGTACCATTTGACGACCTCTGCTTTGTATATTGGCTAAAGTCCTTTCCCATTTCATTCATCCCTAAATGGGTTTCTGATCACTGGCCTGGAGAATCAAAGGCAGAAACTAAGCACAAGTAACCCCATTACTGACATGTGTCAACTGAGCTTGAGGGTAGCTCGACAACTGCTAAATCTGAAAAATTATTAGTGTCCTTAATTATATATTGATTTGATTTCTTCTTATGTACTGTGACACATTCTTTTTCCTAGAAACTGTATCATAATACCCAGAACAAAGTGAGAAGAGAGAGAATTGAATAATAGCTTTGGTATTTCTTACATTTGCTGAATGTTGGATTACCTTTTGAAAGCAAAAATAACAGGGAACCTAATATGGTGTACAAGTAGAAAGTCTTAACATAAAATCAGGTGTTCTGGGGATTGTTTGTTTGCTTTTGGATTTTGTTTGGATTGGTTTGGTTTGGTTGGTTGATTGATTTGACTCTTTTTTTCCCCCAAAAATATAATTCCTAGATGAAACTTCTAAGTTTTGAATTAGATTACATTAGTGAGCAAATTCTCTGATCATAAATGTCTGATCTACTTCACCTAATTCTCAAATAAGAATAGTCAAAAGGGTACTTCTCAGCTAGTATAGTCCTGTCAAAGACACAAAGATTTCCATGTGCTAATTGCATCAGTATTGAGACAGCCAGATGATGTTATAACAAGAATACATATTTTTGCTGGAGTGTCTAAAAACAAAGATGATGGATGTGCAATATAAAAAAATAAATCAATAGTCCAGCGCTATGGGCCTCACAAAATCAATTTTGTTGCCTAGAGTGTTCTTCAAAAACTATGAAAAAAGCAACATCTTGAAATGAGATGAAATGATATAACAGAATAATAACTGAAAGACCTGAAGCACTTTAATCACATGAGTATTTTGGTGGTTTAATCACACTGCAATATTTATGTTCCCACCGGTATCATTCCATTATATGGGCCTTTAATCTGTTTTCCTTGAGGGAGAGAAATGCCACAAGAAAATTGTTATCCATACAAGGACTTCCCTCTCTCACAAGCCTCTCTCCCCCCACTACCTGTTGGTTTTAAGGTTTATTTTATTAATATAAGACCAGAAAGCCAGGTGCAGAGCACATTTCTTCAATTTTGGCATCCTCACATTGACTTTCACAGAAATATTTTTCTCAGAACAGAAATACTAATTGAGCACACAAAAAAAATCTGCAATAAACAAACCTAATCAACTTAAAGTTATTACATGAACCCTGATTTCAGATGTATATTTAAAATAAAAAAATAGGCTACCTTAATAAATGTGACAAGCCGAAATCATATGTCTCCTCAAACTTAAGGCAAATTTGTTTGCAAACATATATAAAAAGAGAATTACACAGAAAACAAATATTCTCTCAGAATTACTTAGTATGCACTCTGAAAGTAGTTCTATGGGAAGTCAACAGCAAAAGTCCAACTGAAGAAATCACTTCTCATTCCCAACAACAAAATGCAAACCAATCGTGTGAAAATATAGAAATTAATTACCCAGAAGAAAGGAACAACTCCTAGCTGGAGGGGCAGTAATCAAATTTTACAATTGTAAGGGGCACAATTGTAAAAATAATTTACATAGTAAGGGGCAGATCCAAAGAAAGTCTTAATATCTAGAGAACAAATGTAGGTGTCTCAACTCTTTGCAAACTGAATCAAGAGTCTGAAAAGAGTGATAAAGAAGTCCATAGGGAGCTGCTTACAGCAACTCAATTGAAAATGAGAAGTTCAGGCACATACAAGAACTCTACTCAACCAAAACTGAAAGGCCTTTATCCAGGATTGCACAATGGCAGGTGAAGTTCTGATCTACTCAGGACAGCTAGGGAACTGTGAGCCTATGGATATGTAATTCCACCAAACTGGGACGTGTGCTGAACTAGCTGATTCTGCTGGTAGTATTTTCTAGATTAATCTGTGCCAGTCTGCACCATCCCTTATGGTGTGGTTCCCTTAGGTGCAGCAAAAAGTTCAGAACTCCTACCCAAAGAAGAAATTACAGATGAAGCAGTTACACAAGTCAAATAGCAGTTGAGAACTGTATGTTCCAGTACCAGCTTGCAAAATTGCTTTTTATGCTTTTTTTTTTTTTTNAGCTGATTCTGCTGGTAGTATTTTCTAGATTAATCTGTGCCAGTCTGCACCATCCCTTATGGTGTGGTTCCCTTAGGTGCAGCAAAAAGTTCAGAACTCCTACCCAAAGAAGAAATTACAGATGAAGCAGTTACACAAGTCAAATAGCAGTTGAGAACTGTATGTTCCAGTACCAGCTTGCAAAATTGCTTTTTTTTCTTTTTTTTTTTTTTTTTAATAGCATGGAACTATATAGAACTGTTTAGTTTGGAAAAGACCTCTAAGATCACAAAGTCAAACCATGAACTTAACCCCGTCAAGTTCACCACTAAATTATAGCCCAGAGTGTCACATCTACAAGTCTTTTAAACAGCTTCAGGGTTGGCGACCCCACCGCTGCTAGTCTATTTCAGGGTTTGACAGCCCTGTCCATGAAGAAACTTTTCCTAACACACAATCTACACCTTCTCTGACACAACCTGAGGACATTTCCTCTTGTTTCATTTCTTGTTACTTGGGAGAAGTGACCAGCCCCCACCTTGCTACAGCCTCAGTTCAGGCAGTTGTAGAGAGCAAATTAGATCCCCTTCAAATCTTTTTTTTTCTCCAGGCTAAACATCCCCAGCTCCCTCAGCTGCAAAAAGACTTGTGCTCCAGACCTTTCCCAGTTTCATTGCCCTTCTCTGGACACACTCCAGCACCTCAATGTCCCTCTTACAATGAGAGGCCCAAAACTGGACCACAGGATTGGGAGTGTGACCTCACCAGTGCTGAGTACAGAGGGACAATCACTTCCCTCGTCCTGCTGACCACACTATTGCTGATACAGGCCAGAATGCCATTGGCCTTCTTAGCCAACCCAGTGCCAAACAAACAACAAATAAAGCTGCAAGCAAAATAAATTAAAATAACTATGCATGTTGTGTTTTGATGTTAGTACTACAGCTGTGGATTAGATTTGCTCAAAGCATGCTTGCTCTGTGGACTTCTCTGGGAACTTAAACACTTCCTTGTCCCATTTGGAGGCCAGATACACACCTGCTGATGTTAAGAGAGGTATTAGTATCCAGTATAAACAGATTTACAGATGCTACTGTAATTCCACACAAGTCTAGTCCTGAATGTCCAAATCCTCAAACATGGTATTTCCACAGGTAATTATTCCCCAAAGGAACACAAATCAAACAAATGTATTACAGCAAAGCATGATATGAATCCTTAACTCTATGAAAATTATGTTTCACTGACATATATACCCACACTCCTGGTACTTTGTGAAAGCTCTGATTAATTGCCAAACAAAATGCTGATTGAGGCCTACAAACCCTTTCAGGTTATATCCATTTTACAGATGTTTCTACTGAAGCACAGGAAGAATTTATTATTTCCATATTTTACTTGTCCACGAAATTTCTGTAAATTCAGAAGTCCTAACTCATACACACCCCATTTTTCATTCAATAGAAAACTCATTTTCTTGAGTCATAATACACAAAAAATTAAAAAAACTGAAAAGGGAAAAAGAAAATATTGGATGTAATATATCACTCCCTGACATGGGAAGCTTTTCATTTTTCTTTTATCAAAAATTCAAGATGCTGAATTAATTAGACTATTAACACATTAAAAGTAAGTGCTAAGTGTGAATAGCTTCAATTTAATCACAGCTGAATCAGTTCTATTTTGCACAGACTTGTGCTGTATTTTCAGCTAAGAAATGAGATAGTAATTCGAAATTACCCAGCAATTATGATCTAAGTGCACTGATTCTCTCAATGTGTTAGAAAGTACCTGACAGAGTATTGATTACACATTAGAAGAAGTTTACTATATAATCAGCTTAAAATCACATGGTTTGTAATGAAGATTGTAAAGCAACAAATGCTCCAATACAGGTGGATCTTGGTAACTCCCAATTTCTGTGCTTCAGAGTTCCAGTGAATTTTTTGTGGCTCTATATACAATAGTGGTCATTGAAAAAAAATGAGATTGATCAGTGCAAAAAAAGGTGAGAAAACAGATGATAATGGTGGAGGATCACTTTCCTGCTTACTCAATTACAACATAAAGCACTATTTTGTGAGACTTATACTTTCAAGATGAGAGTCTTGACAAAAAAACTTGAGACATTTTTGAAAAATACCATTTAAAGACCATCAGCGGATGTCATAGATGAGAAATGTTTTGATGTTCTTAAAAACATTGAAGAATATTTGTTAAATAAATATCCTTAGAACTGTAATTCACAGAAAGCCTGTTGAAATAATATCATGAATCACAGTTGGGAATGACAAAAATATATTTTGCTTCTCAGCAGTATGGTAATAACATTTTTGGAGTGCAATCAATCTGTCTTCATCTGCTTAAAAAGGTGATTTACTGGCAGATGCCATTTTGGGAAAATCACAATATTTTTCATTAAATGTTGATGAATCAGAACATCCTGAATCCTCTTGTATTGAAGGTATATATTAAAAAAACCCCAGAAAATGTATCAAAAGTAGTTTCTTAGATCTGTGTTGTCATGGTGGTCTTATTCCTTTGAAGTGTGTATCCTGATTTCATTCCAAATCAGAATATTTGTTCTCAAATTTCAGAAATTATAAGTGATAGAATTCAAAGAAAGCTTAGAAATAATGAAAATCTTGCAAAATATGCAAAGTAATAGGAAGAATAAGTGTAAAAATGAAGCATAAGAACAATGTGAAAACTGTAGAATACAGTTTATATTACTAGTATACTAGCATGGTTTATTTTATCAATAATCTTATGGCATTAAATGGTTTTCATGCAAATTTCAACCATGAATCCACTAATTCTCTGGGAATCTCCACTTTCAGTTTAAAAGAAAAAAAAAAAAAAAAAAAAAAAAAAAAAAAAAAAAAAAAAAAAAAAAATAAACACAACCGAACATACTAAAATNTCTTTCTAAAAAAAAAAAAAAAAAAAAGCTAAAGCTAGTAGCACTGGAACTCTGAGAAATGTCTGAGAATAGTCTGAAATCTCAGAGTTCATAGGAGAAATCAAAAGACCCTCAAATACATTACTTTGTAAATATTGATGTTCAATACAGCTGGGTTTTTTGTTTGTGGGTTTTTCTTAATCTGAAAGATTAAGATTTCTGAACACAGAGTTGGCAAGATGCTAAGTATTTTAGAACAAGACCGACTTTTGAAAGGACTTTTGTATTTCCCAGAGGAAGAAGCAAACAATTGAAATGTTCTGGGCAGAGATTTTTCTTTAGAGCATATTCAAGCACATTAAAGGATAATTGCTGCGTCTTACTAATAACTGTGAACCACTTGGAGGAGCATCACTGCCTCTGGAATACACAGGCAGTTCTGAAAATACTACAACTCCAGCTCAGGGAGGACTTGTACCTCTAGGCACAGTCTTTTGCTTTTGCCATTTAACACTTAAGTCCTGCTTCTTCCTTTAGAGTCTATGCAATATTATTGCATTTTGTAAAATAGAGTTCTCCAAAGTATGTGAAGTACCTTTCAGACAAGAGAATGTTTTTTCCCAAGTGAATTTCAGGTGCTGTAAAGCATGCAGTATAATTCTGCTTTGTGGCTTCACGCTTGGTTGAATGTTACAATACAACTGCATCAGGTATTCTCAGTCATACCTCTAAAATTTTATTTTCAAGGATTGGCTACATAGGTAGAGACTGTCCAAAGTTTATGTTAGCTTTAAGTTATTGATAGTGTCAAGGCAATTCAATTGCAGCCAAAAGAAACTTCAGGTTGCCCTACTTCCACTGTTTACCTCACAGTGACTGTAACAAGTCACAGATTAAATTACCATGCTGGAAAGGTACCTTCCACACTACAGTGGCACCTCACCCTTCTCTCTTTGAGGCCTGTAAATCCTTATAATATTTTGTTTCATCTAACTTTATTTTATTTGCAGAACTGCTCTTGCTCTGTATAGTATAAATTGATAACATGAAAATAGCTGTTAAACCAAATATGAAATTTTCATTTGCCAGTCAGGTAAATCAAACAGGAGAATTTTGCTGTTCCTAAAAGTCTAATCCTTTTAATGAATTAGTTTCTGTTTCAGACATCATTATGGCATAAATGCACCCCAATAGCACATTCCAGGCTCTGAAGACTCCTTTTTTTTTTTTTTTCTCTTTTATTTTGCACTTCTGTCTGCTTTCATAAAATAACAAAATTATTGTATTTGGTTTTAAATTCACAGATTTATAAAAGACAGCTCAGAAAATTAGATACACAAAAGATAGGGGTTTGTGATGCAAAAGAATACTTTTAAGTGTATACAGAATTTTCTTTTCCTCTTCACAAGATTTAAATGAGTTTTAGAAGAGTTTGATATATTTACCTTACACATTTAACTACAGTGGCGATACAGGGTATATAATAAGACTTAGTAAGCACTACCATGACATTTTTAGTTTCTTATCTTACATAGTAGCAAATTTGTATAATAGTCCCTATGTTGGGAAGCTTGCTTGGAGACTGTTAGTCTCCTCCCGGTCTCCAGAAAATAGACGAACAGCTCCTGTGTCACAGCAGTATTCCTCTTCCTAAATCACTGGAACATACTGGTGTTCCTTTCTCTTGCTCTCCTGCCAGCCTTATGGCTCTGGCTCAGAGTTTCAGCAGAAAGCTTCAACCCTGTTTCAGAGCACACTCTGGCCAGATGGTGAGGGTGCTCTCCCTGTCTCCACCAATAAAGACACGAGCAGTAGTATCACCTGCAGAACTTTGCTCTTTGATGTCTTAATGCTCTGCAGCAGGGCACTCAGGAACCCGAAGGAAAAGAAATATCTACTGAAAGTCAGGGCCTAAGTTCCAGAGAGGGCACAAATTCAGACACATCAAATATGCTTTGTGCACCAAAAAGTCCCCTGCTCACTAACAAGATTCTTCAGAAGTTAATGGAACCCTCTCTTCTGGCTTTCACACAGACTGTCCCAGGAGGCTTGGATCTTCCCCCTGACATTTATAACTTAGATTGCATTGATTTATTTTAAACCTGTATCTTGTGACTCAGATGGGTGAACATGTTTTATATGCTTTCAATGATTAAAACTCCTAATTTATTTTTCATCAATGCTCTCCTTTTTTATAATTTACAAAAATTACGAACAGCAATGACACATGTGTTTTATTAAACAAGCAATATACTCTTTTTATGACATTTCTGAGCCTCCACCTAACGTATGGATACTTTTTGTATCTAAAGAATTTTGGATTGGGAGTTCCAGAGATTCACATCACACACACTGAAAGTGGTATTCATAGATGCTGAATTTGGAGGAGTTCCTTTCATCAGGTAGATACTGATTTAGTGAGGTGGCAATGACTAAAACATGGCTTCTTCCAGTCAACTTAATTCTGGACAACCTTCCACAGTGTCTGACTTAATAGACTGCAAATCACACAAGTCCAGGAAGATGCACCACAGTTCTTACTTTCACAAGCTATACAGAAAAGAAGAAAGAAGTACTCTTCACTTACCCCATCTTTCACCTGTAAAAATAAACAGTAAAGAAAATAGTCCAGATCAGTCTCTGCAATTTCTTTATAACTGGGAGCAAACACCTGCACCTCAGCTGCCTATTAGCTTATGTGAGATAGAAAGAGGAAGAAAGAACCCTGTATTTTCTGCCAATCACCAGTGAAGGAGGAATGAAACATAATCTTTTTGTGGAAGGAGGAAACAGATGTATTCCTTATCATCCTCATATAAGTACTGAAGAAGTTGAACAGTTTCACATGGTCAGCCTTGCAAATAGCTTCTATTTCATTCCTGGTAATGCTAAAGTTTCAAAATTTTTATTTCAAAAAAAGTAATGACTTAATAAAATCAGTTAATTTTTAACTATTACTTTTCATTTATTTTTGGGATTTAGTTATTTAATGTCAAGTATAATGTTTTAGTGTAGTTTTATATAGGCACAAATTCACAGAGCACAGATCTCATGCAAATATGTTGAAAATAAGTTTTATTTTGCTCAGAATACAATCAGAACTGAAGATATATTTAGATTGTGTTTAATGCCTTGCCAAGCTATGTACCTGGCTACACATGAGCTTTCCCTATTATTCATCTGAAATCACTGTAGAAAAGCCCAGTCAAGAGAATTTATGGGCTACTTCAGGCGGAAATTTGGAAAAAAGCATGTATGGTATATTCATTAATCAATGAGAGTAATTTTTATGGTCTTGTTCTGTGCCAGATACCGAAATTAGATCTGTTAAGGGGAAATCTTCCAATTCATAAGGAGCCCTACTGAAATTGCTTAAGTTCAGCCAACAGATTTCACTCATAACCTTTCATCCCACAACTTCTGGAAAGCCCCAACTGTCATCAGAAAAATAACTTGCATTTGTAAAATTCCATGTTACTGAATGTTTCTCACTAAAGTAAAGTCAGAGGTGTAAATGTATTTAAACAGATCTAAAATGTAAATTTCATTTGTGCCTTCAAGTCAGCCTCTGAACAGGCATTTTTCAATCTGATTTGAATCTTATACTTGCTAAAGAGTGAGTATAAAGTATTATATTCTGTAGTAATGCAAACAGAAAGTATAATAGGAAGGAGTCCTGCAGAGAACTATTAAAATGCCATTAATTTAATGAAAAGCCTCTTATGAAAGCTTGTATGGAAGGAATTAATTTCTTTTCATCTATGTGGCCACAAGTCAATATTAGGAATTTTTAAGTTAGTAACTTTGTAGATAATTGAAAATAGGTACAGATAGATTTATTACCAAAAAAACATTTTAAAAATTAATTTGGCAAAAGCAATATACATCATGTTGATTTCAACTGATGTCTGTGGTGTAAATGTACTCACAGTATATAAAACTCACAGTACCAGTTATTAAAGACTGAAACTGGCAAGATCTGCACTACCAAGAAAACACATACTAAACTGTAGATATAAATTAGTTCTAAATTTCTCTATAATGAAACCTGCTAAGTGTGCAGCAATAACTTCAAACTTCACTGTTTTGCTCGATATCATCTAACTTGAAATTCTTCTACGACATGGAGTTTTCTCGACCCTCAAATTAATTAGTTTGATCTCTACTTTTATTTTTAATCTTTCCTAAACCTTCTGGTAGCAGCAAATTGCTTGTGGAGAGCACAGAATTGAATAAAACAGCTGGACTAAACGAATGTGTTGGAGGGAGGAAAAAAGCTTTGCAATTTATTAATGTATTCAAAAGACTGTTACAAAGTTTACAATTTAATTATTGGAAGATTATAGAACTGCTTCACTGCTTCTGTACTGTGTTAAATAAACTGTACGTGCAAGGAGTAATAAATGAAATTGTTAATTTCAGTGCATCCTTAGGGAATAGTAAGAGGGGGAGTTTACATTATTTAGAGCTCCAAATGGATTTGAGTTTATATACAGTAATAAATCTTAACTACACTGTTAATTAACCCTGCGTCAAGCCCCTTTTTGCCTTAGGAGTTGAAAGACACAGTGTCTGTTAGGATAACTCACCATTCATGTGCTTAAAGATGCTTAGGACTGGGAGAATTTGCCGATAATAGGGCACCAAGGCCTCCCCCACCATTTCAGCTGACACCACCAGGTGCTGGATGACTTTCAGTGTGGTGCAGAGGACCTGTCGGTTACGAAGGTTCAGTGCATCTGTGATGCAAAAAGAACAACAGGCAGAAAGCAGAATTAATTTCTAAAATGTAAAGGGAGGGGGTGGAGTCCTCTAATGGACAAATTTAATTAAACTATACTCTGTTGGGAATTGTAAGTGGGCCTTTATTAGCCCAGCTTAGAAAGATCCAAAGATGGATTGCAGTCCTGATGTTATAAAACACTGCCTTGTCTGATTGTTATTTGTTCCCACAATTTGTGCTGACTCTTCAGTAACCCAAAGAATGCAGCTCATTATTCCCTCTCGCTGCCTGTATAATACTGGCATGGACCAAACAAATGAAAAATAAATGTTCAGTAAGTACCACTTGGGGCCAATGGAACTATACAACTGCAAGACAACCTGCAAAGGTTGACAACAGATGCATTCTTGTGCAACAATTGGTGTTTGTATGTTTGTTCTCATTTATTTCATGATCATTTAATTCATTCAGCTGACAATTCCTACTATTCTGAGAATCAGTACAATGAAGCAAATGTTTATCGAAAAAAAAAAAACCCGACAAACAAACCTTGTAGGTTTTTCCAAAAGAAAAACATTCTAGGGGAAAAAAAAGGTTTTGTCTAGCCTACTTAGATGTTTCTCTTAGCTTTCAGTGTCATGCCTCTAATCTTATGACACTAAGACATTTCATAAAAACCTCGTTTGTTCTCTTTTAATTTTACTAAAAGCAAGTACTTTGCATTCTCTCTTGTTATTAAAAATGAGTCACACTTGAAATATGTATATTTTTTTCCCTTGAAAAATCCATCTATTTATAAAAGCATTTCTGAAATTATGCAGCTGGATAAATTTGTCAGCAGTTGTCAGATTTGCAATGGTTTTATATATCGATCTAATACTCCAGTGTTCTGCCCAGTTACATAGACTTCTACATCATTGCACTGGGACAGAACTGAAAAAGATAAGCTCATATTCACTACTACGTTTTATAAACAGACATATATAAATACGTGATTCAAGACACCATAACAAAGTATAAGCATTTAGAAAAAAATTGTAGCAAAGAACACAACAAAATTTGAAGAGAAGTTATTAATTAGTAACTTCTCCAAGAACTGCCTCTTCAAATGGAAGTATTAGGATCAAAGGTATCTCTGCTCATTGCAGAAGCATGGGAGCTAGATGATCGTTAAAGGCCCCTTGTAACCCAAACCATTCTATGATTCTACAATTCTATGATTCAGTATGTCCTATGCTGAGTTTTATCAGTGCACAGGAATGCCATTTCATAGAGAATGAAGTAGCATTTTCACAAAGGAGCAATGTCAGTTTTTACATCTCCTTAAGCAAATGTATTGTATCCCACCTGCTTCTGCGGCTTATCACACGCCTGCTGAGTGTTAAAAATCAGAGCTAGATCTCCAAACCAATAGCAGGGCAGATTGGTTGTGTGAATGGACAGAGACAATTCTCCCTTCATGCCTCTTGGCATGCTTGTGAGTAACATACTGAACCTACTGTTAGAAAACAGAAAGCCCAAGGTATAGAGGTACTATTATACCTCATCCAAGTTAAAGGAGTACTGCTAAATGAATATACACACTGAATTCCATATCGCTTATTTTCTACAATATTCCCTGCTGTAATCACCAGACTGCACTTAATTTCACATTGTCTCTGAGCATAATAATGTGTGGACAGGAAGCACAACAATGCAGCATGATCACATTAAGTTCCAGCAAAGAGGTTGGCTATTCCAAATTGTGCTTTTGTGGATGGATGGATGTTCTAAGGCTTCTTTAGCAAAGAGAGACACCCAGATACAAATTTAAAGACTGAGTCCAAGTCTCAGGTAGGAAAATACTCTGTTAGAGAGAAACAGGCATTATTCATTTTTATGGAAGAGTGGTTGGAAGAGCAAGTTTTGGGGTTCCAATGTATAGATTTATTCACTAGTAGTTTTTCATACACATAGCATGTGTATGACAAGTTAGCTAACTGAAGTAATAGAGAAATTATCAATAGCTAACTGAAGTAATAGAGAAATTATCACTAACACTGGCAATTTTCAGTACAATAGTTATGTCATGCATACAAGCATGAATGAATATTTATATTCAATTTTATGAATTATTACAAATTATTAAAATTAATTATTCATACACACAAAATTAATTAAGGGATATAAAAATTAATCATTGACAGAAATCACTGTTTCTTAGTTTTTAACAAATTGTACCCACTCCCTGGAATAGTACTTCTGGACTATAGAAGCTGTCCCAGACTATAAGAAACCTTATTTCTAGGCATGCAGAGTATGTCATGTAAGTGGAAATGGCTGTCCAAATATCCTAGGAAGAACTTTTGGATGGATCCCATCTGATGCTATAGACCTGTCTCTGTCCAAGTGGAGCAGCAGGTACCTAACCATTTCTCCTTGGATTATGGTGGCTTCATCCTACTCCCCATCCCTATCTCCAGCTCAGGGGTATCCAGGGTATTCTGAGAATAACTGGTTTTACAACTAAAGATGTAGGCAAAGGACACATAAAGTACCTCAGCCTTTTCCTCATCCTTTGTCCTTATACTTCCCCCTACAACCAGTAAAAGATTGGAGATAGATTCTCCTCAGCCCTCCTTTTGCTTCTGATATAGTTATAGAAACATTTTTATTATATTTTATGGCAATAACCAGATTAAGTTTTACTTGGGCTTTGGAACTTCTAATTTTCTCCCTGCATAACCTTATGAAAACCTTCCTGAGTTGCCTGCCCTTTCTTCCAATGGTCATAAACTCCCTTTTATCCCCTGAATTTCAGACAAGTGTCTCTGTTCAGTCAGGCCCATCTGCTGGCTCATCTTTCAGCACATGGGGACAGTTTGCTCCTGAACCTTTAAGATTTTCTCCTTGAAGAATATCCAGCCTTCCTGGACCCCACTGCCCTTCAGGACTGCCTCCCAAGGGTCTCTGCCAAACATGCTCCTGAACAGGCCGAAGTCTGCCTTCTGTAAGTCCAAGGCAGCAGTTCTGCTGACCTGTGTCCTTACTTCTCTGATAATCGAAAAGTCTATCCTTACATGAACACTGTGCCCAAAAAGGCCTTCAGCCACCACATCACCCACATGGATCTCCATCCCCTACCTCGACCAAAACATAAGACTGAAGGACTTCACTGGCACTGTCCCTTGAAGAGTGGCATGCTGCACCCAGGCTTATCTCTAGTGAGCCCTGTTTATCTCTTTTCCCCTTCAAATCGAATTTAAATATTTTTCAAGGAACCCTGATAACTCCTGTGCAAAGATCCTTTTCCCCTTCTGACACAAGTATCAGTAGGCCTCATGTCATTTAAACTGATCCATGACCAAAAAAACTCCAAATCCTGCCAATGACACCAGCCTCAGAGCCAGATGCTGATCTGCTGGCTCTTCCTATTTCTTTCCTCATCATTCTCTGCAACTGGAAGGGTACAGGAGAGAACTAATTCCACTCCTGACCCCTTAACCAGTTGTCCCATAGCCTTGAAGTCTTAGTTGTCCTCAGACATCTTGTTTGGACTTTATTACTGCATGTGTAAAAAACAAATAATGGATAATAATCTGAGGGCCATCCGAGGGGAGGAAGCTTTCTCTTGAGACCTTTAACCCTGGCGGACCCCAGGGAGGCATCAGACTTTCACAAGAGGTGGGTCCAGTCTGCATATTGAACCTTCTGTTAGCTGCTGATGGGATCCTCCTATTAAAATGACCAGTTGATTCTATTTTTATGGAAGCAGTTTTGATGCAGGGCACAGGTCAACTTAAGCTTTGTGACATCTTCATGGTAGATGAACCATTATGCTTGTTGCTGTTTGGTACCACTTGCAGAGTCTTGTACCTCTTGTATTAGGGCACCTGGAAAGCTGGGGCAGTCCCAGAGGAGATGCGCTTGTTGTGCCAGCAAAGGACCTTGTCACCATTGTCCCCTATCCCTTGAGTCATTCTGTTTTCTCAGGTGGCAAAAGGATGGGGAACCTGTGTCTGCCTGTGTCTCCTCAGAGAAGACAGGGTACAATTTCAGCAGTCTCTCTCTCTCGCTCTCAATACACCTCAGCCTACCCACCTCCTCCTGGAGCTCTGTCACTAAGCTAAGGAGTTCCTCTGCCTGGGTGAACCTCCCACAGCTGTGCTCACTGCTGCCTGGTACTGGTATGAGAGTAGGGCACACACTGCAGCCTGCAGAGGGCTATGGTTAGATCAAAAAGACTGAGAATTTGAGCCTGAATCCCTTCAAATTGCAGAAATCGGCAGCGTGTGGTAGGAAAACACAAATATCAAAAGAAAGATCATTGTGACTACAGAGCTGTTGTTATTATTCTTAAATATTTGGACTGTGCCATGCATAGCAGTCAACCATCTCCTGGCTTGATTATATTAGGCACTTTATAAACATTCAATTAGAAGCAGTCTGTGCCCCAAAGTTACACCACTTTTAAATATCTGTTTATCTTTTAAAAATCTGGTAATTATCTTCTGTGTACTACCATCACTACAGACCATTCTCCCACATGAATAAAAGGAAGAAAATATTAATGCAGTGTATGAAAAAGGTACATTCCAATACACTGGAAAATATCAGTGGTATCCAGAGGCTGACAGAAATTGAAGAAAGTACTAGTATCTTTACACAGGAATGAAGCAGACCATTTAGGAATCTTGGTACACTACAGCTACATAGCCCAAATGAAGGAAAGATGCATAATATTCAGAGTATTCCAATTTAGAAAATATTCTGGGTTGTTGCCTTTTGGCCTAGAAGTCTGCTGTAAGACATGGATCTTCCCAATAACAGCAAAGTGCATAACTGGTTTGCCTCTCAGTTAAAGATACCTTTCTGCTCCCTAAAGGATTTGAGAGGACTTTCCTCCCTCATCAGTATGTATTTTTCTTTGGTCCTTTAGACTACTGTAACTTTCTCTTATGCAGCAAAAAACTCTCAACCAATAAATTGACTCTGTTGCTCAGTAGTTTTGATGTTTTCTACTTCAATGGTATAAGCTGGAAGATTTTGCTTCTGATTTAGGATACACTTTTCAAAGAAATCCTCCAGCTTAAATAATTGCTCAATTGAAGTATATGATGAAGTATTTTTCCTTCAAACATGCATTATTTTGTACTGCTATAGCTTTTCCAAACAAATATTTTCTTAAGTTCATCATAACTTTCTTAAAAAAAGAAAATTTTACAATGATAGCAGTTTAATATCTGATTTAAAAGCTCAGTATCTGAGTTTGTTCTATTTCTACCATTCAAAGCCAAAGTAAGAGATAGTTATGAAAATTGAAAGCATATTTAAAACACCATAGTGCTATTTATTAAAGCCTGTTAGCAATGAGACAATATAAGATACCAATTCATTGACGTCAGTAAAGACTTTAACTCCGTCTAGCCTCTGTTCTAGGTCAGCCTTCACAAGGCATCAATGTTAATTCACTGTATTTTTAATTTCAGATAAATTTTATTGGCAATTCATGTAAACTGATGTAAATATAGTGTTTCTTTTGTTAATTTCCATTAAGAGCTGAAACTTTCCTTAAGACATTTGCCACTTGTTTGCTTATCCATTTAGCTAGATATTTACATATAAAGCAATAGAAATAATTATTTTAGAACATTCAAATCTTTTTCTTGAGTAACACTTCTTACCTCTTAAAGAAAAGACCTAGAAGTTATATAAATTGATATATTTTATTTTTATGTGGCAGTTTGGAGAATCCTATCTCAGTCCCAGATATTGTCTATAACAGAAGCCACAGTTCTCATCTGATAGATGAGATTGATAGATTCTATAAGCCAGGAAACATGACAGCCTTTGTCCCAGTACACAGTGGATCCTTTTCACGACACAATATAGTTCCACAGAAGAGATCTAATCAGAACATTCTCTCCCAGATAGCATATTTGATACCCCGAGCTTTACAGAATCAAATCAGCTTCCCTAAACTTCTGTCTCTTCTCTAATTACTAACTTTAGGTTTTGGTCATTATATTAAAAGTCATGCTGATAATGTAATTCGCTTCAACTTCACATGTGAATCTATGCTTAGAAGTGCACCAACATTTTCCATATACTATTTAGGTCTCACAACCAAACATTAAAACTAATTTGTTTTGCATTCATATCTCTCACTCAATTGGTAAATGAGGCAACAGTTTTAGAAAATTCTTTGCCTGAAGCAGAACAAGATACATAGAGTATCCGGTGATGTAACAAGCACTCAGGATAAAAATGCTTGACTGTTGTGATCTACTTAAACTTTTTGATCAAGGGCTTCTTTTAAATTCACCGAGTCAGGTCTAAAGAAGTCCTAATATGAAGTGTTCTCAAAATGCAATTGATTGAAGTGATACATACTTCTCACAAAATTTTGTCCAAAATCTTCAAAGTGCATAATACTTAACTACCTGTACTTATATAATAGTATTATGCTAAACTTACAGAAGAGTAATGAAGACTGTTACAAAACACAGCATTTCAATTGAGAGTGAATAAAAATCAGAATAGGAACCTTGTATTCTGTACTTTTTAGAAGTCCAGTAAAAGCCTGATCCAAATAACAAAATGCACAAAAATTTCTTTCTGTATAACTGAAAGAGTGATGTGTTACAGTGAAATTATGGGAAGGATAAATAGGGGGTAAGGCATGAAAACCTTATGCCAATTTTGTCATCAAAGACCTTTTTTTGTAAAGCCAAAGACTAAGGCACAAAAAAGGCTAAGATCCATAAGTGAAACACTGATGTTTTCAAGAAACACATTTTAGAAGAATATGGAAGAGAAAGTGAGGTGGCTTCTTTCAGCTTCAGTTGTGCTTCTAATTGTAGTATTTTACTAGAACAGCTCCTATAAAGCTTGAATTCTATTAACATTGTGGACCCAGTTTAATTATATAGCATAAAGAACATTTAGAAGAGCTCATCGACTATGCCAGTCTAGAGTTTCTATCCATTCCTAGGTGTACATTCCTTCCTCTGTGCTAAGATACTAAAACTGCACTGAGAATCCACCCTCCTGATGAAAACAGGTCAGTGATTAAGGAAATGTGATGCCATTTACAAAAAAGGTCTGCAGAATCAAAGTAGTAGAGGCATCTGTACTGCAAAACTTAATCTAGCATTCTAAATGTTCTCTGGATCCTTGAAGAAGAACGTGGGCAAGAAAAACCTGATAACACAGTTTTCTTAGACTTTCAAAAGGAATTTGATAAGGTCCCTCACTGAACCGCTGTGGCTTCCATAGAAACAAATAATGATTTAGAGATAGAAACTGTGGGCAACAATAAATGATCACAGAGGAAGAGTATCACAAGTAAGACCTTGCAGGAATCTGTGCTGAAGTTCATGTTTTTCACTAGATCCATAGGTGATTTGAAGAGTATTCACTGATGATAACAAAGATTTCTGATGATATCAAGTTATTCCAGATGACAAAGATAAGGACTGACTCTGAAGAACTGTAAAAGAATTTTGCAGTACAGAACAACTGGGTGATAAAATTGCAGATTAAATTAATTACTAATAAATGCAAAATATAATACATTTATAAATTCAGGAAAGAATAGCTCTAACTCCAACTTTATAAGTCAGAGATGTTAATTACAGATTTCACTTTCCAAACATGGATGAGATGTATCTTCATTGAATATGGAAGAAGTTTCTCCTCACAGAAATGAGTAAAGAGGAGTAATAAAGGATCTACTTCCTACAGCATTTGAAAATACCTGAAATGACTAGTTTTAAGCAGAAGAATCTAACATAAACCTAATTGCAACTACTTGTACTGGTTGATGAAACCTGCAGGGGAAATGCTTTAGTATTTGAATATCAGAACAACTAAAAAAAAACTAGAGATGCTTTCTTTAAAAGCATTTTAAGACTATAAAAGCATGCTTGTTTACTCTTATCTTTCAGTCTGTGACCTTTATAACCAGAACTGGTTCTCAAGAGCAACAGTCAGCCAGGAGGAAAATTACAATTACAGTAATGTTTTAACTTACTTTCTGTAGGTGATAGAAATCACTTACACGATTTGCAGAAAGAAAATTACAACATACCAGAAAACCATATTTATTCCATAAAAATACTGCAGAACTTTGAGAAAGGAAGTATTTAACAGTCATTAAATACTCCTAAATACAGTAAAGATATTTGAGAACTATAACTGCTTAGAACAACTGCCTGCTAGCAACACATTCAACTTTACATATCTAAATGCAAAAGTGACACTGATTTGACATTAAATGGGAATTAACTACACTGTAGTCCAAGACAACATTTTTCATGCAAATAGAATGAACAATAAAAAAATTGAAATCAAGTGCAAACAGAATGTGAACAATAAGAAAACAGAAATCAGTTTAATTTGGAAATCTATTAAACATTAAAAAGGACTCTGTAGGTGACACTGAGAGAGGAATGCTCTAATCATATCTCTAAATCTGACTCACAAAAATATCTGTTACCTTAATGAAACATTTTTAACAAAGTTTAAGGTATCCTTGATTTACTGTATCACATAAGTTATGTTTAACAGCACGGTAAAAGCCTCTAGAAGGAAAACTTCAGTGTTCCTTAGGATGGAGTCTATTCTTTTCAGGCTCTATCAGAAGAACTGGTCTGCTGACTGTAACTGTGTAGAAACAATACTTCCTTCTAAGTTACAAGTGCAAAGATGAGAGCTTTTCTGGCTTTTAGGCCTAAGTTCAGATTGTCTACATATCTGTTTTAGGATTCACAGCACAGAACAGAGAAGGTTCTGGCAAGTGGGTGATCCAAGATACTTAAGTATTTAATTTCACTTTATCTTCATTAGAAAAGCTATATGAAGGTCTTCCTATTGATCACTTCTAGCCATTCACTCCAATGTCTGTGCTATGGTGCACTGTTCATTTGTGGGAGTTCATTTATAAATTAGACTATTGAAATGATCTGACTTTAAAAGTAATGCCATGTTAAAAATATTTTCAATTTATTTTAGAGTTGGGTTCTTTGGATATCTTTTTTGTTTTGTTTTGTTTTTACACATCTAGATGAAAGTATCACCAAGTTGCTCCATAAACAATTGCATTAGCAAAAGTCAGAGTGTGGGAGCTGGAACAACTGATGACTTTATGCGTGCAGGGGTTGAAAACTCCTACAACTACATTGCCAGCAAAGCAAATGTGAATGGTAACATGCTTGCTGCCTCTGAAAAGAGAGGAGGTGCTTCCATACACTGTGTTGCATGTCCCTGACGTTACTCATAGAAACAATAGACAAAGATGTAGAAACTTCTGGCTTCCTCAGTGTTTATGTCTGCACGTGTGTCTCACACAGAGAACACTGGGGAACCCTAAAGTCAGGAATTTGAGAGTTGCAGAAGCCTAACAAAAGCCAGCAAAAGGACTTAAGGATTTTCTGATCCATTTGTTATGGGAAATGTAATATTAAAAGCAATAATTTTTCCCAAAAATGAACATCAAAAGGAATTTCACATTCCCATAATGACCACAGAGAAAAAGACTAGACAGACTCCCTGTTTCCTAAAAATAAAGGAACTCTCATGTAACCTACAGATATCTTTGTTTGCTACCCCAGGGGGCTGTGCCTGAGTTCTGTTCAGCTCTCTGCCAACAACGCACTCTGCGATGTGGGGCAAAATTAGCCTCCTTCTTCTGCTATTTTTACCTGTCTGTAATATGAAAATAGCAATATGGATCTTCCTGGCAAAGAAAATATTTGGCTGTGTATTGTGCATCAGAACTTTCATGATACTCCTGCAAAGTGCTTTGCTATTTGCCATATATCTCAATTTGTACATCTTTGCTAAAGTTGAAATAACTCAGACAATGGGTCTGCCTATATCTTCTGTGAAAGAGAGCAAAAAGTCCTATGTCTTAAGTAACCCCATTTTCTGTGTTTGTGCTTTATTTATTTTTAGTTGGATTCCTTACAAGTTTGACATAAACAGGTAATTTGTTTATTCTGAGTTTTATGTCATGCAATGACTGCATTTATAAACTATTTTATAATGTTTTTCCAGTGCATGATACAATATATTCTGAATTTATATTTTGAGAAATCAAAAAATATTTTGAACATTTTTCTCTCTGAGAAATTAATGCCTCCAACCTGAGGGATATTTTCTTCCTCTGAATTTCCAGTAAAAAAGTTCCTCCCAATAAAAAAGTTCCTTCCAGTGTGACAAACAAAAAAAAAGGAATAATTTTTCAACTAAAGATCATTCTTCTTTATTATTTTAATCATATTTCAGGTATTTTAGAAGAGAATCCAGGCCTGTCAATTTCAATTGTCTGTCTTTTTTTAAGTCACTGTTTTTTTAACAAGAAAAAAAATTGAAAGGATTTGGGCTTAAAATAACCCACAGATGGATTAAATAATATTATTTTCATTTTTAATGATATAGTGTTCAAATGTGATCTTTAAGCAAGGATGGCTGGAAGACAAATTCCTCCTTAAATCATTAAAATATAATACAAAGTTCTAATATTTAATTTAAAGACTTTTAAAGAACATTTAGGTCTTTACTAACATATTCCTTTGATGGCCATGCAGGAGAGAAAACTGCTTTTAAAAGCATTCTATCTGTAGAGTTGTTTTTCTGTCTTTCTTTTAGCCTTTCCCCCTCGATCATATATATTACCTTGCCTAACAATCAATTGATTCACTCTTTCACAGTAGAAATATGGTAGCGGTCTAGAAGAAGGCTGGTTAATCAGAAATAACTCACCCAGTGGGACACTTAAGAGACAGTAATCTGTGTAAAACATAGCTGAGTTTACTGTGGATGCTGCTGGGTCACAGAAATGCACAGCTACGACCACACTGCTGTATTATGCAGCCATAGCAAATTTAAAAACCCTTAAAAGTACACGTTTTTAGACTCCTGGAGATGGTGGTGTCTTCTTTTACTATTAGTATGGTTTTAATTAGGAAGAAGCCTTTATCATTGATAATACTTAGATTCTTCACATATTAAAGCTGACAGAGAAGCATTTTTTAAAATAAAAAAATAAGCACTTTAGAATAAAATAAAGCAGAAACAACTAAATTTAGCTAGCAGATTCTTGAATGTGTTCCAGCACCATAAATTATGACTTAAGACTACATATCAAACCCATAAAAATATCCTTACCTAGCAGACTCTTTCCAATTCTAAATGCTACGTAACAGCTATAGCTTCCAGGTCATTAAGCCTAAGCTAGATTCTGGTCTCAGAAAGACTTTTAAATCCCAACTGAGGAGATGCTGTCATAAACTTGCAGTCTTTTCTGAATTATTTCACCTTTCAAAAAACATGATACTACTGTAAATATATTTGGGTGATGTTGGAAATACAGTTCTAGAGAAATTATATCATTCCTCTCCTTATGTGTTTCCCCTTTAGAGTGAAAAAATGCTAACATTGTTTTCATAACCTTTCTCAAGTGTCACAGAGTAAACATTCTGAATATTATATATTCCTTTTGACATTTTCAAAACTACAGTAAGATAGAGATATTGACATCTATAATCAATCTTTTTAAATTGAGAAAAAATTGAATGAAAAAACCACAATTCTCACCCTTCTCACACTATTATTTCAGTATTATCAGGCTCCAAACTACATTCACTTCTCGTTTTACAAAATTGTATTTAAAGCTGAACAGTCTCATGGACAGGAAAAAGGACAGCAATGATACCATTAATGATTAATCATAAAAAAGAAGCCAAGTTGAACAAACATGAGCATCTATTTGTATAAGTGTAGTGTGCAGATTTAAGAATCACCATAACTAACTAGAGAAGGATGATGGTTCAAAATAGTATCTTTTCAAGGTACTGACCTAAAGAAAGGAAAGGACAAAACAATATATCTGAAAGACTAGGTTGCTCAAGAAAATAAATTTTAGTGTTAATACACTTGAAGTTTAGTGGTATTAACATTTGTGTTAAAATAATTTATTGCTTTTTACAATTTTTTTTCTACAAAATCCCCTATGTTTGACTACATAAAACCTTCAAAAGTAGTATTTTTAAAATGCCATCTGTTGATTTTTCCTGTCATTTTAGATGAACTGGTCTGTACAGCAGAGGATTTACATTGTAAATATAGAAAATCAGCTAAGGAAATGTTACTTCACATTTCCAAAGACCAAGAGCAACCCTGTAATAAGTAAAACAGCAACCAGAGAGTCTATTCTGAAACACTGCACATATCAGGTGATTGAAGGCATAAGCTTTCTGGCCTTATAGCTTAAAATTTACTCACATTTGAAATAATTTTCATGGGATGTTCAGGCTGTCATGTTTTACAGCTTAAGTAGCAACTTTTCAAAAATGAACATCATATAAATACAATTTATGGATTTTTCTCCTACATGTTCACATACTTTTTATTGGTATAATGAGCTGAGGAACAACAGGAAGAATCTTTTTTCCACCATGCTCCAGCAGGTCATGGACTCCTTGACGAGCAAAAAACTCATACGGAAATTCCGTTTCACAAAGCCCATCAAAGAACAAAGGCAGAAAGTAGTGATAGTCCAGGTCTTCAATCTCTACCTGAAAATACAAAATAAACAAACAGATAAATGCAATATTTTAGTACTAACAGAATGTAATCAGGCCAACAGAGTATTCATGCCACCTACACAGGCATGTTTAGTAAATAATAATTAATTTTTTACCTCTGCAATATATATATTGAATTGCAGGTACAGTTTATGACAAGATATTAAAATACAGAAACATTAAAACTAAAGAAGAGAATAAAAATTAATATAATCCCATATATTTTCACTTTTTGATAAGTCAGTACCAGATTCTTATATTCTTGCTTACATACTTTCAAGAGCAGAATTATAAAGAAATTACATGGTTCTCTACTGTGAAGAAAAGTTAGAGAAATTGTATACCTATTTTTAATAGGAATTTGCTTCCAATCCTAAATTACAAAGTATGCTAATCTTAACAAGTTATGGAGGGATTTTGCACTCTAGTTTTCTCCCCTTTTCCTTCTTTTACCCATTAGGACTCTACCACAGACACTCAGGCAAGATAGGGAGAATCAGAAGTTTGTTTACGGCCTGTCAAAGCTCTGAATACAGCTGAGAAGTAACTCAACAGCAATGAATTTTCTATGAAAAGAATATGATCCTCCAAATCACTTGGAGACCAATCCATCTCCTTAAGAATGCACTTCCATCTTTAAAACACTGCTTAGCTGCTACCCAATTTTTCCAGTGAGATTTGGTAGTATCCAGGTAAGATTCTTCACACCTAACAAGCTTTGTCACGTAGACCAAACTGAAGCTCCAAATATCCTAGATAAAATTTGTCAGGTTAAGCAAGAGAAAAAAACCCACCCATTGATTTCAGAACTGAAATCACATTCTCACTTGAACTGTGGAAGTCTGAAATAAAGCAGCCAAGAACTGAACTTTACAATTCTTGGGTAAATCACACAGTCAGGAAGTAGCACACAGACATTCTCTGTTTGAGGCCATGGTTAATTTTTGTCCTTGCTTGACTCTGAGTAGTTCTGAATCCAGGTCTGACACACCTTAGCTACTGACTTCAAATGTTCATGTTGAAACAGATCAATCCATGTAAATCAAAATTAACTGGAATGGATACCTGAAACACATTTGCTGTAAGTGTCTCACTAGTAGCAGACATAGTGCCAATGACATACTAACAAAGCCTCACACACGCTGATTGTTAATCTCTTAGAGGAGATGAAAAGGGCAATTGCATAATACCTATTCACTGATGTGAATGAAATCAAGTCCCAGTAGTGGATCATGCAGGAGAAGGAACAAAGGAAATTCACATTTCCTGTTTCGTCAACATCATATATTGTTTGCTTAGCTGTAATTTTTTTTCTCGTTGGCTTTTCACTTCACAAGAAAAAAACCAGATGCCGTGGTAGTCAGTATGAACCCAGGGAAATGGTCTCAAGGCGCTCCAGGGAAGGCTTAGATTAAATATTAGGAAATATTTCTTCACAGAAAGGGTTGTAAAGCACTGGAACAGACTGTCCAAGGAAGTGGTAGAGCTGCCAACCATGGAAGTATTCAAAATGTGCGGCTATGGCACTTGAGGATATGGTTTAGTGGTGAATATGGTGGTGGTGCTGGCTTAACAGTTGGATTTCATGGTCTTTTCCAACCTTAATGATTCTATGATTACATAATTCTGAGCATATACCACTGTCAATTTGTGAGAAATTTCAAAAATAACAAAATAATTAAGTCACAAAAAGAAATTAAACATTATGATTATTAATAAATAAAATAACAAGAATTAAAAGACATTGAAATTCCTAAATTGATGGGGTTTGTATTTCTTGAGGACATTTAGCATGCTACTAGCAATACTCAGTAGATGGTAAAAGAAGTCTTCTCAAAAATTCACAAGAAAGTTGTATCAGGTACTAACAGACCAGGAGGTCAAAAAGTTATTGACAAAAAAGCAGGACCAAGAAGAAGCCATTTCTACATGTTTTCTGTCAATCGGAAAACAAAACTTTCTTTACTTTTTCTTTTAAATGTTTAATTTGTAATCTATAATTTTTTGATATTGAATGTTTTCGTTTCAGAAAATCAAAACCAAAACCTGTAACAGAAACTAGCATCTAGCAAAAGCTTAAGATGTTAGAGAGAGATACAATTGGTAATATGACTTTTTTTTTTTTAATGGGAGGTCTTTCACAAGGCAAAACACCTTACCACACTGTCTTATTGAGATGGTGTTTAGAATGTATTCCTTATATGGGTATTTGACAACTCTTTCAAAATCAAAAAGTATTTCCCCAGTGAAAGATACCCTTGATACACATCCACATTAGGTTACTGAATCAGAATTTGCATCTATTTTGCTCCTAACACACAAATATTAATTATTTTCTCCCAGTCTTCATTAATACCTCCCCTAAATGTAACTGCCAATTATCTTTCTTCTCAAAGATTTGGCATTTCTGATAATCTATGTAATTTTTTTCCAGTTTTTTTTGTTGTTGTTTGTTTAGTTTTTTGTTTGATTGCTTGTTTTGTTGTTGTTGTTTTGTTTTGTTTCGGGTTTTTTTGGGTTTGGGTGGTTTTTTTTTTGGTTTTTTGTGCTTGAAATATGCTTTTTTTTTGTTTCAGATATGAAGAAAGCTTCTGTATTGAGAAGCTTGTCAATGTCTTTCAGCAATAATAACTAGTGAATAAAACATATTATCCTTATCTACCAACTCTGTATTACGGTTGCACATTACATACACATAGGAATGATACATCAAACTTCAGGTAAATATGATTTCAGGATTTAACAACAACTCTAATTTTTACACATAGCACAAAGATTTATTACAAGAAATCTTTTACAAAACAGACATATGACAAGGTATAAAATATTTATGTGTACTCCTCAATTAGTTCCAAATGCCTAAATAGTTGGCAACTAGCATGGCAGTGAAAATGACTTCGATTTCTAACTTATTTCTTGAAGTGTCAGCTGTCCAAGCACACAGGCAATTTTTACTTAGCTTTTTTTTGCTCTATAATAACTCCCACAATATGGAAGCCAGAAATATTTTGTCTTACATTCTATGGTATGAAACTCTTTCCTTCTGTGTTTACTATTTAGCTTTTGAAAGTGGCTATTATACAGCTGTTCAGAGAAAAATGTGATTTTTCTGTTTTTGCCTACAACATCCTTTTGTGTTTTATATCCACCCACAAAAAATGCTGAATAATGCTCAAATTCTTGGCAAACTTTTCCACATCTGACAATAGTGCTGTAGCTATGGATTTTAAGAAGAAATCTCACAATAATTCTTATGAAACTCTGTACTAGTGGTTTGCAAATTTTGCAGACATAGCCTCTGAATTTTCAGTACAGAGGCACTAATAAAAAATAATGTATAATATATGATTAAAGAACAGAAGCAAACATAGAATGAGTAAAATCTTGTGTTTCATGAAACTTTCAGGATCCTTATGTGTTCTAAAGTCTTCCTAAGCAAAAAAACAATACACAGTTAATAAGTGCTGCTTTATTGTTACATAAAACTAATGTACAAGATGGGAGGAAACTAATCACAGAATCACAGTCAATTTGTCCAGCAGAGAATTTGCACCTATGAAGCAGCCCATAGTGAGTGACAAGTCTGCTGAGGCAAAGATAAATCAGATAAAGATTCTAGATTGACAATAGAAAAATAAGATTTGTGGCTAATCTGCCTGATAGATAAAGAAAACAAACTATTTGAGAGAACTTAAGGTATAGAAGAACTCGGGCAATAATGGTGTCATTGGTCTTGCTTAAAGAATTTTATTTGAAATAATCTAGTAAACTGTAAGACAAGCACGAGTTTTAGAAAGTCGTGTTGAAGCCACATAATTTAATTTTCCATCTCATTTCACACAACTGATTACATAATACCGTGTCTTTGATCTGATTATCCAAAAGCTGGATTTGATCTCCCAGAAACATATCTAACTATGTATGTACTCAATGTCTTGGTCTAAGGCATTAAAATTAAGTAAAGAAACTCTGGAATTGTTAGGTTGATAAGGACAAACAGGAGTTTTTTAACGGCTTGTAAAGATTTTGTAAGGATTCTTTGGTAAAATAATAGTTTCTCTTAAGATTTACTTTAATGTCTGTTTTTTAGCTTAATGAAAAAAGAAACATTTTTGAGCAGTCTCAGTTTTTAACTTCCTTTCCACTTTTTCCTCCAAGATTTCTTTCAGCCTCTTTTTTTTTTCTTCCAATATCCTGTACAAATAGTCAAGATGAAGCCTGTGCATTTCACAGTTTTTGGTTTCTTGTTTTTAATATATTTGACGCATAATCGCATATTAGCTGTAATCTTCACTACAGAGCGAGTAATGCTCACTAGTATTTCCCAGACTTGCATAGATGGATTTTTCAATATGGTAATTTTGCTTATGGTTCAAAACACAATTCTACTGTTGCATTTAGTCCCTAGAAGTTTTCTAGCAAATAAAAATTCTTTTTAATCTGCTGTATTTCACCTTCCAATAGGATCATACTACAAAGATTTTCTATTGAAAGAGGTTTAGTCTAAGTGATTACCTGTCTTATAAAAAAAAAAAAAAGACAGTTGTGCCTGTATTTTCCATTCTGCAATGCAATGCTAAAACACTTTTGTTAAAACAAGTGGAATATTATCAGAGTTGAAGACATACAGATAATGGCAAGGGACCTAATAGAAATCATTTAACTCAGTCAAACTGTATTTAGAATCTCTTTAACATATTCTATAGATATTTAACTTCCCACAAGAAGTTAAATTTAACAAAAGAAAGTATTTGCCTCCTATGGATAAATTAAGAGAAGCAATAAGAAATGTCATTGGAGTGCTATTATACCGGATATTTGAATTTAGTTTGAAATAATGCTTCATGTAAAAATAAAACCCCAAACCCTAAAAATACAGAAATGTTAATACACAATAATTTTGAACTTACTGTATTTTCTACTACCTCCATGTTAGTTACTAAAGTAACAGTTACTTGGGAAGACAAACATCATCACTCCAAATGTCCTGTCCTCCCCTCCCCACTTGATATACTGAGCATGATGTCACATGGTCTGGAATACCCTTTGGTCAGTTTGGATCATCTGTCCTGGCTGTGTCCCCACCCAACCTCCCATGCACCCCCAACTTCCTCACCAGTGTGACAGAAAAGCAGAAAAGGCTTTGGCTCTGTGTAAGCCCTACTCAGCAATAACAAAAACATCTCAGTATTATCAACCCTCAATTCAGCAGAAATCCAAAATACAGCTCCATACCAGCCACTGTGAAGTTAATGTAACTCTTCTCCAGCTGAAACCAGCATGAAACCAAAACATTTTC
This sequence comes from Urocynchramus pylzowi, assembly GCA_013397555.1. NCBI lineage: Eukaryota > Metazoa > Chordata > Aves > Passeriformes > Fringillidae > Urocynchramus > Urocynchramus pylzowi. The sequence continues at coordinate 1,149,800 of VZRH01007748.1, read as the reverse complement.
TTTTCAGTTGCCACAGCTGAAGGTGACAATCTAATCTTACTGGGGTTATTGAGGTGAGGAAAATTAATAGTCAACATGAAGGTCATATTATTCCCTAATAACTAGAGGATCAATGACTGGCTCAGAAATGGAGGCAAGGAGATGGAGGATACAAATTTGTGTAAAATCTTCTCTAGCTAGAGAGAGAGTAAAAAAAGCAGGCTGAAATATCTTCCTATAAATGCAACTTAAGAATTGATTTTTATTAAAGAAATGTGAGTCTCTAAGTCAGTGAGCCATGCCATCCAAAACATAATTTAACACATTTCTGTGAGGAAGGGATTTTAATCCTGCATTTTCATAAGTCTTTTTAATTGTACTGCTGGGATTTAAATTTTCAAAATTTTTAAAATATACACCTCACTTATAATACAGAGCAGGAAAGTCTTGTGAAAGAGGAGGATCAGTGTGTCGCCCAGGAAAAAACAGGATAACAATAAACCCTTGGATTATGGGATGTAGGCCTTAAAGCATGATATTGAAGTGACAGATTAACAGCAAAGACTTCTGCTAAAGTATAGGAGCTCATCAGTGTGACAGAGTGACAGGAAATAGAGTTGAGCCAACTAATTAATCATTATGAGCTACCAATATGTTGCAGCTATGAAAAGGCTAAATATTATTTAAAATGTATTAGCTATTTCTAGTACAGATAGGAAAGTAGTAAGGCAGTCATGAGATCCCACTTGTCTTATCATCAATTTGCCCTAATATAAATTATATAGAATTTATTCTCATTGATTCCTCATTGGAAATGACAGGGAAAAACTGATATATAGGTATACACCAAACTGAAGAGGAAATTAAGTGCTAACTTGTTCTTATGTATTTGGATTCTGATCACATTAGATTTTGTGAGTCAACTGATTTCTAAAAATGCATGTAAAATATACTATTCTTCCAATACTGCAAGTAGCTGTAGACTACACTTCAAGGACTCCTTTCTTTTAATTGATGGGAAGCATTATAAATAGAAGATTAAGCACCCTGAGAAAAGGGCTCTGTAAACATGACTCTGACAAATGTGGAACGTACCTGAGAATTGTTTGCGTGAAGCAAAACAATGGACCACACAATAACCTCAGCGGCAGACAAAAGTATTTCTGCTACTTCAGAATGCGTGCTTATCTAGTTACACCCTTCTTGCTCTTCAAAGGGCTTGCTGACACATTTTCAGACACTGAGTTGTTCTCCTTTTTCTTTAGGTGATTTATTAATATGTTTTTGGAGTTTCACAAGCACAGTAATGTAAAACTTTAGATTAAGAAAAAAGAAGCATAATTTCTCTGCATTTTGTTAATCTCTCACATTTGCAATTGCCTAATATGAGCACTACATGATATAAAAAGATCAATTGCATATTTTAAAGCTACATGATATTATATGTATTATATATACCTACTCTGAGAGTTGAAATGGAATTGCAGACTCCACTGGGGTTTATAGCCTGGTGGTAGATTAAATTCCACCCTCAGCTGCAACATCTAAGAACCGTCCCCCCAGCTTCACTCAGGCACCAGCAAGAAGCAGAGCACAAGCTCTGGTCCTTTACTACAGAACACACAGAGGATTGTCTTCATTGGAAAGAAGAAATGTTCAATTTTGCAGATGCTTTATCAGACACCAGTGGACAACTCTTCTCTGAAAGGGAAAGCAAAGATGCGAAGACTGTCCCAGGCAAGGGGAGGAGGCTAGGTACAGCCCACTCTCCATGGCTGAGTTTGAAGGCAGGACTATATGGAGCTGGTTGCAAGACTCACCCAACTAGCTTCTGAGGAAGATACATTGCTCTTCATTTATTTACTTCATGCAGTACGAAGTTCCTTTTAAACATCTTCATCAGAAGAATGAACCAGTTTTTTCATCCCCACAAAACACATACAATGCAGTATGCCAGTGAAGAACTAATTTAAAATTATCTTTTTGGAAATAAATATCCTTTTGCTCAAAGAAGGTTTGCTACCATTTTAATGGGATGAAGCCTAACACCTCATGTTATTTTCAAAGAATTGTGAAGGTAAATCAGGAGACTGCAAACCGACTGTATCCCATCAGTGAAACTAGTGGCCAAATAATTTGGTTTGTTTTTGTTTTTTTTTTTTTTTAATGTTCTTTTCCTTTCTATTTGCCAATTTTTTCATGCATAGCTGTTTGTCAAATTAACTTGAAATTATTTGGTTTTAATAAAAAACCCACAAAGCACAAAAGTTAGAGCTAAAGAAGAGCACTGGGACAAAGACACATATAAAAAAGTGTCTGTGGGAAAAGCAAATTCAACTCTCCGAAGATTTATTTCAATAATTAAATGATAGCATAAAATACCACAAAACCACCTACAATGTAATGTACAACTAGAATTGTCCATCCATCCAACTTTTGCCATGTTTGACATATAAATGTAATGAAAACCTGGCAGTTCTGTCGTGTTGGAATGTGGAAACTTATAGAACATATCATAATATCAATATCAAACATTATTGTTTGTATTTTCACACACAATTAAAGAAATAACAGAAATGACAAAACCAACTTAGAATAGTGATTCTTCTATATTAAGAGCTTTTTATGATACCATTCCTATTAGCTTCTGACTCTTGACACTTATCTCATGTATGAAAATGACACTCCTCCCAAGAAAGAGCAGTGTCTGAACATTTCCACATAACCATCCAATATCCAGAAAGATACTATAACACAGTAGGAGAATTGCCATGAATGCTGTATATCTAAGGCAGGAACTCCTGCATCTTACCAACAAAGAAGTTATGCTGTCAAATCTTCCTGAAACAAGGTGGAGAAAGCAGGACCACAATATGTCCTTCTTCATCAACTATAGGACTAGTACAGAGGAAAACCAAAATGTTCTCACTGCCTCCAAGAGTGCTTGAGAAAGACCAACAGCAGTTTTGGAGCAGATGAGGTCAACCACCAGAAATCCTTTGTCCCATGGCTTCCAAGAGACCTGGGAGATGGCTCTGAAGTTACTTCATATTTTTCAGTCATAACCTGCTAGAATTAAATACTTGAGACAATGAACTAGCAACACTGAAAGGTCCCCAAAGGTAAATTGCAGACAGGTGAATCAAATCCTAAGTGAACGAACTCCAGATATTGACAGAACCCAGAAATGGAAGGGAATACTGCACCATCTGCTGGCTGACACCAAACACTGTGAAGGTATTTTATTTCACGAGCAAACAATGAAACAAAATAGGTAGGATATTACTGAAAATGTTAAGGTCAGATTTTGGAACAAACCATCTGTGTTACCATAGAAAAGTTAAGATCCTCCCCTTATGAAAATCCATGTTATTTCAAGGAAGCCAAAATTCAAGACTAGCACGTACTTTTCAGAACTCATAAGCAACAGCATGTCTAACAGATGTTTGCATGAACTGTATCTATGCTTAAAAGCAAAACAGGGTGTGAGTCATTCTCGGAGCCCGATGCTCAGTAGTATGGAAAAGATAATTTCTGTACAGCCACATTCTTTGATTCTTTGTATAAGACAGGGTAGTTGACTTTAAATGCTGTACTGTAAAGAGTCTTAGTAGGTGCTTATCCCAAATCATGGGTGAGCATTATCTAGGCAAATAAGCACTAGACAAAATCACAGCAGGGGCTGTGCCACCTGGGTACTTAAACAGTGCTGTGTCAATGCTCAAACCACACTGTGATATGAACAACACTGTTAGCTTTCTAGGATACATGTGGATGCTAGCATAACCTACACAAACTGAAATGGAATGAAGAGCAGAAATACATTTGAAAAAATAATTGAATAGAAGTCGCCTTGCATAACGCCACAGTTGAGACAGCCACGATACACAGAGTATCATCATACAATTTCAGAAAGCTTTAACCCATACAGAGTAACACCATATCACTTCAGAGGGCTGCAAGCAGCTGCCCTTCTTGGTCTTTAGCCCAACCTTTTATACCCCTGATTGTTCATGCTTTGCACTTGTGTGCCTTCTGGTCCCTCTGGTGACTGGTCAGTGCACCTGGGCACTCCAGGTCTCATTACCTTCAATCCTGATCACCTGCTTTTCACAGCTGCAGCCCAGTGGGGATGAGGCTTGGCCGCAGCCCCACTCCCAAGTACCACAAACTGTGTACCTACAGCATAACTTTTTAATATTGTATTAAATATATCAAAGTGTATATGAAGAAAATTTTCGGTTCAGATGCATCAATCAAGACCATTAAGGAAGATGAGTTGATTAGACAGTATTACTTTCAGAAAGCTAAAAATAACCCCAGTTTGGGAGGAGATTAGAGTGGCCTGTGGCATCTGATATGGGTGTCTATGAAACAAGACACCTGAACATAACTGTTACATTGACAGTGTAATTGAAAATGGCATTTAACAGTTGGAAAGAAGTCTTCAGATGACTTTCAGTCAATATATCCATATTATCTTTGCTGATTTTTTTTTTTAATAATATGCTGTAAACAAATTAAACAGAAACTTAAATATTGTAATTACTAATTTGCTTATTTGTGGTATATTCATTTACCTGTGATAATCTATCAAGTCATAGAAATTTGGATTTCTACGCACACTGCCATGCCAGCCCATACAGAAGTTTTCTTCATACATTGGGTACAATGTTAGTATTATAACTGAGTACACTCATAGTGTAATTCAAAAGATCTTTCTCAAATTCTTAATATCCATAAAAAAATCTACTCAGCTATACAAATACAGCACTTCAAGTGGCCCAAATGACTTTAGACACTGAATTTAGAACTCCTTCCTGATGCAGTTCTGATTTATTTATTAAGCATTTATCTGCTCTCTCAAGGAAACTTTTTTCCAAACTGTTTTCATTTCATCAAGATATAGCAAGTCCCCAGAAGAATGGAGTAGTTTTGGTACAGCGGAAAACATTAAAATAGACTACAATACTCAAAGGCTTTATTTTGTTGGGTTAGAAAAGTAACAGATAAAATTGTTATTTAATTCTAAAAAATTAAAAAGCTTCTCTAGTGTGGGTAAACCCAATGATCATTTGCCTAAGTTCAAGTGAAATTTCTTCTAGTAAAATATGTTTGCTGACTTAGCAAAAGAACAAGTTGGTAAAGGATTGTTTTCTAATTAGAACCATGACTAGTAACGCTGCTTTAAATATCAGAGCGTGGGTCTTTTTCTCTTTTTTATGTATTTCTGTATTTATTTTGTTTTTTTCTGTCTTTCTTTTGTTTCAATACGAAATTTATCTTGAAAATTCTTGTGTCCTGTAATGCTGAAAATGTGTAGTTTTAGAGGTTTTTAATTTGTTTACAATTTAGAGTGCATATTACTGAGAGTCTAGACAAATTTAAGAAGGAAAAATTAAAGCATTGTATTAGTGCATTTTTCTATTTTAAAAGTAGTCTTTAATTCTGGAAACAACAAAGAAACAATGTCAAATTATTTTCCCAAGATCCCAGAATCCTTATAACATTTTGTGGATCTACATTGCAGGCTAATCTACAGTCTTCACAGAAACTTGCAAAATACTCCTTTTAAAATACATGTAATGAATATGTGAACATACTACACATATGTTCGCATATTGATTTCACATATTATGTATTATTATACATAATTACTACACATATCGTGACAATGTTTGCCAATATAAAATCCTAACACTGATACACATGAATTGAAGACAATAATATTCTGAATATATATAAATAATAAAAATATTTGGAATTTGCATAGCAAACTTCGAAAATGTTCCAATCAACTCCTTTCAGAAACAGAAGCCATTAAGAAATCTGCAAGTTTTTGTGGTTTTAGCTCAAAAGGAGACTTCTCCCATTAAAAAAAAAAAAAATGGTATCATGTTTACTAAGATTATTTAGTACAGTACTCACTTGCAACAGCAATGCTATAAATTTTAACCATCCAGAATACTGACTCAAGAACTTTTATTCAGACTAGATGAAACTCTTCTGAAAATTATGGGCAAGGACAAGCTACCACAGAAGCTCAGATAAATAACAACTGTAGAATATAGCAATGATAGTTCTGGCTGATTTTTTATTTTCTTCAAAGGTAATAAAAAGTATAAACCAAAGACAAATTTGTGGGAAGTAAACTGAACTTTTATAAAATAACTACCAGTTAAATAAAGTAAAATAAATAACAGCAAAATGGTTGCTAGCACAATGCTTTAATATCTCTGCAAGGCTCATGAATTACATTATACAAAATACAGTATCACACAGCACAGTAAGTCAGAGCACATTTCACAGGATCATTGCCCAGTTTTTTCTTTTTTATACAATTTATCAGTGAAAGATGAACTGTGCCTTTCTGTGTGTTGCAGTCTGCATTTTAAATGAACAGATTTTTGTAACAGTTTTTCACTGGATAAAACAAGATCAGGTCATTGGATTTGCAAATTGTCCTTTAAAAAAACACACTGATGAGGTCAAAACATCATGTTGTATGTGTCTCTCAGTTACAGTATTGATATGTGTCCTAGGTATGTATCTTTATAAGTTTACTTCATAAGATGATTTTTGATTGATATATCTAAGAGTTTTATGTTTAAGAGCGTTTCTAAATTCAGAAGGAATGCTTTCTGTTTTGACATTGGCCAAAAGAATAAATGGCAACAAATTATGGACAAAAAACTTGAGAAATTATGCCTATACGTGTGGGGTTTTTTTCCCCCAATGCTCTGTTGGCCATAGATATATTCATTCTCAGCTAAATAGCATATATAAATAAGGAATGCCAGTAAGTTGAACATAAAAGTTAAATGGTCTAAAACCATTGTCAAATATAAAGCAAAGATTACAAGTTTTAAAAATAATTGGTTTCCAGATCATATGAAATATAACTGCATAATAGGGGCAGAAGGGAAGTTGATGCAGGTAAAATAAGCCACTGTATTTGGTTTGCTTTGCATTGTTTTGTGCCTAAGTCCTACATTGGACTACTTTGCCATGTCAATACTCATAGTTGATTTATAGTTGATATGGTTTTATGCCCAATTAATAGTCAAGTTCTCAGGTCTAAATTCCTATGTATTTTTTGTTTGTTAACATGGCTCCAGAGTTTGGAGTGACCCTATTAATACAACTATTCCTGCACATTCTCTAAAGGTAAGAGTAATTTTGAAAAGCAGAGACCAACAATGAAGATCTGTTCATTACCCATTACTGGAAATCTAATTCATTTTTCTCAAATAGAAATATCCAGAAGTCACTAAATCCTAACAACGTAAATTCTGCATATCCATGCAAAGTAAATGGAGGGAGCTCTTTTTATTTAAATAATCTTCAAAATAACATTAGTGATGATGGTAAAAGCCTCTGACTACCAAGGCAGGATCATTGAAAGCAGCAGAAAATCTCAGTGCTACATTACAGATTCTAATGAACAGATTAAGATCTCAGAAGTGAACAGCCAAAGTTAGGAAAGAAATTAATTTTTTTTTTAATACTGGGATATCCTAGATAAGATACAGGATACAGGAATTGAATGTGAAATTTGAATTTCTTAAAAGCTGAACTTCTGAAAAATAGATCAGAATGCAAGATAACTTGATGATGGAGACTTGTTCTAAATGTGGGCACAGCTAGCATCATCAAAAGTAGGAGCTTAACATACTAGTTTATGAATCTCAAACTACATTCTGAATGAAATACAGTATAGTCAGACTGGGAAGAAATGTGTTAAAAATCTTACTTAGAGAAATAATTCAAAGGCATTGCATAGTATAAATATATTACAATGATAAAAAGACTTCACTAATGGAATAGGGATCTCAATTTTTAGAAACCTCAGTATACAACAGTCATTGAATTAAGAAATTCCTTGTGCTTTTTCTTCCATAGAACTATTTCTTTAGCAATCACTGTAACATGATGTGTTTGCTATGCAGCATGGTGTAATCTTAGCAATCTTACTAGGAATTCTGCACTTCGGAGAAAAAAAAAAAAAAAATTAAAATGTAGAGAGGCTACCACAGACTGAGTTCCAAACCAGTAGCATTTGGGCTTTAATCAGTCAAGTTATTCCACCATCTCCTTAGCTACCAAAACAGTACTATGCAATGCAAAAAAAAAGCAAATTTTGATCTATTTTTTCACTCATTATGCAAATATTTACAATATGTATTTTATTAAAAAGTAATGAAATTTTTGCACAGCTGTCCAATTCTTATATTGTTGTAGTGATACTTCAGTAATTTCATTTGCTGTCTGGAAGATGCAGTGAAATAAATGGGTGTGTCAGTGATTTTTCTAAATGAAACTCTCTCTGGACTAAGCAGAGGCATTTTCTCAAATCAGTACATTAGCAATGTTTGTATTGTCTCAGCATTGGGACAGGAAATTAACCTTGCTGTGTAACGAGCTAAAACCAAATGCTTGTCACTATGGTTTTTCCACAGATTTTCTTTTTTCGAAGTATGTTCTATTTGTCAGCAAAGGCTTACTTGTCACCCTACTTCAATAAGCTTCCAGACAGCTTTTAAGCTCAGTTAGGATTGAGATGTACTATAAAGACTAATATAAACATATACTTTTATGCAATGTAAGATAAACCCGAAAAGTGAAATAATAAAAAAGGAAATTTAAGTCTGATAAAGATTCATATTAATAGCTATCAAATGGGCTGTGGAATGTAAATTTGAAAACAGGGTCCACACACATTGCTGGAACACTATGGAAAATCTATTACAATATCCTTTTTAATTATTTCTCATACCGTAATTAAGTATTAGTTATGTCTAAAAATACCTTAAGAAGCAGACAATTAAACTTCTGCGGGAATCCAAGAAGGTTTTAAGTGGGCTTAATCAATTTTTTAAAAGAGTAACAAACATTTTCGTTATTTGAATAATCCAAATTATATTTTATAGATCATTCAGTGGCTGCTACTGTACTTACAGCTTTGTTCCTACACTACAAAATTCATTAAGATCAATTAAACTTTATAACAACTTCCTCCAATCACACCAGACAAGCATTCCAAATGAATATTCTCATAGAATAAAGAATACTAAAAATAATTTAACATATTGAGATTTAAGTGATTATAATCAACTTTCAGACAACACTCTGTTAAGACTGATGGTTTTGTTTTTATCTGCTCTAGTATTATCATTATAACAAAAGATGTCTTCTTGACAATACCCAAAGAGATCAAAATATGATCTTTAATATTTAGATAGCAACTGTTTCCAGTGTAAAAACATTTTATTCCATTTTATTAACTAAAATTACCTCATATATAAGGTCTGGAATTTCAACGGAGAATTAAGGATATGATGTTGGGCCAATTCTGTACAGGAACCAGAGAGCAAAGTTGTGATTTGTGCTGTTTTTATATAACTGAGCCACTACTCTAGAGCGCCCATATCATTTGCAAATTCAGCTGATGGTCCTAGTTCATCATCTCAAGTAGAAGTTAAGCTTGTCTTTGCAGTCAAAGTAAGTATTAACCTCTCACTTCAGAGAATGAATTTACATTATAAAACCAAAAGCCATGTCTCCATTTCAGATTGAGGTAGAATAGTTATGAATTTTGGCACACACTGTAACCCTGATAAACTGGTCTTTGTGCACGAGTTCTGCAGGGAGGAAGAAGACAGTGGAAAAAATGGAAAAAGATAAAGGCATAATGGCTAGCAGGTTTAAAAAATAAGGAAATATAAATCTGCCATTGTAAGTCAGAGCACCAAACTATCTCAAATCTCATAATGGCTGATACTGATACTTCAGTAGAAGGCCAAAAAATGCCTGTTAAAAACCTGTTTCTCTCTCACACAGATGAATGACGCTTATAAGCTTATAAGAATGAGTGTATTATTCAAATTGTGAAAATTTCATTTAAGCAACAACTAAAGTTCTGGTTCTTGAGAAGAATAATTTCTTAGCCTCAGTAGTTTCCTGTAAGGATACTTTTCCCTGCATGAGGATTTCTTATGCATCGTATTATTACCATTTGATCTTTTCTTAATTTCATCCTTGCAAGCATTGTAGTTTTCCTCATCATTATATTTTGTATTTTGTCTGCCAGTGGAATATGCTCTCAAATAAAACTCCAAGAACAAAACTTCAGGTCTGTGACAGTAATACTCAATCCTTCAATGTTTTATCACCAGCCAAATATAAGTTCTAAGGCCCCATCCAGTGACGAAGATGTGGTTTAAACTGCATCTGAACAAGAATAGCTTCCAGCTCCTCAGCACTAGGATAATTCCTAGCTATGTCCAGATTCCATGCAAGGGAGAAAGTATGAGAGCATGTAACCATTTCCTCTCTCAACCTGTCCTCTTCCTGAGGAAAACAGGGAGGCTGGAAAGTGTCCCGGTAAAGCCAGGCCCCTCAGTGTCCCAGGATATATTGTGGCAAGCATCTGGTTCACAGTTCAGAAATAAACTAAAATTGTATCATCATACTTATGACAGTTTGGTTCAACGACCAGTGAAAATCCAAGTTGTTTGGTCAGAAGCCAAATCCTGAGTTTATTCCAAAGGCTTGTTAGTTACACAAATTTTTATGTAATGGATTATTGTCATCTATTACCAAACTGATGAAACATCCTGGAGTACAAATTTCATGATACAAAGGAAACAATTTTATAAGAGCACTATCCGCATCATGGGTCAATACAGGATATTCTACTGAAAACAGATTAGGTATCTAATAACTTTCATTTTGAGAGCTTTCACACTCTTTGTGAGACCAGAACTATTAAGAATTCACATTCTGTCTTCCTCTGTGGCAAAACTGCCTGAGTAGGCCTGGCTATATCAGAACTAGTCTTTTGGAATTATTTAGCCATGTTTATGATGTCACATACAAAATTTAAGGCCTATTAAACTCCTCATGGTTGATACCACATTAATAAATACACTTGCTCATTTGTATGAGAAAATTTTGAACAACTTTGCTTCGGAAGGTAACAGATAAGAATATTGAAACTGAAGATATTTGTGTTATTGTTGTTGTTACTATTATTATTGCATTGTTCCATGTTTTCATTGCTTATATTTTCTTTAAATACCTTATCTTCTATAGATTCTTAGAATGACAATTCTAAGTCTGTAAAAATAGCTCTTTCCATGTCACATTGCCTTCAGCTCCCAACATGCCATTATTAACTGCCATGTTCAGGTTAAAAAGAAAAAGGTCAAGGATTATTAAAAAGTACATCTGGAGGCAAAACCAGTTGCCACTTCTTCATGTAACTTCAGCCAAATACATCCTAAATGACTTCTATCAAGAAAAATGCTTACAACTGACCTCTTCATAACCTTACGAGTTCCTCAGATACAAGCATATACTTATCTTACAAAATGTATTTATCATTTCGGGAAAAAAAAAATTCTCCTTGTCATCATGCCAAGCATACTCACTGTAATCACACTAACACTTCAGTTTTGAATTCAAACTTCCTGCGATCTTCAATATGCAAAAACATTGCTGTTTAGCCACAGCACAAAGTAAGGAAGATATGCACCATTAAAACACCAGAACAAAAGAACGCCACAAAACAGAAATAGGAAATTAACAAACTATCTTTGGTGCTAGGGTAGATTTTATATTAAAGACAGCAAACAAAGCCATACTTCATCCTTAAGTTTTCAAACAAAGCTAAAAATAACTATAACATCTAACTACACTGAAGGGTAAGTTATCAAAAAAACCTTCGCATTAGTTGTCAGCTAAGAGTAACTTCAAAAGCAGTCCCTGAGCATCCAGTAATAGCTTTCTGACAACCTCCTTATCTCTTACAAGCTGTTGTGAGAGCTGAATCAAACCAGTATGTCAGGAAAACTTATTTCTAACAGTGTCTATCAAAGGAATCACATGCATCTCATCTGTTAACAACTCCTTTTCAGATCATTAAGAATGGTTAAGTTTATATAATGAAAAATAGACAGAAATGTACTTCTGTCACCTACACCTGTGGGGTTTCTCTAGTTTGTTAGTTTTGGTTGGTTGGGGTTCTTCACTATAATACCATAGAAATACATTAATGAGAATTTAAATATACAATTCAAAATATCAAACACTTATAACTGAATTGTGATTTTGTGTATCCACATTTAAACATTATATTTTGGAAGCAGAATTGAGACACTACCTCCTACTAAACTTTCATTTTCCACTTTTTTCACGTGACATTATATTAATCTATTATCTGCATTCACGTCTGCTTTGAAAACATATTTATATTGACAGCTTCCTGAACACACTGTCTCAATAAAAGCTTTGGCTGTGAATGTTTCAGAACACCTCAGAATTCAACACAAACATTATATACTTGTTTTTAAATATTCTGATTTGTAGAAAAGTAGGTGGAAGTATGTGAAAGTTTAATTTTATCTATTTTTGTAGCTTTTAAATTTACCTGAATATGGAAAATAGGTTTTTTGTTCTGCTGTTTTGGGTTTTTTTTCTCTGCTTATCTAGAGAAAGAGAATAAATCATAGGACATTGGACAAAATCCCTCTGTAAGTGTGTCGTGAATTGTGAAACAAATACTATTCTATTTGCCATCTGTATGGCAATTTTCTTCCGTTAAGTGGGCAGTTTTCCTTACCTCTTCCACAAGCACTCCTCCCTTCAGGGAGACATCTGCTGATAACAGGCTATTGAATGTCAATGCATGATTGATAAGAACTTTAACATCCCATTGTGAGATGCTCCGCCCAGAGGGAGGAGCCAAGCATCCTACACAGATATAGCTGGGAATCTGGAGAGACAAGACAGCTCTTGCTGGGTTTCACTCAGAAAGAGAACTCCCCCTTTTCAACTGGATCAGCAGAGGAAGATCCTCACATTTCCTTCTACAGGATTTCCTGCTCCAACAGAACCACACCTGAGGACTGAGTCCAGGAAGACTGCAGCCACAATTCCAATTGTAGTGAGACTACACCCTNGTCTTCCCAAACCAAGACAAAGTGTAAGACTAATATAACATTTGCGTAATAATTAAGGTACTTTCAAGATTATACAAAAGAAGGCAGTTACAGCGTGGAGCCTCTAAAAGCTCATGTGTATAAGTATATTTATATCTTCCTTTTTTTTTTTTTTTTCCAACAGTGAACAAAAGCAGAAGGCAAGGAAAAGAGTTTCACCAAGATTTCCTACCATAGTATAAAATACTCTCCAGATGGCTGAGAGAGTAGAAAACCACTGACATAAGCAAAGTGGAAAAAACCCTAATTTGTTGTAGAAGAAAGTTTCACATCCTCAGCCCTACAGTCTTCTGAAAATTGTGAATTTAATGCCTCTTAATAAAATTCTTCTGAAAATATTAGCTTGCAAACAGAGAATATGACAAGCCAAAAATCATATTATGACATTAAGACATTGAAACATCTGAAACTTGAATGTCTGAAATTATTCTGAAAATCTGAACAGCTTTATTGTACAATGTGATTCCCATACCAAATGAACAACTTTTTGCAGTCAAAATATTCTGCACCCACAGTTAAATTGACAAATCCTAAAAGGCTTTAAAAAACCAAGAAAAAAGTCCGCATATATGTACATATCCACATGCTGTTTTCATCACTTGCTATTACATTCAATAGTTTTAATAATGTTTTTAACTACCGTGAAAATTAAGATTAGGCTAATAGGTTGCATCAAGCTCTAGAAAAACTCTTATTTGTACGGTATTTCTTACATCATGTTGGGCAGAGTATGCTTTATGTTTGTGTGTGAATGAGGGAGGCCAGTTTTTGAACGAGCTCATCAACTTCTAGAAAAGGGATAAAATCTCTGGTCTATATGTTCTATGGAGAAAGCTTCTTCTATAGAGAAAGCTTGAAATTAGGCTTTTAGTCAGAGTGAAGACTAAAAAAGCAGGTGTCATGAGTTGAAGCTCTTTCCCATCCATGAATTCCCCTAGTATTTAGGAAAGCAGGACTTCACACTCTCTTGTAAACAAACAAATTTGCATTACAACATGAACTTCATTAACACTTTCTCCTCCAAGCTACAAAGATGTGCAAAACCTTTCAGTCCAGTCCATTGCTTTGGTCAAACCTATAACAAACAAGTAATGTATCTAACTGGAACAGAACTATTTTTTCATGGCATGTAAATATACTCACAGAGGAACACAGTGAGAACACTCAAATGAAATAGCCCAAGGTTATTTTCACAGTCATATAACACTGTACTGTCATGCAGTATACTTATCAAAGAATTAATATAAATTCAAGCTGAATAGATAAAATAAATCTTGAAGTGAGAGGAAACAAATGTTCTTTTATATTACACACGATCTCCATTTAAAGTCAGCTTTTCTCTAAAGAGAAAATGTTTTTCCTGTCTAATTGACTCACTTTTATTTTTTTGATTCACATTTCCCAGACTGTATTCTGCAAAATCCTACTTACTAACCCTGAAAACAACAACACATGTTGACTTGGAACTCTGTGATATCACAGAATAAATTACTGGAAAAGATGGACAGAAATAGGAAGTTTCATCCAGCCAGTTTGAGAGATCAGCTTCAGTCATTCTACAGAAATGCACATTACAATTGGAGTGAGCCAGGATACACTTGAAATCTAGAAAGGCAAAGAAAGAAAAGATCTTGACTAGAACAGTGAAGTCTGAAACAGTGGAAGTCTGACCCCTGGATATAACCAGGTATCATCAAAAATTGTCAGCGTATACAGGCACTAAACTGGTTCACTGACAAAGAACTAACTTGAGCATGCAGCTTGTGAGGGCTGTAGAACCTGGTACAGAATAGAAACAATTCCTTGTAAAAAAAAATAGCAGCTACTAAAAGAAGACACAAACGTTTATTACTCTTTATATAAAGTACCCTCTAAGAAGTTTGATGGGAAATGAGACACCATTAGGGGTTATCTGAACATTTAGGAAATTAATATATATTTTTTTCAAACAAAGTAAATTTACTGTGGAAATCTAACTACTGAATATATACCATGTTTTATTGCATAGAGAAGAAAAGATACCACTAGAAATATAATATTTTTTTCCATCAGACACATTGAAACACAATTTCCAAAACTGTTATCATATGGACAAATGTCTACCACAGAAGTAAAGATAAACTTATTTCATCACTTCTTTATTTGACTCCTGCAAAAAACGATGCATTAAATCCAGGTTTATTTTTGGTCCTTTACTAACACTTTGGGTCAAAAATAAACCAGTATTTAATGAAATAGTATGCTTAAAAATACAAATATATTTGGTGTTTGATCTCATAAAAATCTCTGAATTTTGCTTTAGTACTACTTGGATTTCTTCAAGCTTTCTTTATAAAAACTAAAAATTAAATTTACTTTAATTTCCCATTGCCTTATGATATAGTGTCTACATTTTCCGAAAGAAATATAATTTTTTAATGGAGTTTGTTTGGGTTGCTTCTGAAAGTACAAATTATGCATTACAGAATCGAAGCTGCCTATGCAATGACACCTTCTCTTAGTACAGAAGGTGTCATCTCTTCCTGATTGAACTTAATAATTGGCATTAATTGGTGGGACAACAGAAGAGACAGAATAAGAAACGGTAAGGGCTCTCAGTCAGACACTCTACTGATCTTGTTTAAAAAGTTGAGACTCATATATTAATTATTATTGTTAAATTAAATAGATGTATACAAAATAACCCAATGGAAAAATGTTTTTGTTTTAGACTATTTCATACAAGACTATATAAAAAACATTACTTAAATTAAGATGGATTAGTTTCATTGCATTACACTTAAACCAGATGTTTTTCAATCAGAAAAACATGCAGTCTAACATGATCTATTTTATAGAAAGTCATGCTTTCTTCCTTCACAGTTTTCTTCCATGATATAGTCAAATTGATTTACTTTAGGGTTACTGTCTAAGTTCTATAAAAATCCCCCAATGAACTGAATCTGTCACTTTAAAAGATGTTATTTGGGCTTCCTAGTGTGATTTTAACCTTATAATGTGGCTACTAATTGTGTTCTTAGTTTAGGCCTGCAACAACTCTTAATAGGATAGATCAAAGAACAAATATGAATAACAGAAGTGCATATTCACTAATATTAGAAAACAGGGAATCTGTTGTAATTTTCACCTCTATTGATGAAGACTTCCCTTTGCCTCTGCCACTCCAGACTTCCTTTTACTTTCCATAGACTAAACTGCAAATCTCCTGTTTATAAGATGAATAACATAATGGATATTGATGTCTGAAAATGTACACATCTTTAACACCTCAAAATTGTTCCTACAACTAGACCTATAATTATTTAATCAGTAGCTTATAATTATTTAATAGGTAGCTTATAATTATTTAATTAGTAAACAAATATTAATGGAAATTTTAGATCTATACATATAACTATATAGTGAGAGGGTATAATCTCTATCTATCTTGAGTAATAACAGATTCTAAAATCACTCTACATAAACAATAGCCTTCTTCTTGAAGCTGACATATGAAGAGCACATAAACTGACTTGTTTGCACACTTGTGCAAATAGAATTCCGGAAGACCTATGGAAGTTTTCCATAAATATAATTTTTCAAGGCAATAATAATTTTCAGGAAATATTTTCTGACCTCTAATGAATATAATCACTGATGAGTAATAATTTACTAACTTTTTCCTGCTTCATAACACTTAAAACAGACTGTTGTATGAAAGACAATACAGGCAAGAACATTGACTGTGTCAAATATGAATTTTTATGGCCAGCAGAATGAGGGAAGGGATTCTCCCCCTATACTCTGCACTGCTGAGACCCTGGAGTGCTGCATCCAGTTCTGGGATGCCCAGGATAGGAAGGACATGGACCTGTTGGAGCAGGTTCTGAGTAAGGCCACAAAAATTATCAGAGGGATGGAACACCTCTTTCATGAACATCTCTTTCTTTCACCTCTTCAGAGAGAGCTGGGGTTGTTCATCCTGGAGAAGAGAAGGCTCTGGGGAGACCTCATTGTGGCCTTTCAGTACTTAAGAGGGACTTAGAAGAAAGATGGGATGAACTTGTTTTGAAGGGCTTGAAGAGACATAGGAGAAAGGTTAATGGTTTTAAACTAAAGTAAAATAGAGTCAAATTAGATGTGAGGAAGAAGTTTTTTATGATGAGGGTGGTGAGACACTGGAACAGGTTGCCCAGAGAGATGGTGATGCCCGGTGCCTGGAAGCATTTAAGGTCAGGCTTGATGGGGCTCTGAGCGACCCGATCTAGTTGAAGTTGTCCCTGGGTGGGACTATGTGACCTTAAAAGATCCCTTTCAACCCAAACTATTCTATGACTGTATTATTTAGAAAGGGAATTCACTCAGGTTAGAAAAATGTTTTTCCTTTGTGATGAAAAACTCAAGCTTTAGCCAAGGTATAAAAATCACAAAATATTGTAAACTCCTTTTCTTAGTTGCAATGTACAAGCAAATTTTAGTGGATTGCCAATCTAGCTGAATATGTGTTTTCTAAATCTGGGAAAAAGCTGTCACAGAAGACAGACTTAGGAGATATCAAAGAAGGTGTTGTGGAGCAGACAAAGCTAATCTGTATTAGACTCTCCTCCTGCCACTGTTTGTAACATGCTGCTGAAGACTTACAGGTGCAATGAATGCTACGGTCATAGAAAGTTACACTTTGTTAGAAAAGAAGTTTTACCTCTTTTCTTAAAGAAATAAAATAAACCCATATTCCTATGAATTTAGTTTTTAAAATACTAAAACGATTTCAGAAAATCATCAGAATGAAAAGTCAACATCTAAAAAACCACTGGATTAATGGTCTGCACAATGTTAAATTCCCTCTTTGTATATCTGCACCACTGAGTTCAACACTTTTTCAAACTTTAAATCTTACATTCAATGCAAAGAAAGAAAGTGCAAATGATCAGAATTTGAGTTATTCAGGCAGCTGTAAGTCTGGTAATTCCTGACTTTCAAGTTTAAAAAGCTCCATCTTAAATAATGCTCTTCTAGCCTAGATGTCATATATAGTCCCATGAGATTATATTTTTAGTACCAGATTTTTTATTCTCTGTTATTCCATATTGTAGCAACTCATTAACTTTTTTTTATTATCTACATATATAAAGTGGACATTTCACTAAAAAGAACAAAATATGATTCTAAACAAAGATCATGAGGTACCTCTGTCATAAGTGTCATAAAATATAGAGGTGAATTTGAATAATGGAAGAGCCAATTATTTTTTTACATTAGCAATTTCAAACGTACATTGTGCAGTGTATAATGCGATTTTGTCTTGGGCTAAAAATTGCGAAGAAACTTATCTGTGAGATCTGGTAGAGAACCTTAATTATGGAACTGTTGTGACAGTACTGAAGACTGTGAGGTAGATTTTTGTGAAGGGAAGGGAAGGGAAGGGAAGGGAAGGGAAGGGAAGGGAAGGGAAGGGAAGGGTCCTTGCCACTTGCTGTAGAAAGGACCTATAATGACCATCGAGCCCAACTGCCTGATCAATTCAGGGATGGACAAAAAGTAAAGCATATTGTTAAGGGCATAGTCTAAATGGCAGGCATCAGTCACCTCTCCTGAGTTTGAATCATGAAGCTCTTCACTCATCTTTGTTTCCAAAAGTGATTTACTGAAAGTAAACTCTATTTCACTTAGTGATAATCCAAGTATTTTGTGGCAAAAACCCCCAAATCAGAGAGTACATGTGTTACTGAAGAGAAAGACAACTGTTAAGTTCAGGATATAAGATTTGGATACATAATCAAGAAAGACTACACATCAAGGTCTAAGAAATGAAAATCAGCTGTTTTCTACTGAATTTTCATATTGGGAGTTTATGACATTTTTTCTTCCACAGTAAAAAACACTTAAGTCTTCTAATTTAGTTGGTGCAATAATTTAGTTGAGCAATAGTGCCTAATAATTTCTTTGTTAAATGTCTACCAATATTCAGATCACCTGAAAACAAATTTGTTTTGTTTAATTTTGGGGGGGGAGGGGGGAGCGGGCAAAAATTTCATTCACTGTTGTTTATTGCTGTAGTTTGATCTCACAAAGAAAATATCTAAAAATACATTGACATTGCTGGTGCTTCCCACCACTTTACAGATAAGGTAAAGTTTAATAATAAAAATAAACTCCAAACATCTTAAAAGAAACTTTCAAATAAAAAGTAATCAGAATATAAAAGTCCTATCAGTTTATTAGGTTGACACTGATTAAAACAGTGACTGAAAGTCAAATATACTTTTTTAATAAAAAAGGTAATTCAATCTAGATCTCTTTGTGTCTTATTCAAATTCAACATGCAAATATAAGACAGAAAACAGCCATCCATGATTGTTTCATCACAGACCACAAAAGAATTAATCTGTTTATTTTGACTAAATATATTATTAGAAAGTTTTTCACTGACAAGGTTGACTTAGATAGTAAACAATGGTCTGCATTTATTATTGCAAGAAAGATATCTATGAGATCTAAGTTAAAAATCCAATAAATCACTTTTTTTATTGCTTAATGCAGCAGCTGAGAGGAGTACTATGAGTTTACAGACCTGCAGTTTTTCTATTTGGATGTTTCAGGTCTTTTTCAGAAATACAAACTCAAAACATCCTAACATGTAGGCATTTTTTTCCTAAAAGAACAATGATTCTAAACATGTTTTGAGTCATGATTCTATGGATAATAATAAAGACATAACAATAACAGGTGCTAAAGAAAACTACTACTTTAGAAATATTTAAAAAAAAGTTATATCAAACTGAAAATTATGGTATGAATTGTGTAATGACACAAACTTGTTTCACCTGTATGGCAAAGCACTACTCCAATTTGCATATAAACACACTCTTACATGCAGGAGCTCCAGCAGTCTAATCTGCTCAACTCACAGTGGACTTTCACATAATTTTCAGAAAAAGGGACATCATTCTCATAATGAATTCCTCAAAAATTCTACAAAACAGACAGGACAAAATAGCAATAGTGTTAACAGTAATATGTGTCCTGCTCATTACCAAAGTAACTGAATGAACACATGACCTGAAATGCAATGAGTGTTACTAAATGCAAAACAAGCCATACAGGTGAAAAAAAAAAACCTCCAGCAAATTGGGAAGATGACCTCAAGAAAAAGGCCAACTCATCAATCATTCACAAATAAATAAAAAAGACTATGCTCACTAGGGAGCTGTATCTAAGCAGTAAACAAAAGGTTAGAATTTGGAAAACATGGAATAGAATGAAAAGCAGAGAAAAAAACCATAGTGCAATCATCCAGAATATTGTAGGAAGTAGTGATTACTTCCCTTCAAACAAAACCTCAGGGTTAAAAAGTTCAGAGATAGTGAAGCAGTGATACAGGTTAAGATTTAGAAAAAAAGCCTGAGGAACTAAAAAACTGTGACTGATCATTTCAAAATGATGATGAATAAAGATTATTCTATTGGAAGTACATGAAATAATGAATGGTATAGGTGAAAATTGATTGGGAGCTTCTGTTCTTCCTGTTGCAAAAAACCAGCAAGGCAGGCAGTGAAATGAAGGAAAAAAAAAAATTAGTCATAAATGCATGGAACTCATCAAATAATATTCCAAAAAAGTAAAGAGATTCAAAGAACTGAATAATCATTCTTTTATCTCTTATTGAAAACTTATCCAATCACTAATTTAATAATACAACAAAAGGCAAAAGTCAATCTCTTACAAAGTATGTTGGAGAGTTAGGAATGTGGGATACCTTGTGCTTCACTGTTTTGGTCCATTTACAACTACAAGGAAAAAAAATTCAGATAATTCTGTATTTCTGCAGAGGGATTTCCCTTTTCTTCCTACTGGTTCTGGCTGAACCAGAACTCAAAATATAACAGGTCCAGGCTTGTTCTCCTTTTTTCTAGTATAACAGTTACAGTATTTAGTTGTGGTGCAGAATCAGTGCTACCATACAGATGATGAATTGGACAAAGAAATAATGCTTCAGGAAAACTAATACCAAGGTTTTGCTTTTCATATATAAATTTAACCTTCTCAAGAGTCATACCAACTTTAGGTTGTTGTCATTAGAACTGTGTGCCAAAGTTTTAATACGAATAAAGCAGAATGAAAAAACTCCCATGCAGGACAAAGAGGGCAAAGAGGGCTAGATGGGCCCTTCAAAGACCCTTCAACTTCTTCAAAGTCAAGCAAGCAAGGCAGAAGGACAGAAAAAAAAATGCCTGTTTTCCATGGAGGTTACAGAATCTTGATACCGGGAAATTTTTAAAAGAACTCACTTGGACACAGTTCTGAGCTACCTGATCCAAGTTGCTCCTGCATGGGGGTTTGGATCAAATAAACTTCAGAGGGCACTTCCAGTCATAAAGTAAAATTTACATTTATAATAGCCCAGTATGAGTATCTTATCTCAGCCTGTACTTCTGCACCCTCAGAGTAAAAGAACTCTCTTTAGTGCTTATCTCACCATGGAACACACAGTTGCCTCCTAATTTGCTGCCAATCTGCCATATCTGCAATATCACTTTTTCCTTAGTCGTATAATTATGGGTAATACAGTAAATTCTTACTCAAACTTTCAACCATTTCTTCCAGAAGATTACCAAGACTTAGGACATTTAAATTTTTTTTTTATAAACTTAACTACCATGCATGTTTAAGAAAACATCTCGTTTCAGTAGTTTCTAATTGTTAAATCTCCTTGTAGTAGTGACTAGCAGTCACCTACTGTATGGGTATTTTGGAACATTATGTTCTGCACTAAAATTCCAGACAAAGATATTCTATTTACTTAAATATTTTCATAAGTGTTGAAAACATGCTACTTAAATATGTGTTTCATCATTATGAAACAAGTTTTAATATTTAAGCTGAAGATAATATATTCCTCTTAGGTAAAAGACATGTTCAAAATAATAGAAATAGAACTGTGGACAATGTAGAGGATGCAGTAGGAGGGATGAAAGTATTTCACAGGCTCATGAAGCTCCTGTATGTTAAATAACTATGCTCATTCAAAGAAATAAAGCAACATAGAAACATAAACCAGTGTCTTCTTTGCCTTATTTGTTGATTTTGCTAGGGGAAGTTCTTCAGAAGCACTAGAGAGTATAAGTACTGAACTTGAAAATTTTTGTCTCTGCTTGAAACTTACATCCTTCCAAAGTACTGGGATGAGTGGAAGATTGAAAAATAGATTCCATGGAAATGTGGTGGAAGGAAGAAAGTCAGTGTGAGGTATTATCAAAGTACAAACTATAGCTGAGCCCTGCAGTTTGAGGGCTTCTCAAATATTAAATATTAATTAATATTAAAGTTAAATATTAAAGGAAAAAATGCTTGAAGTAGATGGTAACTGTATGAAGATACATCAGAAGCTCTAAAGGTTTAAATGCTACATTTAATAATAAATTATTTGTATCAAAGCTACTGACAAGAATTTATCGTAAAGTAAATATAGCTATGAAATTTCTGCATCTGCTCCTGTAGGGTTCATCCTATCCCATAAGCAAATGCTGAGAGTGACAGAACAGACCACAGCAGATATGGCAGCTCAAATGGGTAAAATGGATCATCGAATTAATGGATCCATACATAAAGATTATTTACTCGGAAGGATTCAAAACATCTTAAAAGCCATATAGCAGGCATTTGCTGCAAGGACAAGGATGGTTCTGTGTTTTTATTGGCATTTTTAGAAACCTTTGATAAAATGGTGCATTCCTACCTATGAAACCCTACTTTAATATCTCTGGAGTGAATAGCTACAGAAGAGACAGGGGTGTCATTCTGAATGGGAGTCGAGCTTATTCCATGTGAGAAAGGTCTGTGTTAGTGCATTAGTTAGGGGAAGTATGCTTCTTTTGAAACAAATCTCCCCACCATCCTCACTAATATCAAATAGTGATCTTGGAGCATTTTAATTGGACTCCATTCAGATGTGCTCCAAGGGCTAACTTAGCCTATTCCAACTGTCAATGGGTATTCAGTGCATGAAATCAAAGCAGAGATACCCATAAATATACATAAATCTCCCATAACCCATATGGTATGGATGCAAAGTTATCATGACTAATTGCTTTACAGACCTGCTTCTATTGCACCTTACTGTTTGCTAAGATGATGATAGCTTGAGTTTGTCCCAGGGAAAGTTTCCTCTTACTCCACTGTCTACAGAAGATGCTTCCAAGGGATATTTAGCACAGTCAGGTGTCTGAAATTGCAGACACAGAGCACCAAATGTATCAGAAGATTCTTATGATTAAAGTCCTTTAATATATTAGTAACTTGCTGAAGTACAGTAACGAGGGATGAAACGGAGTATTCAGTTCCTGTAACGTGGAGAAGTTACTAGCATGATTCCAAAGGGTTATGTGCTGGTCTGTGCTGTTAGCTATATTTAAAAAATAACAAGTAAAGGGCATGATAGATTAAGTTCATTATCAGTAAAGGCAGAGTAATACACATAAGGGAAAACAATAAATAATCCTAATTATACAATCTTGAGAGTACTACTCAGGAAAGAGATGTCAAAGCCCCTGCAGATAGTTACCTGAAAATGTAGGAACAGCATTTGGCAACAGCAATAAAGGCAAATAAAATGGTTGCAATTATTAGTAAACATTAAGTAATGGTCATAAAGCTTCATTTCCTCAGACAACAAATTCACCATGCTTGGTTGCTGCAAAATTTTGTACTCACGTGACTCTAGAGAGGGTATAAAAGAAGTTGAGAAGATAAAGAAAAGGGCAGCATGGATCACACAAGTTACAGAACATTTTTTCCATAGTGGAAAAAACAAAGTAGGCTAGAACTGTTCTGCTCAGATAAAGTGATGACTGAACAGGATACATCAGAACCATCAACAGTAGAGGTGTGAATTGATAACAATACTTCAACTCTTCAATTTTCTTTTTCATAATACAAGCAAAAAATAAACAATCAGTAATAAATTTAAGATCAAAGGAAGATTTTTTTTTCATAAAATGCATAAGGAAACAGCAGAGTTAATTGACAAATTATATTGTGGAGATCAATTAATAAATACATTTAACAGGATTAGGAAAGGTCCATCCAGTCTTCCTAAATGCAAAAATTTTTATTCGACATCCCAATTGGGAAGCTGTTAAGCTACTGAGAGTTAGAAACTGGGAGGGTACACTGGAGAATAGAGATGAAATATTTACCTTGTTGATTATACTTTCTCCAAATGTTGCATGCCAATCCCCTTTAGAAATGAGACAAACAGACCTTTGACTGAGCATAATAGGGTCTTGTTCTTATGAAAAATAAAGTATTTAAAGTTTTCTTGGGCTCTGAATTGAAAGGATAATATGATCACTGGAATTTTAAAACTAATTTGGGTAACAACCCTGAATCTATATTTTTAAGATTCACAGAATTCAAGTGTAATCTTTTTTGTTCTCATTCAGGACTGGGATTGTGCTCATTAAAAATGAATAGATGGCTTTTTATCAACTTCAGTAAAAGGTCTGAAATTCAGTTTGAATTGACATGTATAATTGTCCATCAAATATATGAACTGAATGTCAAAAATTAAAAGGAGAAGGTAAATTCTTTCGCGATATAATTTAGTAGTAGAAATAAATCAGGTATTACCTTTGCAACTAGGCAAATTACATCTATTTACATGTAAAGGAACTTTAAGATACACTATACCAAATAGTGATTGTTGAATCAGACTTCTAAGGAAAATTACTTACCTCTCTACCTAATAGAAAACACAAGCATCTCTTTATTACCATACACTCTGAAACTAATCATAAAGTGAAAGAAAAATATAGAGAAGAAATTATGGAAGAAATAATGGAGAAATTAATGATGTTGGAGCACTGAATTTACTGCAAAATTCATTAACAGTAATACTCAATAGATGGGTTTTTTAATTTTCAGAAGAAAGCATTTATTATTAAAAATAATATTATCTTGAAGGTAGAAGTATGATTGGAAACTGTTTTAGCCATTAAGAATACTCCTACTTTAAGATAAATAAAACCTATTTTGTAAGAACAGTAAGACTTTTCAAAAAACAATGCAATATCGCTTAAGGAAAATATTTAGGTATGCAACAAAAAATCTCTCGCTTGATATTGAACTATTACATGTTCACATACTGCAATAGGAAGCAAGTCTTGTTTTACACAGATATATTTATCAGAGAAAGGCATTAGAAGCATCCCTACAATGCTCAGTGTCATTTCAAGAGGGTTTTTTTTTTGTATTTCTAACTTTCTAAAGGCAGTATCATGAAGAGTAGGCAGTGAAGGATTCTTCTGTTTCTGTACACCACTACTTTTCAAAATCTGTTCTCATGTCAGATAAATATCTCTTTCACTCCTTCACTATTTTATATCTGATTAAAAGCATTCTGGCCTCCTCAGTTTCCACTAAAGAATGCACATTTTAGAAAGATTCATATAGACATTATAAAATGATTTGTGCACACATGACTTCAAAGTGTCTCTATTTAAGCCTTCTTTCAGAACAGTATCATTCTCTACTTTATGATCATTATTATAATGCCAAATATCTTAATCTACTGGTTTAATGTCTGAATACACTATAAGACTTGTACTACAAACTTTTTCCAAGTTGCATGGGAAAGTGTTTGGTAGCTACTTCTGGAAAATTCCTATTTAAAAAGTAAAATGCAAAGGTATTTTCCTAGTAGACATCTGCTTTATTCTTCTCACTCACCAGTCAGTAAGCTCTGTCTCCAGTTAAAAAGTTAATTCTCATGGCAAAGTCTTCGCAGAAGTTTCAGTAAGAGATATTGAATAGGATGGAGAAAGAACCTCAACCACAATATGACATTAACTATAAACGCAGGTTTGGGATTTAAAAGTACTGAATACATCCTGATTGTTGTGCAATTTTGAAAAATTTACACAAGCAAAATGAGGAATCGTGATACAACCTTACTCTGCAACCACCATATATTAATATTTTATTACAAAATTTGTTTCAAAATTATTGCTAAAGAGCCTGTAAATCTGCAAATATAGTTGGAGTAAAATGATTTTTGCCATACCATACAGACCACTGAGTAAAGCTGGAAATTATTAAAAGAATCCCCCTTCTCAAAAAAATCTACAGAATAAAACTACTGACAATAATTCCAAGTATCTGTCTTGCTTTAGCTTGCTTCATGAAGGCAAAACCCACTCATGGCTAGAGGTATCTTTCCATGTTACAAACAAAGGTCGAACTTCTGGAGAAGAATTTTCCTGATAACTTACTTTTAATTATAGAAATGCTGAGTACTTCATATGAATAAACAAAAACATTAAAGAAAGAAAATGAAAAAAATATTTCTAGTCCAAAAGCTTTTTGTTTTTCCCCTCCTACTGTCAAGAAAAAGAAACTCTGAAGAACTGAATAAATACAGTGCAAATAAGAAGTAAAGGTTTTTTGTTTTTATTCTTTTAATTTTAGTACCCCTTTGAGAAAATCATACTTATGGAAACATATACAAAATAATTGATTATCTACCAGAATTTGTTATCTCCAGGAATTATAATTTTGACACATAATTCTTCCACAAGCCTTTCAAGTGACTGCTGCCAGACAGTTTTAAAAATTATTCCAGACTTTCACAACTGGCACAGTTTCTAGTCACAATTTATAACCATGCATTTATTCTGAGTGGCCATATTTCCTTCTCAGGTTTTGTTTGCCTCAGCTAAATACACCACTCTCCTCAAGTCTCTCTCTCTCTATAACTGATACTTTATCCTTCTAGTCATCCTTGGGGTTCTCTACACTTGTTGAAATTAATCTTTCTTGAACACAGGTGACTAGAACTACAGAGTAATAAAATTACATCTTTTCAATGCCTTGCACAAAGCAACATTTCCTGTCTCCACTAAATTCACTAATACATAGCAAAATTGCATTATATTTCCATCATATCAGTATCCCATAACCATCTTCCACTCAACTGACACTATCAGACTTTTTAAAAAAAGTTTTATGTAAGATACGCACAAACTCCCACCAACATCACAAAAAAAGAAATCCTCAAGAATCAAGTTAATATCACCATGAGTAACTTTTACTATTACTCTCTATAACTTTTTCATGTTAAATTTAATCAGCTTCTTACATTCCAGCTGAGAAACTTGTCTAACTTTTTTTATCTGTTTTTTTGCATTAGCAATACATTCCAACATTCCAATACAATACTTTTACTCTCACTAAGACTTGCAAATGCCTCCAAAAAAGGAAACAAAAGCATAATAGGTTGCATCAAAACCAAAAAAGGTGGCATTGGTATTAGATTGAAATGAAGAGTGAAAATAATGTTACTGTAACAGTAAGAAAATTATTAAGTAAATGGTTGGCAACATCAAATATGTAATGACTCATTCATTACCTGTAGAATATCTTTCATATGCTGCTTTAAATTATATATGAACAATACTCACTAACCTACAGAGCTATCAGGGTCCCTTATTCCTCGTACCCTAAACGTCATAGAGACAGGCAGATAGCAAACTGATACTGCTCCCTGATGCATAAGTGGTTCTGCCATTGAAGACCATAGGATATTGTTCTAATCTCAGTATGTTTTTCATGATACTTTGACAATGAAGTGTCTCCTGTTCCAAAAGGAAACATGCCAGCTGATTCTTGTGGGAATAAGTTGTCAGACATGCCGACACCAGCTGAGTTCATTTATCTCAAAACACGCAGAATAAACTAGGAGTGCCTAACTAAAGCAATCTGTAGATTTTTTCTTTTCTGGAGTCTAGTTCATATCTGAAGTAACTTCATATAGCAAAATATGTCTCACTTTTGTTTTATAGTAATAGACTGTTAAAACAAATAAAATCATATTTTCTTTATGCTTACTTCAAGTAATATCTTATGCAAGCTTTTTTGCTAAATTCATTTATTGATAAGATAAAGTATTGAGCTTGCCCTATTACAGGTCAGTGAAAAAACATTACACTAAGAAAATAAAGGTCTTATAAGTGATACTTAAGTCACCAGAACTGAATGCCAATTAAAGCTCTATATTCCACCATACCACTATGTACTTTATAAATGTTTCTTACTTTAAATAAATTCTAATTAATAGACTAGTAATGCAAATACACTAGTCTTAATTTTGTTATCATCTCATCAATTGTAATATCCTCTATGACTACTGACATCTTCAAAAAAGTCATGATCTTCTATAAACTAAGTCAAAAGCATTTAAAATATTTTTCGTATATGTTTTTATTATAAATTTCACAATCAATTGAGGCTAGAAAATATTTTAATCCATTGGAATATAGCTATGTCTATCTAACAGTAGAGAACCCTTATTCCTACCTGCCTTAATTGTTGGACTTTTTGATGTAGAAATTCTTTTTTCCTATCTTAGTGAAGATATCCTGTCAGTGAAGGACAGAGATTCCTTTCATAGAGAGAAAAATTTTAAATACTCCTTTTACTCTTACTCCTGTAATTTTCTGAAAATAAGTAATGATTTGAAGATTCACAGAAGCAGGGACAAAAGTAACTGGTCTCACCAGGAGGTAAATTCACAGATGAGGTTACTGTATGGGCATCACATGCAGAGCTTTTCATAAGATTTTCAAGTTAAAATCATGGCTAAATTTAAGTAAGTTACTAATTTATATGATATCAAATGAGAAACTGCATCTAGACAAAGTGATTACTTCCACTTTTTGTTAGATAAATACAGTGCATGTGACTGAGCCATCAATTGGGTTATCTAAGTAAGTTTAAAATATCCAGTGTTTGGCATATGACCTAAATGGCTTCAATTTGATGGATTACTAGATAATCAAAGGAAAAGATTAAACAAAGGCTTTCCATACAAAAGCATAAGTATTTAAAACACATTAGATGCAATCAAAGGAGGTAAAACGCTTTTGAGACACTCCCTGAACCATTTTGTTAATGGAGGGAACTGAAGCCAAAGGACTAAATACAATCAAGGCCTGCAAGAACATAATTTCAAAAGATGACTAAAACAATCTGGTTGCGTGATACATTCAATGAGGTCTCACCTCCTCTCTCTCTCCATCTCTGTGTTTGAATTTGCACCATCTTTCTGTCCTGCTTGCTCTGGTCTTCTCTTTTCCCTTGCTGAGCAATTCAGCTCACCAAACCAACAGAACACTATCCACCAATACAGTGAGGGGAGCAACACGCACCTCAGGTCTAGCTGGACTTACTCAAGGGAAACTGCAGGAGCCAGCAGGGAAAAATTATCATTTGGCCAGCAGCAAGCTATTTTCTTGGCTCAATCATTTCATGAAGTACTATGGATCATGCTTTCTCCAGAGAAGTCCACAAATCTGGGCATGGTTCAGAATAGTTGTTCCATGAACCTTAATGAGAGGCTTGTGCACAGCTGGATCCTACATAATCCATAATATGACAGAGTCCCTACCAGACTAGTTAAAGGGCACACCAAAAAGTTCATTTTTAATTGCCATCAAGGCCTCCACACAGCCAAATCACACAAATATAATCATGTGTTTTAAGCCAACTGATAATGGAAGAGGTACAGCAATGCATCATTTTATGGTATAAAGGTGACAGAAGAATCAAAGTTTTACTATTAGTGACAAACTATAAGATCATGTCAAATAAGCACCAATATAAACCTTAGTCTGACACAGAGATCTCCAGTGCTTAAAACTATCCAGCCAAAACCTGATACATCCAGTAAATATATGATCCTGTGCATCAACCTCAACAAAACCTTTTGGCAACAATGACGTATTCTGTGTACTGAAGTATCCTTCTAATAAGAAAAGGGCCTTCGGACAAAGTGCTGACTTGTTTAAATGACAGAAGACCACCAAACAAAACTAGAGAAGGCATGCATACAAACAATTGCTGTTTACTTTATGGTTTGTGTTTTTACACATGGCAGCTCAAGAAAAGGGATTTATTCTACAGATTTTCTGAATATGTAATACCTTCATGCTTAAAATGTGTTTATGTCAACACAAAGTTCCACTGAAGTCACATGGACAAGCGATCCCTTCACACCAACTGAATCGACAAGAAAAAAACAGTTCCTCAAATGTTCCCTAGAGTACTAAAACCAGGCTATTACATTTAGTATATGGATAAATTAATCTAAGGATTTTATACTATGAAAATATTGGCTCACGTAATAAAATGTTCAAAATAAAATCTGGAGTGAATACTTATACACAAAGTAAAACTGACCTGTCCTCAAAGTTTCATTGCCAAAAGATCAGCTTTCATTTGACTTTATGTATATGCTGCTAATATTTCTTTATTAAAAAATAAGGTAATAAAAAATGTATGAATTTTTAGATATTTATTTACATTAGCCCACATAAACTTTATAAAGGCAGATTTAAAATCTGCAGTCTTTGGAGACAATGTCAAAATTCCCATTTACTTCTGTAAAATTAAGTTTGGGAATGAGGTCAATAATAATAAGACAACTTAAAGAAACTTCATTGCTTTTCTCAACATACATAATGGCATTGCTAACAAGGCAAACAACAGTATGTTTATTTTTCTAACATTCCATCTACTTGCCTGAAAAACAGGTTGCAACATGATAATCACGAAAGGAAAGTCAGAATATTTTGAAACAGTTGCATTTTATCCAGTGAAAATATGAGTGAATGGGAATGCATTCTTACTCTTTAGACTAAGTCTATTAAAAGAATGCTAAAGAGAACTGAGCATGCAGATCATCTGGAGAATTCAAAACTTAAAGTGATTAATTAGACCTTATTTTGTCTCGAGTAGATTTACGGAGGTTTTTTCAACTTAGCCCCCATTGTTTGTAATTACCAAAATAACACCTCCATTGGCTGGTCTGTGCTGCTTCATGCATGAACAGCAATCTGATTGAGCACTCCTGTTAGGATTCCATTCGTCATTGTAATTAGCCATAATCATAGCTTTCCTGGGTGCATGAGAATGTGCAAACGACCGATTCACAACCCCAACCTATTTGAATATGAATCTTCTCAGTGAGCAGCAATAAAATAGTGGAAACAAAGCAGCTTCTCTAGGGAATTTTGTAAAGCATCCCTGTCTCTGATTCTCCCCCCCTTAAAAATGTTCCCTTTTTAGTATTTGAATTCTGTTTGCTAAAACAAGGCTTGCTTAATGAAGACAATGGCTTATTATTTCTTTAAGTGGCACAGCAGGGCCCAAGTATTACAGGCCCAGCTCTTTCAGCCCTTGCCAAGGACACAGGGAACAAAGGGGCAGGCAGTAACGCCAGGCAAATAGACCTCTCCCCACACTGCACTTCGGGAGCACATTCCCTAGCGCAGGACCCAGCTCTCGCCTACTCTGGAACTCAAAGACGGGCTCTTTTTCCCGGCGTTCCCGTAAAGGGCTCGCCCAGCCCCGGGGCGGGGGCGGCCCGGCCGCAGCCGCATTCCCAGTGAGCCCCCTGATGGCGGCCGCGCTGCGGCGCGCAGCCGGGCAGGCCCGGGGCACTGCCGGCGGTGAACTTAGGTGGGAAAACAGCGATTTGGAAGACCGCAGCTCTGGCACGATGATCTAGTTAACTTTTTAACATATTTAGCAATAGTTCGGTAAGAAGTCTCAGGCACACTAAGTACCGAATAACAAGATTGTTACTTAAGTTGCCACATACCTCTGGCCTGGAATGAAGTTCTGATTTGTACGATACCCAAACCAGCCCAGCCCTTCTTGTATAATGATTATAAATTGGTTTTTTTTTTTAATTTTTTTTTTTTTTT